>CM045769.1:4532566-4887037 GCA_025200525.1 Camellia lanceoleosa
TCTCTCACAAACATCACATTCAATTACAAAAAAAATTCACTCATCTTCCCAAACACAAAAATTTTAGCCTACTAAAATAGCCAAAAACTAAAATAGCATACTAAAATAGACAACTTCCCAAACAAGGCCATACTTTGTTAAGATCTTCCTACTAGGTTTTTACTCACCCCTAGTGGATTTGTGCAGAAAATGATGCGGTGATTCCACCTAACTAAAGGCGAGGAATGTGTTTTGAGAGCATAAGACTCTTTTATTTTTGTTGTATATTTTGACAAGCCAAGGCTTTATTTGTATGGGTTTTGAATAACCATCTTTTGTGTAACCAGGCTTAAGCCTTGGAACTTGTAACCTTTGGGACATTCATTTTGTGTTATTTCTTTTGGTTTTAATCCTCGCACATGCTATGAATTCACTCGTTAAGAAGCTTGAATATGTATTGTATGTAGATTCCTTTTGTAAATCTCTCACGTGAATGGAATACAAATATAGGGATTTGACCACTTGATTAGTATGATTGAATGAATTAATTAGACTTCTTTATGTCATTTATTTTGGGTGTTACAATTGAAAACACTACTAGAATGTCCAACGAACCGCAATACATTTACTTGTCTTTTGGAATATTTGACAATAATCTGAAACAGATAAATGTATTTTTTTTCCAGCATAGATTACTTCACATAAACTCAAAATTACAACAGCATAACAGGTTCTTGTAAATTTAAAAAAATTAAAATTAAAATTAATTTGATATAATATATATATATATATATATAGTGATTTAAACTTTTTATTTCCAAGACTTAAGGGTGATCGGAGGGGAGTTTGATTGTGGCTACCAAAGTGTTCGATTCTTTCTATTTAAGAAATTGGAGGTCCACTCACATTATTAAAGTTGTTTATTTTTTACGATCTACAGCAACTTAACCCTATTTTAAGACAAAAAGTTAAAAATATATAAATAAAGTAAAAAATAAATAAATAAATAAAACTTTAAACATTTTATGTTTTAAAATTTTGTATTCAAGTCAAACATTTTTTTCTTCAATTGATATTACAGTTATTTCATTTTATCTTTTTACTAGTTAATCTTTTTTTTTGGGTGAATATTACTAGTTAATCTTATGTATACCTTTAGTAATTATATGCATTTGCTAACTTAATACATTAATTAAATATTTTTAACACGTTTATAATTATATATGTTAAATCAGATAACAATATTTATACTCATTGTCTCGAGATATTTATGTGTACTCCTCGAATTTGAACCACATAAGATGGCTTACATGTTTTGTAGGTGTTTTAATAGCTATGAAATATGCTAATTAAATTAGTGGTTAAAGACATCCCTTCTTATTCCATGGCTTGTTTATTGTTTCCTCAAAAATTCTATGACAAGTTGAACTCTTTGGTGAGCAATTTCTGGTGGAAAGGAGAACCGGATGGTAGAGGGATACACTGCGCTGCTTGGAACTGTTAATATGTAAATATATTAATGTATAAACTATTAATGTATATGTTGGCTACATATTTTGTATAAGCCAATTATAATTCAACGCATGACAGAATAAGGGCAATACAGGAAGATTATTCAAGTTTTCGATCTTGATCATACACGTGGCAGTTAGTATTGGTTCTTACAAGATCTACGTAGTACTGGATCAGCAAAGAGATGCAAAGTGATGTGGCTTCAACGGTTGCTCACATTCAAATTCAAAATCATGAGGGAAGCCTAACTGCAGGTGATGACATAGTGGAGCTAACTATAAGGCAATGTGGTCAGCGATCATGGAGGAGCGATTCGACGGTTAGAAGTGCAGTTCGATGGTCATCCTTAAGAAGTATAAATAGCAGAGAAGGCCTCAGAAAAGCCCCCCAGACTCAGATCCAAAAAACCAGTTTTATTCAACTTTATTTCCTTTCCAGTTTTTACATTTCCTGTTCTTTACATTCTGTACTTTAATTCCTGCACTGCACTTCATTCATAGGAGTAATTTCAAGTAGATTGTTAATGTAAACCTCTACGAGGCTGAATTGGATCATTGTAAGTTTTTCATTTTAATGAAATGCTTTAATTGTTCTTCATTTGATTGTTGTTTACTTAATTCTCCTAAATCAAGCAACCAGTAAAAGTCCTCTTCATTGAGGTAGAAAGAACTAAAATACAATCGTCTGATAATTGGTTGGCAATTAATTTTCTATAAGGACTGATTGATCCTTGATGGCACGCTCACAATTACAATAATAACCTTCGAAAGCCAAAAGGCCAACATATATTTTTGGCATGCCCGGTGGGACTAATTGAAATGGCTAGACATAGAAGACAAGAAGAAAATGAACGCTTGGAAGAAGGCGTAGAAGGAGAGGTAGAAATACTTAATCCATAAGATAATGTGATAACACATCTTGTGGAGACACCAATTTTATCAGAACCTATGGTCGAACAGACTAGCACTTCGGAACAAGTACCACATGTTCATAATATTGGACGAGGCCAAGGAATTGGACCATCCACTGTTCTATCTACTTAGCCAATGAATCCATGGGGTGGCCTAGTAGATGCCATGGGACAGCAGTTAATGAACACAATGGAAAGATGGGCAACCTCCTTTTTGGATCGAATGAATACCCACCAACCAACAAACACAAGACACATGGAAGAAATTTCAAATGTCCCTCAGCAAAGATTGACTAGAGATAAACAGCCTATACAAATTAATGAACATTCTAATGGTCAAACTAGTAATCAGAACTATGAAAGACCATCACCTCAATCTTGGTATGAACCTATTTCGAGGCCCATAGTAGGTCAAAATGCCTTAGTACTTAACAGTGAAGCCATGCAAATTGGTGGATCTGGCCCAGTACAAGAAAATGGCATAAGGATGGTTCCAAATCCCATGTTCGAAGCCATACCTAGCACGAGGGGGTTTATTAATCCTTTATTTGAATTTATACTCGGGGGGTTGGAAGGTTTTCCTACAACTGGAAGAGACACAACACCTGTTCCAGCACTTTTCGCAGGACAGGCTCAAAGGGGTCACCCATACCCCCAATAGCAGCCAGCACCACAGGGACAACCAGTCCCAAATATACCACCTTATGGACCAAGAAGACCCCAGGCACAAGGTTGTCCATCAAATCCTATGTTTATTCCTCCAGTAATGGTTCAACAGGCACAAAATATGGTCCCTAGGGACCAAATTGCTGATATTGTTAGAGAGATATGTGGACCAATGGCTCGGGGGGTTTAAACTCCTTTGTACAGGAAACAATATGCAGAATGAGTGGATATGGTACATGAATACCCAAGAGGATTCAGGATACTAGACTTTGCCCTTTTTTATGGGAATGGAAACCAGTCAACAGTGGAGCATATTGCTAGGTTTGTTGCTCAATGTGGTGAATTTACCAATAATGATTACATGAAGTTAAGATTGTTCCCAAATTCTCTTACCGCCTTCGTATGGTATATTAATCTTACGCCTGGCTCCATTCAGACTTGGCAACAAATGGAAGAGGCATTTCATGCACAATTCTTCCAAACGGAGACAGAAGTCCATGGAAGATTTGGCAAGGTTGAGCCAAAGGCCTGATGAAAAAGCTACCCAATTTATTGCCAGATTTAAAAGAGCACGAAACAAATGTAGGGTCATCCTACCACAGCCAGAATTCGTGAGATTGGCTCAAAATGGCTTAGAGTTTAGGCTTCGAAAGAAGTTTAACTCAACTGAGTTTCGAGACTTAGTGGAACTAACTTATATGGTGTCTAGGTATGAAGCATTATTAGAGAAAGAACAAGATCGAAATAATGCATCATATAAGACATATTATAGAGATCCTAATTATGAGATTGATGCAGCAGAGATTGTGGGGAAAGAACCTGTGATCTGTGAGGTATTAATTCATAAGGACACAACAATTGACCAGTAGTTTAAAAAGAAAGACCTTCATAGGAAATACTCTTTTGATTTAACAAAGGTAGATGACATTTTTTATCATTTGCATGCGGCCAACTTCCTTAAGTTACCAAAAGGAGTCAAAATTCCATCTCCAGATGAACTTGAAGGAAAAGTGTATTGTAAATGGCATAATTCTTGGTCTCACTCGACTAAAAACTGTATTGTTTTTCAAGACAAGATCCAAGAACAAATTCAGAAAGGAAGGTTAAAATTCCCAACTAAAGCAGAAAAGGCCATGGGGATCGACAATAATCCATTTCCAGAAGTTGGAGAAAGTGCAGCTAATGTTGTTGTACCAGACTTCCAGAATTTATCTTTAAAGGAATTGGAAGAGGTCAATGTGCAAATACATGTTGCCAGGCAGACTACAGTCAAGAAAGACACTAGAAGTTCACCAGTTGTTGGACAAGGCTCTACAGGTCAGGGAAAAGACTCTGATAAGGAAGCACTGGATGATGACTCTTTAGAGGCAGTAGTTATCCAAAGAATGTGTTCCAGGTGAAGGTTGAGCTATAAGTGGCTGAAAGGGCTTCCAATTGATGGGAAGCAATACGACAGGGATGTGCAGAGACGTCCTAAGCTAACTAGTGCTCATAACAAAAGGACATATCCAATTGGTCCTAGGCAGTAGCCAATTATGGTTGGGTCAGCAGCTACTAGAATACAATCCAAGGGTAAGAGGCCTTTACATGAGTCTAGACCTCCCAACTATTACAAAATGGAAGGCAATCATCCTGAAAGAAGGACTGAAGTAGGTTCAAGTTATGGGAGCAAAGCCAGAAATTGGCCCCCTAGACCAGCCTCACAAAAGATGGAAAGTGGCCACCTTCATGGAAGGCCTGAGTTAGGCCCAAAACAAGGAGTCAGGGCTAAGCAATGGCATTCACAGACAGCTTCGAAACTAGTTTCGAAGGAAGAAAGAGACAGCTCAACGACTGAGTTGGTAGGTTCATGGGTACCTGGAGTCCCAGATTGGTTTGTCTTGCAGAACAAACCTAGGGAGATACCTGACCAAAGAAATGCTGTTAGAGATCAGGGTAGGATGGTTAAACCTCCCCTGGTGGCCCCAAATAATTTGGTGTTACTAAAGCATCCAAAAACAAAGGAACCAAACATGGTCCCAGTAATTTCTAGATCACAAAGGAAGAAGATCTAGCGTAGGTACACTCAGTACCAGAAAGACCTGAAAGAAAGTGGAGAAAGCTCTTCATTGGTCCAGACAGAGAGGCAGACAAAAGGAAAGAAAAATCCAAAGTCAGACCACAGTCCAAAATCAACTCTACAAGATAAAATGGGTTGCAGCAGAGAACAGTTGACCAAAGTTCACTCTAAACTAAAAGCCAAAGAGAGGTCCAGTTTAGCAGGATTGGAAAAGGCTTTGATAGAGAGTGATAGTGAGACAGAGGGAGAAGTTGGCCTAGGCCAAAAGAAAGAAATGGTTGAGGAAGAAATGTTTGAAGCCTTCATGGCTAAACAGACATTTTTGGTTGAAAAGCCAGTCGAAACAGACCATTTGAAAGAGTTTGTTAGTAATGAAGTGCCAGAATGCAACATGGAAGATGCTTTTGAAGTAATTGAACAAGGTGGCCAAGAGGAGAAACACGTACAGCCAGCCATCTAATTTGGCTCATTTCCTCCAGTATCAGTGAATATGGTACATATACTACCACATGAATTCCAAGCTGGAGATGAGAACCAGGAGGGTCAAGAAATTGACCCAATTCCAGTCTCTAGTGAAGACTCACAAGTGAGTATGGTGCAAGATGAATCCGAAATGGCTATCCCAATGGAAACTGAATACGAGAGTGAAGAAGAGGTGAGTATTAACTTCTCATATCCTTTTGAGTATCCCACGACATCTATGAGACAACATGTTAAGCCTTTGTATAGTAAGGCCTTCTTCAATGTGATACAATTGAACCGAGTCTTAGTAGATAATAGGGCAGCAGTGAACTTGTTTCCGAAATCTTCCTTGAAGAAACTAGGAAAAAGGAACCCAGGTTAATCCCAACCAGCACAACCATTGCTGGCTTTGCTGGAGACAAACAGATGGCTCAGGGAATTTTGCCCATCAACTTGAGTGTGGGAACCAGGGACTGCATGACGGCATTCTTCGTTATCGACAGCAATGCTAAGTACAATGCTTTACTTGGTAGAGATTGGATTCACACTAACAAGTGTGTGCCTTCCTCTTTCTATTAGAAGATAATGATGGCCTTGGGCAATGGAGAGACAGAGGAAATTGATGCAGATCCTCAACCCTTTATAGCTTGTGCAGACTTCGTAGAGGCCAAATTGTATATTAGAGGAGTGACACCACTCAATATACTGAGAAAACCTAATGGTTCAGCCGAAGTGACGGCTGGTGAGGAATTAGCACACCTGAAGCACTTAGTCCAGGAAAGTGCTGATGAAGAGTTTGTCGTTAAGGATGACAATGATGCCTGGTTGTAGGCTAAGAGATGAAACCCAAGAAGCCAGGTCTTTGGCTCTATTTAAGTTCTCAGTATTGGATTTAAAATCAATAGTCTAGAAGGTGGAAAGGCAAGAAAAAGAAGCCATGATAATTGGCTGTAAGCAGGAGCAGCAACATGCCATGGTTTTGGCCCTTGATAAATACTGTGCATTGGACATTGAAACAAAAGTCCAAGAGATACAGGAAAAAGAAGCCTTATGGACAGACTTTGTTTATGGGGAGAAAGGTAAAGATGTTGAATCAAAGAAGCTGGGAGTAGAACAAAGCAAGGAGATTGCTTCGAAGGCAGAAGGAATCAAAGAAGGAGCATCAGTAAGTTCTCAGATACAAAACCCCTTGAAAAAACTAAATTTAGGGGAAGGTTCTATACAACAGCCCACCTATATAAGTGCTTGGTTGAATGCTCTTAACATAGACCAGTTGTTGGTTGTTTTGAAGAAATATAAAGATTGTTTTGCATGGTCTTATAATAAACTACCAGGATTTGATAGGTCATTAGTAGAACATAGGCTCTCTACGAGGCCTAATTTCAAGCCATACAAGTAAAAACCAAGAAGAATGAGTCCAGAAGTGATTTAGAAAGTTAAGGAGGAAATTCTTAGACTACTCAAGGCAGGCTTTATTAGGACAGCTAGGTATGTTGAATGGCTATCCAATATTGTGCCTGTAGTTAAGAAGAATGGTAAAATGAGGGTATGCATCGATTTCAGAAACTTAAATGTAGTAACTCCAAAAGATGAGTATCCTATGCCTATAATGGATTTGTTGGTAGACAGTTCAACAGGGCATCAAATTTTATCAATGATGGATGTGCACTCTGGTTATAACCAAATCTGCATTGCAGAGGAGGATGTCCACAAGACAACATTCAGATGTCCTGGAAATATTGGCACCTTCGAATGGGTTAAAATGCCATTTGGCCTGAAGAATGCTGGGGCTATATATCAGAGGGCTATGAACACTATCTTTCATGACCTCATTGGAGGATATTTAGAGTGTTATATTGATGACATTGTAGTGAAATCTCAATCCATAGAGGAACATTTTTTTTACTTAGAAGCAGCTTTTGAAAGAATGAGAATGTTTAAGTTGAAACTCAATCCTCTTAAGTGTACTTTTGGCGTATCATTTGGAAACTTCTTGGGCTATGTAGTACACAAGAAAGGAATACAGATTGACCAGAATAAAGCCAAAACCATCATTGAAGCCAGACTTCCATCAAGTAAGAAAGAATTACAAAAGTTCCTTGGATTGGTTAATTTTCTTCGAAGGTTCATTTCTAATATTGCAGGGAAAACTAAAGTATTTTCTTCCTTGTTAAGGCTAAAAGATGAAGAGGAGTTTGTGTGGATAGCAGAGCATCAAACTATATTCGAAGGAATCAAAGCCTACTTGGCTAACCCTTCAATGCTAATGCCACCAAATGGTGATAAGCCGTTGAAATTATACATAGCTGCAGCAAAGGATTCATTGGGAGCTTTCTTGACCTAAGACAATGAATAAGGCAAGGAGCAAGCTGTGTATTACCTTAGTAGGTTTCTAAATTCTTATGAATGTAAATACTTAGCTGTAGAAAAGCTGTGCCTTGCATTGTATTTTGCTGCAGTGAAATTGAGATTCTATCTTTTGCCTACAACTGTCTTGGTAATTGCAACCACAGATTTGGTTAAATATATGTTATCTAGACCCATGTTGAGGGGAAGAATTGGCAAATGAATACTACCTTTATCAAAATTGCATCTAGAATATGTCCCCCAAAAGACAGTAAAAGAACAAGTTTTAGCTAATTTTTTGGCAGACCATCCATGTCAAACAGAAAGCCAAGAGATAATGAAACTTGGTATGGCTAGTGTTAAGCCATGGCAAATGTGGTTCGATGGGTCAAAAGCCAATGGTTTAACTGGAATTGGTGTAGTAATTAAGTCACCACAAGAAGTAGAAACCACACATGGTTTCAGAGTGGATGAAATTACTTGTTCCAATAATCAAGCTGAATATGAAGCCTTAATAATGGGACTTGAAATACTTATTGGATTATAAGCTCATGCAGTTGACATATTTGGAGATTCTCAGTTGGTAGTTAACCAAGTGAAAAGGATTTTCAAATATCAAAGTATAAGCATGTTGTCATACTATGTTGTTGCATTACATCTGCTTTCTCAATTTCAGATAGCAAATGTAACTCATGTCCCAAGATTCTTGAATAATAAAGCTAATGATGTGGCTCAGAAAGCTTTGAATTTCAAGAGAAGGGATAATACTCAAAGGGACATAAGCCAAACAACATATCAGAAATTAATACCACCCTTAAATAAAAGGAATGTGGTCCTGAAAGTTAATCATAATGACTTACAAGAACAAGATTGGAGGCATCTAATAATGCAGTATCTGGCTGGTCCATCTTCGAAAGCCAGCAGAAAAATTAAATTGCAGTCTATGCAATACATAATGTATGGTAATGCTCTCTACAAAAGAGGGGGAGATGGTTTATTGTTGGAATGTTTAGGCCCAAAAAAAGCATTAACAGCTATGGCTGAGGTTTATGAAGGCATCTATGGTGCTCATCAGCCTGGTGTGAAAATGAGATGGTTGCCTCGAAGACATTCCTATTATTAGCCAACTATCCTTAAAGATTGCAAAGAATATGCAAGAGGTTGCTAGGCATGCCAAAAGCATGGCATAATAAGGCATGTGCCCATAACTGACCTACATACAGTTGTGAAGCCTTGGCCATTTAGAGGATGGGCCATGGACATGATAGGGAAAATACACCCACCCTCTTCGAAGCATCATTGTTTCATTTTAGTGGCCACTGATTACTTCACTAAGTGGGTCGAAGCTAAGCCATACAAGGCTGTAGACCAGACTAAGGTCATTGGATTCATTAAGGATTTAATCCATATATTTGGTATCCTACAGACTATAACTGTTGATAATGGGACTGTATTTGATGGGAAAATGGTAAAGTCTTTTGTGGCAGAGTTTGGAATTAGCTTTGTTAATTCCACCCCCTATTATGCACAAGCCAATGGTCAAGCTGAATCATCCAATAAGTCTTTGAAAAAAGGAATACAGAAAGTCGTGGAAGATAATCGTAGGGATTGGCATAACTTATTGTTGGATGTATTGTGGGCTTATAGAACTTCTCCAAGGTCAAGCACAGGAATCACTCCTTATGCCTTAGTACATGGGCATGATGCAGTGCTACATGTGGAAATTAATGTTAAGTCCTTGAGGGTAAGATGCCAAGACCAGTTAGATCTTGAGCAATACCATCAGAGTATGTGCTTGGAGTTAGAAAGTATAGATGAAGCTAGAATTCTAGCATCAAATAGCATTCTTTTCCAAAAGAAGAAAGCAGCCAAAAACTATAATAAGAAAGTCAAACACATTGACTTTGATGAAAGTGATTTGGTATGGAAGACAATACTCCCAATAGGGATTAAAAGCCATAAGTTTGGAAAATGGTCACCTAACTGGGAAGGACCATATCAAGTTCACAGAGTCCTGCCTTTTGGAGCATATCATTTGAGAAATTTGAATGGATATGTACATCCCAAAAAGATTAATGGCAGATATTTGAAGCCTTATATCCAACCGCATGGGAAACACAAGGAATAGAACAAGTGCTACATAAAAGAACATGAGAACACTTCAATGATAAATAAGAATTTATTTCATAAAGAGTCAAATAAATGTAGCCATAGATTAGCCCAAAAGTTAGTACATTGTTTAAATTGTTCTTTTACAATAGATGCTCTATTCTTGAGGAATGGAAACAATTGAATGGTTGTAGTCATTTCTTGCTTTCGATCAGCTAACTCTTGATTAGTGATTCGCAGCTTAGTAGTAGTCTGATTCAAAGCTTGGTTAACTGCTGATAATTCTTCCTCAAGTTAAGCCTTCTATTCCAACAGTTGAGCTTGAAATTGGGAGACAGAGGAATATTGTTCTTTTAGTTCTGACACTTCAACATGAACTTTAGAAACAAAACTCTGATCTCTCAATAACTTCTCCTCTGCAGCCTTAGTAGCATGACAGATGTTGATGTAAAAATCTATAGTGGTTGCTGCCTGAGATATGTGACTTGAAACAGTCATGCTGGATTGTTCAATAATCTTGCAGCATTGGAGGAAGCCATCTTTGATTATAGGCCTTTATAAGGCTTCGAAAGGAATCCTCGAAAAAGATGCCAGCAACTCTATACAGCTGTCCAAGTCTATCGAAGGCAAGGAGGTCTTACCACTGGAGGAAGAGCTAGAAAAAATTTCTAGCAAAGAATCAGCTAGAACCAATGGCTCAGTCTCATTGCTAGTCATTGGAGAGGTGGAAGGTATGTCGAAAAAACTAGCCAGTCTAGCCTAAAAAATATCCACCTCATCCATTAACATGGAAGGTGCAGAAAGAGCTCTAGCAGAAAGAAGAAATGACTGCATAGGAATTGGAAGAGAATGTGGAGTATCCTTAGTAGTCTCTATAGTTTGTGCTACCAGTTGGTCAAGAGAAGAAGGATTGGAGCTAGGCAAAGATAATGGATGATGGATTGGAGAGCTGCCAGTACCCTCAATGTGAGAGTCAGCTACCATCAAAGATGAAGTAGCAGCTGGAATTTCCTTAGGAAGAAGAGGAGAAACAGTGCTCGAGGGAGAATCAAATTGAGTAAAATCAAAGGACAAATGAGGGAGGAATGAAGTTAAGCCAAAAGGAAATGGAGCAGGAATACTTGGCCTCAAGAAAGATATAGAAAATATAGGGCCAGGAAGTGGGAGAATTATTTGAATGGGCCCCACATCTTGAGGTTGTTCAACTTCAACTAAAACTGATGGAGTCCTTATTGGAAGAATAGGCAAAGTAGTTGTGGCTGCAAAAAGAGAAATAAAAAACAATGTCAAGCTTCAACATTGAGAATTTGAGAAAGATGAATAGAAGTACAAAGGAGCTTACTAGTTTTAGAAGTAATAGCTATGATTGGGAAGCTACAAAGAGTATAGTGTCCAGCAGCCTGCTATTTCCTTGCAACCTCTTTCTAGAGTGCATCAGCAGCTATAGCTTTATCCCTGAGCATTTGTTGTTGCTTCCTCTTCTCAACCCTTGGGAATACAATAAGCTCTTTGGAATGCTCTGCTCACACTACTTTAGCAGATGCTTCATGAATAGGATCTCCAGTGAAATCAGCAAGAGAGACAGTCATCTTCTTTCTTCTTTTTAAGGGTGTCTCTTGCTCTTGATCTGCCTCTTCTTCTTCTTCTGCTTGAACCCCAGGTGATTCCTTTTCAGGCTCAAGTAAAAGCTTCCTTTTCTTTTGTTGCTGTTTGTTCCTGAGAAGATTCAAAGCTTGGATCTTTTAGGGGGGAATCTCCCTGTGAGGCACCCGCACCACCTTCACCAAAAGAAGAACTAGAGATAAGGCTAAAAGCATTATAAAGAAAGAGAAGGAAAAAGAAACAAGGGTACATACCTTTCTTCGAGGCAGCCCGAGTAACTCTAGGAGAAGTTGAGACAACAAGAATAGGCTTCATAATGACAGGTGCAAGAACTGTGGTAGCAGGAACAGTAGAAGAAGTAACAATTCCAACCCCTTTCGATTTGGGTTGAGGTATATCCAATACCATTAATAGGTCTTGGGGAGGAATGGCCAAGTATACCTCCATATTGGTCACCCACCAGTTTTGGCACCTTTTCAATAGGTTACTCTGAAGAATGAAAGGGAAATACTCAAACTCAATCAAGTCTTGGATGAATTTAGAAGTTGCTTCTTCTAATCTAGACCTTCGAACCTTTAAGTCCCTGGTGGTAAGACTTAAATTGGTCTGGCTGCAGAGAGGTATTAGGACCCCTTGTGTGAAGCCAAATTGCCTAGCAAATTGAGCAGGACAATAGGGTTCAGCAATGCACTTGTAAGCTCTGGAGTTCATAGTCCCAGTAAATAACTCTCTAGGGATCAGAATAGACGCCCATATGTTTTTGTGTTGGGGTGAAGAGCATAACCTATCACCTAGAAAGGTTTTCAACCAAGATGGGCCAATGGTAATAGGTTCGAAGGGATGGAAGTTATGGGAAGCAAAGGAAGCTGGAAGTTGGTAGAAGAAAGAGAAGTAAAAAGCAAAGGTAGAAGGATAGAGTGAAACACTGGCTAGCCTCATGCCATGAGTAGTAGGATTTGCCTCCAAAAACTTAAGGCATTTGGATTGTAGTTCAGTAAAATATGCAAAAAGCCAAAGCTGAAGTATCCAAAATGGACCTCCTTGATTGGCATCCAAAAATTTCTCACAAAAAAGGGAACAAGCTCTGTATACATGACCTAGAACGTATAGAGCTAAGGCCACCTTTTTCTGTAAAACAAGGGCTTTGGCAAGATGGACGAATTCAGGCATGATTCTTTGAGAAAATGTACAGAAAAGGAATTTGTAAAGCCAATACAATATGAAACAAAAGAATTCCCTATCAGTCACATGGCCCTCCTTTTTATTCTCAACCTTGACAAAGTCACTATAGGATGAGTTAAGAGAGGGGAGGGAAAAAGGGGTTGGTAGGTCAGGGTAATCTGGTCCAAAAGGGGTTCCAATGGGGGACAATCCTAATAAATGACAGATATCAAGAACAGTAGGGGCCATCATCTCACATCTGAATTGAAAGAAATTAAAGGCAGAATTCCAGAAAGAAAGGGCAGCAGGTATTAAGAAAGGGTCCTCTGAGATAGTGAACCTGGATAATTAGAGGGTATCAAAAAGGCAGAGCTCTTGAAGGTCCAGGGTCCTATCAGGGACAACCTGATCAGACCATTCTTGCCACTCTGGTCTCATCGTGGGCCAGCAGCAATGAGGGCGGTTCATCCTCCAGTTTCCCCGGTCAAGACCACCTTCGTAAAGGAGACAATGGTCTTCTAGACGTGGATATAGAGCTGGAAGCTCAATAGAAATCTCTTTGAAGATGGGCCCAAGCACATACTCTTGCTGCTCATGACGGCGGGGAATGAAGATGCGTTCGTCAATGGCACTTTTCTCACCAGCCTTTTACTTCTCACATTATTCGGCAATAATCCTCTTTAAGGTCACAGACGGACTCGTATGCTCCACGACCGGTATCTTCAAAGAAGAAGAAGCCATTGATAGAGTTGTCTCAGAATATGAAATCAGGAAAGAGAGTAGAGGAAGAGGAAGGTTAGTAGAGGTGGAGGGTTGAAGTGAATTCAGAGCACGAAATAAAAGGGTTCTAAAACCTTTGTGTTTGGAAAATATATCATGTAATTCGTAAAGAAGTACTAGAAGTATAGATACGAAGGGTTTCCTTCAATATTGATACTTTTGGAGGGAAACACATCTCAGATGCTGATGTCAGCTTCGAAATAAAATATTTGGCTTCAAAACCAGATTTTGGTGCCAAAGTCAAATAACAACAGCTTTGAAACTGGGAAGCCGGCTTTGAAGTACATTCCACACCTAAGGATGTAAGAATGTTCAAGTATTTGTTTATTTCAAAAGGGATTAAAGACCTGTTTTAGGTTTCTTAATGAGAGTAGTATCCTTCGAAGCAAAACTTGAGATCCTTTACGGATAGAAATTGTTGTTCGAAGTATCAAAACCAATAGTTGGTTCGCTAATATACAGAAAAGAATGCTTTTTCAGATTAAAACAGTGCAGCCCTCGAGAGGGGTTCCATATTTTTGAAAGTATGGACTGTTGTTCGAAGCAAAAATGGTCAATTTTAAACTGATTGATCGTATTAACCATGACCATATGTTGGATATGATTAAAACAAGCTTTAAGGGGCAAGGTTGTTAAATTCGAAGCACTGATTCTAAATGGAAACGAGCAAAAGTTGTCAACTGTATTCCATGAATTGGAAAAATTCATGTTGGTTTTTCAGTGTTTCATTTGAGATGATTGAACCCAGATTCGAAGGATGAGATTGTGGAGTTCGAAGCCCTAAGTTTGCTTATAAAGACAAACATAGATAAAGTCAAGTCATGCCAAACAAAGAGAAAAGTCTTAGCTATATTGAAACAAAAGCGATTACATCAAAAGGCCCTCATTGGGTACAAATTCGAGTTCATAAAAGTAAGGAATAGAATAAATAACAAGATCATGGAATTTGGTCCGACTATGGTCAATAAATTTCTGTTCTTTTTTTATTCTATCCTCTATTTTCTCCAGGCTTGGCTGCTGAAGTTGATGTGCTCTTACTTGATAAAAGAGTTCTTCAGCCTTTATTTCGAACACTGTTTCTTTTAACTCTTGTTCCAGTTCATCCATATCCAAGTCATCCCAATATGCAGAGTCTTTATTCTTGAAGTCATCGTATTCTTCGATGAGGTTCTCTGCTTCGTACTGGGTATGAACTCGAAGGGATGAAAGTTGGTTCAAAGATTGGGTAGTGGCCACAGAAGTCCGGTGCCAATGAAGAAGCAACGGGAGTTGGTCCAAAAACATTTGGAGTTTTGCTTGGTGATAGGGTTGAGAACGTAACCCCGAGTCATAATATCACAAGCCCATCGAAGGTTCTTGAGAGGAACATCGTCTTCAAGAACATTGAAAGACAAGTGAGAAAAGGCTGCAAGCAAAAGTTGGGCTTGCTTTCGCTGAGCTGGAGTAGGGGAAGGTAGAGGCTTATAAGGAGGAAAAACCTTGTCCGCAGAGAGGGTAAGCCTCAGTCTCTCTATCCAACAGCGATTTTGCGGAGGAGGAGGTATAGAGACTTTCGAAAAAAGGAGAAAACTTAGGGGCATTAACACAATCAAGCCAGTCAGAAGAGCAAAGCCTCGCCTTCTGGGCTAAGAACGATAGGTTATACCCTTGTGCCTCTTCTGGGCATCGGGTAGCTTGTACTATCTTTGTAGGCATGGAAGATGTGTACCATGCTACAAGTAGATTGTCCTCTAAACTGCGTCGGTAGTCGACGGGCATGTAAGGATAAACCACCGAACTTTGAGCATCAGAAGAGAATTCTAGAGGATCAGTGAACTCGCCAAAGTGGTGATTAACTCGCTCCCTTAACTCACATACCTTAGGTTCCGACCAGCTTCTCCAACTAGAAGCCCCAGAAGAAGAAAAAGCCACAGCCTCATCCCATGCAAAAGATTGTGGATTAGAAGAAGAACTTTCCATGTCCATATTTGCAAATTTCCGAATCAAAGGATTGTGGATAATGTGTTCGTAGTCTAAGGGTTGATAATTTGCAAAAGCTTCCATGACTTGAATATAGAAAGTTGGGTAAAGGTGGCTAATCAATGCATGAAGGTTCTTTCAAGGAAGAACAACATCATCAGATGACTCTTCGTGTACTCGATCACTAGAAGAGAGAATTGGTTTTGCCATAAAAGATATATCAGTCTGTTCGAATACTAAGGTGGTGGGGATGCTCAAAAGATTAAAAAAGAATCTAATGCAAATGATGAATGACGGTTACATTTTTGGAAGAATGCAAAGCCCATGCACGTTCTAAGACATGGATAAAAGACCTTGATCCACTAATATCACCAAGTATTGGGTATATTAGTGCGGGGGGTAATGTTGGCTACATATTTTGTATAAGCCAATTACAATTCAACGCGTGGCAGAACAAGGGCAATACAGAAAGACTATTCAAGTTTTCGATCGTGATCATACACGTGGCAGTTAGTATTGGTTCTTACAAGATCTGCGTAGCACTGGATCAGCAAAGAGATGCAAAGTGATGTGGCTTCAACGATTGCTCACATTCAAATTCAAAATCAAGAGGGAAGCCTAACTGCAAGTGATGGCATAGTGGAGCTAACTATAAGGCAACATGATAAGTGATCATAGAGGAGCGATTCGACGGTTAGAAGTGCAGTTCGATGGTCATCCTTGAGAAGTATAAATAGCAGAGAAGGCCTCAGAAAAGTCCCCAGGACTCAGATTCAAAAAACTAGTTTTATTCAACTTTATTTCCTTTCCAGTTTTTACATTTTCTGTTCTTTACATTTTTGTACTTTAATTCCTGCACTGCACTTCGTTCATAGAAGTAATTTCAAGTAGATTGTTATTGTAAACCTCTACGAGGCTGAATTGGATCATTGTAAGTCTTTCATTCTAATGAAATGCTTCAATTGTTCTTCATTTGATTGTTGTTTACTTAATTCTCCTAAATCAAGCCACCAGTAAAAGTCCTCTTCATTGAGGCAGAAAGAACTAAAACACAATCGTCTGATAATTGGTTGGCAATTAATTTTCTGTAAGGACTGATTGATCCTTACTGGCACGCTCATAATTATAATAATAACATTCGAAAGCCAAAAAGCCAACAGTATAAACTATTAATGTATGTATATAAATTAATGTATGTATAATATATTAATATACACAGACATACAGCTAGCTAAAGATAGATAAGATAGGATTCTTTTTCCTGCTTTTGGTCGCCCATCTCCTTTCGGCCTCTTTTTCATTATTATTATGTTTTGTATCATAATGATGTTTGTAACACAGCTCCTATATAATGGAGCCTCTATTTGGTTTCTGAATATATATTGAATCACAGAGCTTACTCTTTCAATATCACTCAACTTATTTTACATGGTATCAGAGCCTCAAATATATAGCTCATTAACCAGAAACATTCACATTTTCTGGTAGTTCTCTCTGTTTCATCACTGATCAAATCTTTTTTGTTCTCAAAAATTTTCACACTACCTACCAACGTGCTCGGAATCTTCTCACGATTCCAACGCCACCAAGGGCATCTTCAGATCCTCCTTAACGTGCCCTCACACGCCCAATTTCTCACCAGCGCGTCACCCCTTCCGCCTAAGACGTCGCACGTGCTACACGCGTCCACAAGCCACTCCGCGTGTGCCCTACTCACTCGCACTGCTCTCGCCACACGCGCAAACCGTGCCCTCTTGCTACTCTAGCCACTCTCGTTACACGCGCAAGCCGCGCCGCTATCACGCATAAGCCGCTTGCACAGCACCTTCGCCATCGGCTTGCCTTTGGCTCCAACCGGTTCAGCTCAAACCGGCTCAGCAACTTCCCAAGGCTGGTTCAACCCTATTTTTGGACTTTTCTAGCTGGTTCAGACCAATTCCCCCCTAATTTTGCCCTTCTGCATTCACTAGTACCCTCGGTTTTTTCAGATTCTACCTCGATCGTGCTGTTTTTCCCTTATGGATCACCTGGACTCCTCTAACCAGCCTATTTTTGTTGTTCTTGACGGGACTAATTATGTCTTATGGGCACAAGCCATGTCTGGCTTCCTCAAAGGAAAGAAACTTTGGCGCATCATCACTGGGGATGTGTGCAAACCCATCCAAGAGACCACGGAATCCGCTGCCAAATACGTCGACCGACTGGAGGATTGGGATAATAAAAACTATCAGATAATCAGTTGGCTTCGCAATACTCCTACTATATCTATCAGCCTGCAGTTTGGTCGGTTCCAACTTGACTCTGTTTCCTCTCCAACCAAGGCCATCTGGGATTTTTTACAAGAATGCTATCAGACTACTGACCTTGCTCACCAATATCAATTTCTGAGTCATCTTCACCGTATGCGCCAAGATACAACTCAGACCATTAATGATTTCCTTTCCCAAATGTATTCTGTTTGGGATTAGCTCGCTCTTTCTGAACCTCCATGGCCTCATACTGAGGATGCTGCCTTGTTTACTACTTACCGTGACCAACAACGCTTGGTTCAGTTTCTAATGGCTCTCACTCGCCATTTTGAGCCAGTACGCACATCCCTCCTTCATCACACTCCTTTACCCACTCTTGAGCAAGCAATTTCTGAACTACTTTCAGAGGAAACCAGGTTTGGTACTCTCCATCCGCACCCTGTGGACTCTGTTCTTGTTACTCCCCAGATTCGGAGTTCTTTTTCACCACCTTCACCACAGAGGTCAACTGCTTGCAACTACTGTCAAAACCGTAGTCTTCCGTCGACTTATCTTCTAGTTAATTGTCCAGTTTGCCTTTGTCAATTTTGCAACAAGACTGGCCCTGGTCATCTCCAGCAAGATTGCTTCCGCAATCCCCCCCGTGCCTCTCGCAATGGTCTTTCCACTGGGAATTTTTCACGCGGCAACTCTCACCGTTCTGGGACTCTGTTTAAACCAATGCCTGTTCATTGCACTGCTACTGCTGCCTTAGAGAATTTACCTTCCTCTGTCCCTATAGACCCTTCCACTCCAGTCTTCTCTCAAACAGATGTCGAAGCCATGTTCCAACATTTTCTCTTCACTTCCGGTACTCCTCCATCTACTGCTTTGTCTGTCACCGCAGGTAACACTTCCTGGTACTTTGACTTCGTTTGTTGTAATTACATGACCTTTGACCTTACTATTTTTACTACTCTCTCTTCTAATCCTCATGTTCCTTCTATCCATACTGTTGATGGGTCTCTTCTGTCTGTAAGTCATGTTGGTTCTGTTTCCACCTCTCACTTATCTTTATCCTATGTATATCTTATGCCTGCTCTTACTTTAAATCTTATCTCCATTAGTCAATTATGTGAGCATGGTCTAACTGTTACCTTTTCCCATACTGGTTGTTTGGTGCAGAACCCTCGGACGGGGCGGACTCTTGGGATAGGCCGTAAGCATGGCCGTCTCTATGAACTCATCCATCTTCATGTTCCGAATTCTTCTCAAATCACAGCTCCTACCATTGCTCCTCTTGTGTCTCCTTTTCAACTTTGGCACTATCGTTTAGGCCATCTTTCTGTTGGTTGGTTAAAGTCTTTAATTTCTGGTGGTCATTTAGGTCCTGTAAGTTCTGATACTTTAGATTGTTTGTCTTGTCAACTTGCCAAACAACCTGCTTTATCGTTTAATAAAAGTGACTCTGTTTCTCTTGCACCATTTGATCTCATCTATTCTGATATTTGGGGCCCCTCTTCCACTCCTACTATGGGAGGCGCACGCTATTTTGTTATTTTTATAGATGATTTTTCCTATTTTACATAGTTGTTTCTTATGAAAAATCACTCTGAGCTCAAACAACTTTATTACAATTTTGTTGCAATGGTTAAAACCCAATTTTCTAAAACTATTAAGCTTTTTTGCTCCGACAATGCCATGGAATATAAAGATTTTGACTTTCTTTCCTTCTTTCAAAGTCATGGTACTCAACCTCATCGTTCCTATCCAGGTACGTCTCAACAAAATAGACGTGCTAAACGGAAACGTCGGGATATTCTCGACACTACTCGAGCTCTCCTTCTCTCTTCCTCTTATCTGGAAAATTTTTGGGGAGAAGCAGCTCTCACTGCTGCTTACACTATCAATTGTATCCCTACACCTGTCATTCATAGTCACACTCCCTATGAGCGTTTGCATGGCACTCGTCCCCCTTACACCAACCTTAGGGTCTTTGGATCTGCTTGTTTTGTTCTTCTCCAACCTCATGAACGTACCAAACTTGAACCCCGTTCCCGCCTTTGTTGTTTCTTGGGGTATGGTATTGAACATAAGGGGTATCGCTGTTGGGATCCTCTCTCCCAGCGCCTCCGTATCTCTCGTCATGTGGACTTTTGGGAACACAAAATGTTTTCCTCTCTCTCTCTCTTCCGCTTATCTGTTCCCTCACCCTTTTTGTGTTTTACTAACCCTTCCACAGATCTATTTTCTGATGAGCTTACTCCACCGCCCCTACCAGCCTCTCTCGAGACTACCTTGCCTACTGGTCTTTCTCACGCACCTGCTCACTCTAATGCTCCTGCTCTTGCTCCCTCAGACTCCTCACCTCCTGTTGAGTCTCTTCCTCTAGCTCCTCCTCCTCTTGCTCGACCACACCAGGTAATCCAACCTTCTACTCGTCTTCGTGACTTTATTGTTGGTTCTACTGCTTTTTCTACTTATGAACCTACCTCCTATCGTGAGGCTCGCTCTAATCCTCTTTGGCAACATGTTATGACTGATGAATTGCAGGCTTTAGACAAAACTCACACTTGGGACATTGTTGATCTTCCTCCTAGCAAGACTGCCATTAACTACAAATGGGTATACAAAATCAAAACTTGTTCTGATGGATCTATTGAGCGCTACAAAGCCCGCCTTGTTTCCAAGGGCTTTAACCAAGAATATAGTATTGACTATAAGGAGACCTTTGCTCCTGTTGCTCGTCTCACCTCTGTTCGCAGCTTGATTGTTGTTGCTACCACCCGCCAATGGGATCTTTATCAAATGGACGTGAAAAATGCTTTCCTTAATGGTGTTCTTCTTGAGGAGGTTTACATGCAAACTCCTCCTGGGTCTACTTATCCACCTCATAAAGTCTTCAAACTTCAGCGTGCATTATATGGTCTCAAACAAGCTCTGCGCGCTTGGTTTGCCAAGTTCAGCTATACTATTTATGACTGTGGTTTTACCTCCAGTTCTTATGATACTGCTCTTTTTATTCGGAAAACTGCTCAAGGGACCACCCTGCTTCTCCTTTATGTGGATGACATGATTATCACCGGTGATGATATCGATGGTATTCTTCGCCTTAAACAGTTTGTTAGCCATCATTTCGAGATGAAAGACCTTGGTCCTCTCATCTATTTCTTGGGTCTTGAAATCTTCTATGATTCCACGGGTTCTTTTCTCTCTCAGGCTAAGTATACCTCTGATCTTCTCACTCGCGCTGGTTTTACGAATTGCAAGACTGTCTCCACTTCCCTGGAGCCTCAGAGTTGTCTTACACCTCTTGATGGCACTCTTCTCTCTGATGCTACCTTATATCGTCAGCTGGTTAGCAGCCTTGTCTATCTCACTGTTACTCGTCCTGATATTGCCTATGCCATTCATATTGTCAGCTAGTTTATGTCAGCTCCTCGTACCCTTCATTATGCTACATTAGTTCGTATCCTTCGCTATCTCAAAGGTACCTTGTTTCATGGTCTTCATTATTCCGCCCGCTCCTCTCTCCAGCTTCGTGCTTTCTCTGATGCTGATTGGGCTGGGGATCCTACTGACTGCCGCTCTACTATCGGGTTCTGCTTTTTCTTGGATGATTCTCTTATTTCTTGGCGCTGCAAGAAACAATCTCTTACTGCTCGTTCCAGTACCGAGGCTGAATATCGTGCTCTTGCTGATACTACTCAAGAGCTTCTCTAACTTTGTTGGCTTCTTGCTGACATGGGTGTTTCCCCCTCTGGCACTACTGCTCTCTTTTGTGACAATCAAAGTGCTCACAATGATGTTTTTTATGATCGCACCAAGCACATTGAGATTGACTACCATTTTATTCGTCAACACATCACTCGTGGTATTGTCTATCTCCATCCGATATCTTCTGCTGATCAACCTGCTGATATCTTCACCAAAGCTCATTCTCCTGGCCGCTTCGTTGACCTTGTCTCCAAACTCTAGTTGGTTAATGTTTGTCCTCCTTAAGTTTGAGGGGGGCTGTTAATATGTTAATATATTAATGTATAAACTATTAATGTATGTATAATATATTAATATACATAGACATACAGCTAGCTAAAGATAGATAAGATAGGATTCATTTTCTTGCTTTCGGTCGCCCATCTCCTTTCAGCCTTTTTTTCATTATTATTATGTTTTGTATCATAATGATGTTTGTAACACAGCTCCTATATAATGGAGCCTCTATTTGGTTTTTGAATATATATTGAATCACAGAGCTTACTCTTTCAATATCACTCTCTCAACTTATTTTACAGGAACAAGATGACTCTTCCAAAAGAGGTTGGAGGGATGGGGTTTCAGGCAAGACCGTCTTGGTCGCTGTGGGTTCCTAAGGAGGTGTGGAAATTGATTTGGCATCTACCTATTCCTCCTAAAATTCGTCAATTCTGGTGGCAGGTTTGTAACAACTATTTGGCTTTTTCACAAAATTTGGTCCGGCGCAGATGTGTTAGCGAGGAAGTGTGTCATGTTTGCCAAATTGAATCTGAGACGGTCGAACACTTGCTATTTGGCTGCAGTTCAACAAAGGCTGTGTGGTTTGGAGCTTTTGGTCTTAAATTCGAACACAATGAAGTTCCTTCTGTTATTATAAAGTGGACCTATGATCAGTTCCAAATCTTTGCTAAGTGCTCAGATCGGATGGACTTCTTTCGCCAAGTTTTGTAGACTGCTTGGCACAAATGGAAATCTAGGAATAATTTGATTTTTAATCACATTCCGATAAATCCTAGGCTATGTCAACCATGTTTAAGGCCAGGAAGGAGAGAGAGGAGTTTGAAGGTATTGTTGCCAACAACATGTTGTTGATGAGTAGACCATCTTCTCCGAGTGTTTCTTCTATTGCAGCTTGGACGACTCCTCCAGGGTGTTTTAAAGCTAATTGTGGTGTTGCTATGACCCCTGGATCTAGTAAGGCCACCATTTCCGTGTTGTTGCGGGACTGGAATGGTGTTTTGATGGATGGTGCAATTCGTAAGTTGGAAGTGGCTTCAAGGAGAAGCCTGTGCTATTAGATTGGCATGCCACATGGCCCAGGAGCTTAAGCTTTCTCACGTGGAAATTGATGATGACAATAAGACTGCCATTTTGTTTTGTGTATCTAAAAATGCCCCTCCCTAGGTTGGTGCTTCTATTTTTGAGGATGTCCATTTTATAGCATCAAGAAATTGTATTTCCTTTACGTGTATCCTAGATCTGCAAATAAGGCTGCCCATTGGATTGCCCGATAGTCCTTAAGGGATCTCTTGCCTCCTACTTGGGTGTCATGCCCCCTGTTGCCTTGCAAAGGCTTTATTGTTCTCTCTTTAATCTAAATTTCCTTTGTTCAAAATAATAATAATAGCTATGAAATAGGAATATAAATTTATAATTATTTTAAATTAAAAAAAATCATTACACTTATCATTGAATGATATAATAAAGCCTCTCCATGAAAAATATTAAGACACTAACTAGCTTTATGTGGGCTCAGTCTTTTTGTGTGGAAAATATTGGTTATTGTATTTTAATTAATAATTTATATTTTGTCCACTTCTTTACAAATTCAATATTGGATATAGGTAAAGAATTCAACCTAATAGACTATCTAAACATTTAATTTACAAAAAAAATGAATTGAAGAGAGGCTTATTGTTACTGAGATAATTAGGAAAGTGTTTTAAACCTGAGAGGAGAATGGTTGCTGAAGAGTAAAAGAGCAACATGCTTTCCTAAGTGTCTTTTTTCCCTTTTCTTTCAAACTCATAGTACATGAATCATCAATATAAAAGTGTGTACATGAAATTGAATAGTAATGAAAAGAGTTTAGATGAAGATGAGAGAGGGTAGTGATGATTATCATTACCAAAACAACAAGAAGTAGTGTAATTTATTTTACACCAAGGAATTGTAGTATGTGTGGCTAGTCCTTTGGTCACTAATGAGAGGTTTTGGGTTTAGATTCCACTCTTAGGAGTAGAATTGGAAGAGGAAATGTGGGGGCATATTTTGTGAATGACAACACGTGGCCAAGGTGGCACCGGAGTGTCAGCCGAGGTGCTACGTGTCTTGGTCATGTTGCCGAGGTGATCTCGACTAGGCCGAGGTTATCTGTGGAGATACCAGAATTCGAGATGAGCGGATAAGGGACAAGATTTTTAGAATGAGGGAGGACCTTAGTCTGGATAAAGATAAAGCTCTTAGGGAGTTTATCTCTATCTAGTTGGGAGTCCAAGATGAGTATTGAGCCAGAGTCCATTGAAGCTGGGCTTCTAGAGGGATCAGGTTAGTGCTGGCTATAAAAGTAAGGCACCCTTGTGGGTCTAAGGTATGCTTTTAGATACTCCGTCTAGTGAGTTAAGCACGATTGGCTATCTTTGAGAGATAATTACTAACTTGATCGTCAGAGTGCCCCCAGGATGGACGAACCACTGCCGGACTCTTATCTTTCTGTGACAGGTTGTTCGGGCTTAATCTATTCTACCGGTGCTCTCCTGCTGAGTATTCCCTATTTGGTTGTGTGGTCAAAAATCAACACCTACAATTTGGCACCGTCTGTGGAAACGTAAGAAGAATAGATGGCCAACGATGGGCAGAAATAAAAGGTCAGGGACGACATCCCTAGTGGAAGTGGCAAACACATTGATCCTAATGTAAAGGAAAAGAACTATAATGAAGAACCCCAAGAGTAGAATCTCGAGGAAAAAGACGTCGGACAAGAGGGAGACGTACCAAAAAAGGCAGGCTGAGGCGAGGATTACAATGAAAGCAACCTCCAGGTATAGAAAGATAGATGTCTGAGGAGGGATAACAAGATGAAGGAAATGGCAAACAAATTGGCAGATCTACAATCGGTTGTCAACTTCATGATGCAGAACAACGTCATGCAGCCACCGTTTCCAATGGAGGACACGCTGATTCCAGTGGCCAAGAACAATGCCCGGAAAGGGGGACAGAAAGCAATCCTTGTAGTTCCTTAACATGACAGGACAAATGAGTATTTGCATCGGCCTTCACGGGAAGTCGGGCGAGGAGAATCGATGAGAGTAGAGTCTCAGAAGACACCTCGTGCTTAGGAAACTTATGTCAAGGAACATCGGCATGTTCAAGGGAAGGATTGTTGTTTTGACACGATGAATGAAGGGAGGTCTAAGAGGACTCATAATGACACCGGGAGCAGCGCACCAAAAAGGCTGAAATCCGTTGACAGCTGAGCTCCTGGATGGACTAAGGAGGATTTAAGGGACTACCTCCAAAGAAACTGACAAGATGCCGAGGTCACATCTCTGGTCAAACCGAGAACGTCGTTCTCAATAGAATTGGATAAGTTTGTGGCCTCGAAAAGGTTCCACATGCTAAGATTCCAGATATACGATGGTAAGTTCGATCCTAACTTTCACGTCGGCTTATATTTGAACTCAATGGTACTATGTACCAGGAACAAACCGTTGCTCCGCAAGGTGTTCCCCTCATCATTTGGAGAAATCACATTAGATTAGTTTCACAAGTTGTCGAAAGGAACTATGAAAAGTTGGGAAAGCCTAGCCGAGATGTTTGTAGTCAGGTTTGTTACAAACAAACTGCAGCCGTTGAGGGTAGACTCCTTGATGGCTCTGAGAATTGGCGCGGATGAAAGCCTCAAGGTTTATGCCAAAAGATGTTATAAAGTGTTTAACCGAATATCAGGGTGCAACCAAGAGTTGGCGGTCGTATCTTTTAAGAACGGCCTAAACGATGACTGCATGCTTCGAAAGTCATTGGCAAAGACACTGTCAAAAGGAATGAAGGAACTCATGGTCAGAATCGTGAAATATGCAAGAGCAGAAGAAGACACACCAGGAACAAAGGCTTCAAAGCAAGAGAAGAAGAACGGCTTGCCAAAGCGAGGCAGAGGTAATACAAATTTTAATAGGAAATAAATGGGACTGAGGGCTACACAGGCAGTCACCCAATGTTCCAAATCCCGGTTTACAAAGTCCTAGAAAGGATCAAGAACCAGCTGTACTATAGAGCACTAGAGAAGATTCCTGGCGAACTTTGGAAAGAAGCCTTGGGAAGCACTGTGCCTACCACAATGAGGATGGGCACCTAACTCAGGGGTGCAGAGCCCTGAAGACACATTTGGAAGATCTGGTTAGATAGGGCCACTTGACAGATCTGGTAGATCAGGTCAGAACAAGGGAAGAGCAAGCAAAACTGCCCCAAGCACTGGTAGCACCACCTCCACCTGCACCGCAACCACAAGCAGACGGACCTTGAGTAATCAATGTGATTCACTTGAAGGTTAATAAGAACGAGGTATGTGGGGAGACCTAGAGGATAAAACATTTATAACATGTGTATCAAGTCCAGCAAAAGAGGCCTAGGACAGATGAGTACCAAGGACTAATGGTGTCCTTTACTGAGGTTGACCTGGACATGGTGCAGCATCCACACAACGATGCTCTGGTGATATCCCTCAAGATTGGAGAATGCCAAGTAAAGCACATTCTGATTGACCAAGGCAGTTCTTCTGACATCATGTATGCCAAATGTTACAAGGAGCTCGGCCTTCACTAAGATGATCTGGAGCAATCTAACAGTCCAATGGTCGGGTTCAATGGAACGCCGACTTGGCCCCTGGGAGCAATAAATTTGGAGGTGCAGACAGACATCAAGAAGGTAAGCATAGAGTTCACAGTAATTGACACCCCCTCCCCTTATAATGTCATCTTGGGAAGGCCGTGGTTGCACGCAGTGAGGGCTGTTTCCTCAACACTACACCAGCTGTTATGGTTCCCAATAGAACATGGAATTAAGGAGGTCAGAGGGGCTCAGGTACAGGCAAAGAATTGCTCCATGGCAGCAATGAAATCCACCTACAACATACAAGAGACAGAGATAGTAGAAATTGAGGATGAGGAAATGAAGGTCCTGGATAACGTCGACAAAGAGCCGGCTAACAAAAGCGAGGAAGCTTTGAAGAAAGTTCTGGTCCAACAAGGTGATGAAAAGCGCTTCTTCCTTTTCGGCTCAGGTTTAGTCGAGGAGGAAGAAAGGGAGTTGGAAGAATTCTTGCGAGCAAACATAGAGGTGTTTACCTCGATACCCTACAAGATGTTTGGCATTGATCCCCAAGTCATATGCCATATGCTCAATGTAGACAGGTCGGCTAAACCTGTCATTGAGCGAGCAAGGAGACCAACATCGGTTCATGTGGAGGCAGTAGAGGAGGAAGTGGACAAACTGTTGGAAGCCAGAGCCATTCGGGAGGTAAACTACCCAACTTGGTTGTCAAACACAGTTGTTGTGAAAAAGAAAAATGTGAAGTGGAGAGTCTGCGTGGACTTCACCAGACTGAATAAGGCTTGTCCCAAAGACAGCTTCCCACTCTCTAAGATCGATCAATTAGTGGATGCCACTTTAGGGCATGAAATGATGAGCTTCCTGGACTCTTATATGGCGTACTATCAGATAGCCATGTACCCCCCTGATGAGGAGAAAACTGTATTTATCACCCCAAAAGGGTTGTATTGTTATAGAGTGATGTCTTTCGGGTTAAAAAATACAGGAGCAACTTACCAAAGATTGGTGACTAAGATGTTTAGACATCTAATTGGCAAAATAGTGGAAGTGTACATTGATGACATGGTCGTGAAAATGAAAGAACCTGAGAATCACCTGGCCGACTTAAAGGCAGTTTTCGATATCCTGAGGACATATTGGCTTCGACTCAATGCGTCGAAGTGCCCATTTGGAGTTGGGTCTGGTAAGTTCTTGGGATACTTGTGTCACGACCCGAACCTGCTCCCATAGGTTAAGGACGTAACCGGCCAGTAATCATGAGATTACTTACGGCCTCAAACCAAACCAAATGTATTTTAACAGAGTTAATGGGGGCCAAACGGAAGCAATTTAAAACTTTGTCTATAGAGCTGTGCTTACATGCACGTCATAACATTCCAGACACAAATATGTTAACAACTCACATCAGAAAATACAGTAACAAAAGGTTCTGTACAAACAGGATCATTAGTCTAAGTCACCCCGTCAAAACTGTACACAACAGATACAGAGTCCTCGCCAACATGACAAAATATAAATACCAAACAAAAGGGCGAAGACGAGTCTCGTGCGTGAGACGTAGGAGTTGACTCTCAAAAACTTGGTTGTTCCACAATGGCTTCACTGGGGCTGGGTCTGGACCTCTCTTAGCTCACCTACAAACACATGAATGAGCGTGAGCGAAAGCCCAGTGAATAATATCAACTAAAAAGATACAACAACATGTAGAACAACATATTCCGAACAGCCTTGGGCCCAATTCATATTTCTATTTAACATATATATACAATTTAAGTCAAATGACTGTGGTTCCAAACATACTGGTCTTTGGCCCATTTATCTTTCCATAACAAACTGGCCCTTGGCCCATTCAGACTTTCGTTCATGTCAAAACGGCCTCTGGCCCATTCATTCATGTCAAAATGGCCTCTGGCCCATTCATTCTACTATTCAGATCGAACTATTATTCATGTCAAACTATTACTTATATCATACTATCATTCGTGTCAAACTGGCCTTTGGCCCACTCAAGTGACAGACTGGCTTTTGGCCCATCTAGATGACAAGCTGGCCTTTGGCCCATTCGGACTTTCATTCATGACAGAACGGCCTCTGGCCCATTCATTCATGTCAAAACGGCCTTTGGCCCATTCGTTTGTGTTAAAACAGCCTTCGGCCCACTCATTCATGTTGAACGACCTTCGGTCCATTTATTCATGTCAAAACGACCTTCGGTCCATTCATTTATGTCAAAACGACCTTCGGTCCATTCATTTATGCCAAAACGACCTTCGGTCCATTCATTTATGCCAAAACGACCTTCAGTCCATTCATTTATATCAAACTGGCTCATAGGCCTTTCATATCAAACTGTGTTCACCATTCAAATTAATGAACTTTACAAAACTTACATAAAAGTAGCCATTGGACAATAACATATGTCAGATATTACTCACAGTGATCAGTTGGTTGAATTGCCTTGGAGCTTGACCCTACATATCACATAACACATATGGGTCACAAATAATTCAATCCGTTCTTTAATTCACATATTCCTCTTTAGGCTTCATTCTTATTTCCTTAACTCAATTACAATGCTCAATGTATGCCTAAGAGTGCTTAGAAGTGAAAGGGAACGGAAAAATAGAACACATAATGCATTTTCAAAATTTTAGAAAATAGGGTCCCCGCTCGAGCGGACCCTTAAGGCATGCAAAAGTACTGGTTGCATGAAAAATACGCTCGAGCGTTAAATATAGCGCTCGAGCGGAAGGCCTGTCTACAAAGCTCCCTCACTCGAGCGTTAAATACCCCACTCGAGCGGACACCAAGTCTGCAAAAATCTGAGAACCGCATTTCCGCTTTCGGCGGCACTTCGGCCGAGCGACATCAAAATCGGGTTTCCAGTTGAGTTCTTGAGCTCTAAATCAACTTTCAACCAATTTTACAATGGCTCCAATCTCACATATATTTGTACTAACATGGTACTAACACTAGAATACATCAACATGGAGCTTAATCTCATGAATCAAACACATGCATGGCTCATTTTCCACCAAACTCATTACCAACATAACAATGTCATGCATTCAACCTTATAATTTGTACATGCATGTGATGATTCTCAACTTGGATAATACAATTGGTGATTACATCATGAGCTTTAACCAAAACTCTACATGAATCATGTATTTCAAGCTCAAACATGCAAATTTAAGATAATTTCTTACATGCATGCACAATTTAGCCTTCAATTCAACAAAACCAATTCAATTTCATCATACTCAATTAAATTCATGTTCTTTATTCTTATTCAACTCTGAATTTACAAATAGCAAACAAAAACCCAATGATTCAAGGGTTAATTACTCACCTAGGAGCCTTAAACACTCAAGTTCTAGCCAAATCTTGAGCTTAATCTTCAAATTCCCAAGCTTGAGCCAAAAATCACACAATTCTCTCATTCTCTCTCTTTACAGCCGGCTCTCTCTATTTGAGTCCCAAATTCAGCCAAAATGAAGTGAAAAAGACAGGATAGAGAGTGTAGTGACTTCACAACAAAACCTACTAAGGCCAATATAATATTAACAAGATAATTGGGCTCTAATCCACTGATTTAATCTGACCCGAATCAATTTTCAATTAAATTTCACCATAGGTTTCAAAAATTATGCCAATCACAATGGCGTAATCAATTTCGGGTTCTGTGGCCGATAAGGCCTCCAATTAAATTTCCAAAGCAGATAATTCAAACAGATATTCCTACGGTGAACAGATAGAAATCCAAGACCACCTAATGGCACACAAAATCATATTAAACACATAATCATAGTCATATTAAGGACCAATTAACATATTACGAAACAGGGGTATTACAGTCTTCCCCCTTTTAGGAAGTTTGGTCCTCCAAACTTAATTTACCTTTAGCCAAAAACACTTCGGAATACCTTCTTATTCAATGGTTCCAACCCTTTTGATAGTTATTCGCTTAGTTTCAAAATCAAGCAACACTCTGTTCTCAATCAGTCAAAGACTCAACTTTTCCTCCATAAAAGACTTGTATGGTGTCGCACCAAAACTAAAGTGTAGGCTATGGTTGTAACCAAAGTCTGCCAACAATGGATAGATCTCCCAAATTTCTCGAAAAATCTACTGCACATATTTGGAGCATTTCTCCCAAAAGTTCTTTCTAGTTACATTTCGATTTTCGGATGGAAAGCAATGCCGAATCGCAATCTAGTTCCCATTGTCTCTTGAAGGCTTGTCAAAATTCAGACACATTTTAGGATTTCTATCTAAACAGTAGACACCAGGATCCCATGCAAACAAGCAATCTTATTGACGTAAACAGTTGTTAGTCTATAAGCATCATACAAAAATTTCACAGGGAGGAAATGAGCAAACTTAGTAATTCTGTACACAATAACCCAAACGGGACTTATACTTGGGCGTCCAAGGCAGCCGCACAACGAAATTTGTAGTTACATATTTCTATTTCCATTCCGAAATAGAGGTAGAGATTGCATTAGTTCTGCCAATATCTTTTATTCAACTTTGCCTTGTTGGCACCGAAAACATTTAGGCACTAATTCAACAATTTCTTCTTCACAATAGGTCGCCAATATATTTATTTCTAATGCTAACTAACTTTACCCCAGAAGTTCGGTTCATTTCCTTGTCACAGAAGTTCAATTCATTCTTCAATAATCCCGCAATTTACAACCCAATTCAGTACTTAGTTTAATGACTCATCACAGTCATCCAAGGTCAATCAAAAGTTTTCAGGAACACAAAGTGGATCCAGATACAGATTCCCCGTTCCATCAAGTCTCTCCATATTATCTGATAGTTGTCGAAAGCATAAGGCAATTCACATATTAATCTCCATGGCATCAAAGGTAGTATTAACAACAGTCAAACACGCGTTAAACACAATTTACACATCCTCAAAGCCCCAATTGCATAATATAATGGCACTGAGCAGTTATTTACACAAGGCATACTGAATCCACACACTTTCGGATAATCAGGGTTTTTCAAAGCTTCTTTGGATGTTAATAACATCTACATGATCTCAGGAGATGACATTTGGGACAAAGCAAACAAATAATCGCCTTAGGACCAAAGCACACCCGTTCACAACCGTTGGTGGTCGGCCCGAGATCGATTAGACAAACCCACCCGTACAAGACCGTCGGTGACAAAAGAGATATCTCAACAAAGGTGCTACATAGGCTTAACGTCCCCTAGCACGAAGGGACGCTCCAAGAATGTCATCAAAACAAACATAATACCATTTATTTTAACCTGATTTCCAAAAATCCGATAACACCGAAACAAACACATGAAACATATTCTGATTAGTCGAGGACAAATATTCAGTACTGTTTTCAATCAAATCAATCTGTTGACATCGGTTTCCATAGCGTCAAACAAGCAAGAATATGACAACACACCAGCATCGTTCCTTAAGACACCCAATCACTGGATTTGCACAATTCAGTTTATTTATAACACATATGTCCTCAATAGTTGAAGGTTGGTTCTCAATGGTGTCCATGGTTAGATCAATCTGTTGATAGCCCACAAGAGGTCTTTCAAATAAGTTAGGTATTCCAAACGGATTCAAGTTTTGGGTCTATTTGTTTTTCTGACAAGAATAATCTGGCTATTTATTTATAAGCAATTCTTAATCCCGCTTAACAAAATCAAATTAGATAGAGGGTCTTATCAAATCAATCCAAGCAAAGGTCTTGTCAAAGTAAATCAAATAGAGGTCCCATCAAGTTATATCAAATGAGGGTTCTATCAGGCCAAATCAGACAAAGGTTCTATCGGATCGAATCAAATAAAAGTTTTCTCAAATAGGGTACATTCGGTTCCGTAAGGCTAGCTTCGTTTGTTTAGGCACATGGCTGATAGTTTCACAACTGTCCTAAGTTTATCAGTTCTAAAAGTCATATCAAAATCATTCATCTCAACTGTTCATATCAAAGTATTTCAAGTCATGTACAATATGGCATTGTCCACACGAATTCAGGTATAGTTGCATATGCATGCAGTTGTTCATGTCGGGAGGTACGTATCATAATCAGTATAGCAGTTCCCAAATAAGTCTTACATGTAAGTACATGGTGCACAATAACACATTAAACAAAGTTCCTCAGTTGTACATCAGATAAGGTCCGTTATTCAAAAGTTCTAAATCAGTCACAAAACATAGGCTTACGAGTCAAGCTCAGTTTAGTCACGTAGTTCAGCCAATTTTCTACCAGTCCACATACATGGTCCGTAATTTGCAGAGTTTACTATTTGGGGTGCTCAACTCAGTTATACAATCACAAGGTCACAATTCCAGTAGTTTAGTCGTTGAAGACAGTAATATAACAAGTCACCCTGAGCATAGGTTTAGATGTACAGGTGCATATGCAGAGTTAATCAATATCCCAAGCAAAAATGTAAGCATGTACTAATTCAGAACCAATCAACACATAGGCATTCATTTATAGACAGTATAGATACCTGGGATAACGGTTGCAGTATTCTGAGGGCTTTCTGGGACAAGTGCAATTACTCTATCTCGATTAGCAATTCCTACCATTGGTACGAATTCAACTGAGGCAGAAGATTTATTCACATTTGTTCAGTTCGGGGACAGTCCCTTACCATATGGTCCATTCTACCACAACTATAACGAGCCCTAGAAAATCTGATAACAAACTCTTCGGTGTTTCTTACATTGGTGGTGGCAAAGGTTCTTGCCGTAACGGCAACTGACGCTGTTGTCTTAAGATCTCTGCCATTTCTTGTACTACTCTTTCCAGACTATCAAGTCGAGCTGTGGAAGAGCCTTCCAATCTGTATGCTCTTACTTCATCCATACTCTACACAATCTCTTACTAAGCCTTGCCAAATGCTGGGGTGCCAAATACAAAAATAAGCACAAATACACATGGGTACATTCGCACATAGACACATTGTTATATTCTCATTTTATGCACCGTCCCAACACAATTAATCACATAGGTAACAGATGATTGCATACTTATCAGATATCACATGCTGAACATTTACTAAGTAATTATATACTCAAATCATGTTCATATTTCACATAGGCACCCATTGGCAGAATCGAATGCACATAAGCAAATTTTCATGGTCCATATGTTCGTGTATGTGCACTATAATAAATTTTATTGTACACAGTAGTGTAACAATTCATATCTCATATTCAAATCATGTGTGGTATTTCCTTTAGCGTAACATATCATGTTGGTCAAGCATAACGGGTAACATATCTCATTCATAAGCCACGGTATTGTTTCCCCTGAGCGAGGGCCTGTGCCACGGTATTATTTCCCCCGGGTTAGGGCCTCATGACCATCAGCCACAGTATTATGTCCCCTGGGCGAGGGCTTCTGCTAAGGATACCACAATTACATTCGAAGAAAATTTAGACAGTCATTCACTCATGCAAAACATAGCATTTCAGGGAACTTGTCATTTCATATCATCATAAAATAATTAAAGTTCACCATTTGATTAAACTTGTATTACACTTTATACAAAAGATTCACAAGAATGCATATACTAGAGAGCATACATATTCCAATGGTTTACAATGCAAGCAATTCCTGAATTTATAACACATAACTGTTCATATCGAAACAATTAAGCATATTCTTGATGCTTCTAAGTTCACATTTATAACATGAATGCATCCTCGATCTTTTCTAGACGCTTATTGCACTTTTGGACAAGTGTGTGAGTTATTAACTTGTGCTCTGATACCACTCTGTCACGACCCGAACCCATCTCCATGGGTTAAGGACGTAACCAGCCAATAATCATGAGATTACTTACGGCCTCAAACCAAACCAAATGTGTTTTAACAGAGTTAATGGGGGCCAAACGGAAGCAATTTAAAACTTTGTCCATAGAGCTGTGCTTACATGCACGTCATAACATTCTAGACACAAATATGTTAACAACTCACATCAGAAAATACAGTAACAAAAGGTTCTGTACAGACAGGATCATTAGTCTAAGTCACCCCACAAATCAAGCGTACACAATCTGAGTCCTCGCCAACATGACAAAATATAAATACCAAACAAAAGGGCGAAGACGAGTCTCGTGCGTGAGACATAGGAGCTGACTCTCAAAAACTTGGTTGTTCCACAATGGCTTCACTGGGGCTGGGTCTGGACCTCTCTTAGCTCACCTACAAACACATGAATAAGCGTGAGCAAAAGGCCAGTGAATAATATCAAATAAAAAGATACAACAACATGTAGAACAACATATTCTGAACGGCCTTGGGCCCAATTCATATTTCTATTTAACATATATATACAATTTAAGTCAAGTGACTGTGGTTCCAAACATACTGGTCTTTGGCCCATTTATCTTTCCATAACAAACTGGCTCTTGGCCCATTCAGACTTTCGTTCATGTAAAAACGGCCTCTGGCCCATTCATTCATGTCAAAACGGCCTCTAGCCCATTCATTCTATTATTCAGATCAAACTGTTATTCGTGTCAAACTATTACTTATATCATACTATCATTCGTGTCAAACTATTCTTTATGTCAAACTATCATTCGTGTCAAACTAGCCTTTGGCCCATCTAGATGACAAACTGGCCTTTGGCCCATTCAGACTTTCATTCATGACAGAATGGCCTCTGGCCCATTCATTCATGTCAAAACGGCCTTTGGCCCATTCATTTGTGTCAAAACGGCCTTCGGTCCACTCATTCATGTCGAAACGACCTTCGATCCATTTATTCATGTCAAAACAACCTTCGGTCCATTCGTTCATGTCAAAACGACCTTCGGTCTATTCATTTATGCCAAAATGACCTTCAGTCCATTCATTTATGCCAAAACGACCTTTAGTCCATTCATTTATATCAAACTGGCTCATAGGCCTTTCATATCAAACTGTGTTCACCATTCAAATTAATGAACTTTACAAAACTTACATAGAAGTAACCATTAGACAATAACATATGTCAGATATTACTCACAGTGATCGGTTGGTTAAATTGCCCTGGAGCTTGACCCTACATATCACATAACACATATGGGTCACAAATAATTCAATCCGTTCTTTAATTCACATATTCCTCTTTAGGCTTTATTCTTATTTCCTTAACTCAATTACAATGCTCAATGTATGCCTAAGAGTGCTTAGAAGTGAAAGGGAACGGAAAAACAGAACACATAATGCATTTTCAAAATTTGAACAGGGGTCCCCGCCGGCGTGAAATACCCGCTCGGCGGACCCTTAAAACTCGTAAAATCTTGGTTGCATGAAAAATACGCTCGAGCGTTAAATATAGCGCTCGAGCGGAAGGCCTGTCTACAAAGCTCCCTCGCTCGAGCGTTAAATATCCCGCTCAAGCGGACACCAAGTCTGCAAAAAGTACTGGGAGCACGCATTTCCCGCTCGAGCGGCACTTCCCCCGCTCGAGCAGACATCAAAATTCTGGGTTTCCCAGATTGAGTTCTTGAGCTCCAAATCAACTTTTAACCAATTTTTCTTGCATACAATGGCTCCAATCTCACATATATTTGTACTAACATGGTACTAACACTAGAATACATCAACATGCAGCTTAATCTCATGAATCAAACACATGCATGGCTCATTTTCCACCAAACTCATTACCAACATAACAATGTCATGCATTCAACCTTATAATTTGTACATGCATGTGATGATTCTCAACTTAGATAATACAATTGGTGATTACATCATGAGCTTTAACCAAAACTCTACATGAATCACGTATTTCAAGCTCAAACATGCAAATTTAAGACAATTTCTTATATACATGCACAATTTGACCTTCAATTCAACAAAACCAATTCAATTTCATCATACTCAATTAAATTCATGTTCTTTATTCTTATTCAACTCTGAATTTACAAATAGCATACAAAAACCCATGATTCAAGGGTTAATTACTCACCTAGGAGCCTTAAACACTCAAGTTCTAGCCAAATCTTGAGCTTAATCTTCAAATTCCCAAGCTTGAGCCAAAAATCACACAATTCTCTCATTCTCTCTCTCTACAGCCAGCTCTCTCTATTTGAGTCCCAAATTCAGCCAAAATGAAGTGAAAAAAACAGGATAGAGAGTGTAGTGACTTCACAACAAAACCCACTAAGGCCAATATAATATTAATAAGATAATTGGGCTCTAATCCACCGATTTAATCGATTTAATCTGACCTGAATCAATTTTCAATTAAATTTCACCATAGGTTCCAAAAATTATGCCAATCACAATGGCGTAATCAATTTCAGGTTCTGTGGCCGATAAGGCCTCCAATTAAATTTCCAAAGCAGATAATTCAAACAGATATTCCTACGGTGAACAGATAGAAATCCAAGACCACCTAATGGCACAGAAAATCATATTAAATACATAATCATACTCATATTAAGGACCAATTAACATATTATGGAACAGGGGTATTACAACTTGATTACCAGAAGGGGCATTGAGGCAAGCCCAGATCAAATCAAGGCTATCCTGGACTTGAAAAGTCCAACATCGGCAAAACAAGTGCAAATGTTAATAGGAAGGGCTGCAACCCTTAATAGGTTTATAAGCAAAAGTTTAGATAAATGTAAACCATTTTTCAGTTTATTAAAGAAGGCCACAGATTTTTTGTGGACAGAAGAGTGCGAAGTCGCCTTGGCCGACTTAAAAAAGTACCTGACAATAGCTCTAATTCTATCAAATCCAGTACCTGGAGAGGAGCTATTCTTATACTTGGCGGTTTCAGAGCATGCAGTGAGTGCAGTGATAATCAGAGAAGAGAAGGGAAAACAAAAGGCAGTGTACTATGTGAGTAAAACCCTAGCAGGTGCAGAGACCAGGTACTTGCCCCTAGAGAAATTGACACTAGCCTTAATGATGGCTTCCAAGAAGTTGAATCATTACTTCCAAGCCCACAAGATTGTGGTATTGACTGAGTTGAAGTCCTTGTTACAACAAGAAGATCTGACAAGTAGGATAGCCAGATGGGCAGTAGTATTGGGCCAATACAACTTGGAATTTAGGCCCAAAACAGCAATCAAAGGCCAGGTTCTGGCTGACTTCGTGGCCGAGTTCACACCTGGTGCTATCCCATGTCGGGCTCTGGTGAGCCGCGGCTTAGGATATCTAAGGGAACAAGAAGAGACCCAGCTGGGAATGAAAAATCCCACAGCAAAGCAGAAGAAAGAAGAGAAACTTAAGCCCTACGATATTTACATTGGCGACTCCTTCCGCTTGTTTGTTGATGGGAGTTCAAAACCGTCAAGGAGCGGGGGCAAGAGTGGTGTTGGTATCTCCAAATGGGCTAATGTTAGAGCAGTCTATTCATTTGGGGTTCAAAGCCTCAAACAATGAAGCAGAATATAAAGCACTGATTATAGGACTGAAGTTGGCAGCAGCAATGAAAGCCAACGAGGTGGTAGTCTTCTGTGACTCCTAACTTATTGTGAACTAGGCAACAGGCGAGTATACAGCCCAAGATGAAAGAATGATAGCCTATGTCAAAGAGGTTGTTAAACTGTTAGCCTTGTTTCAGGACTGCCAACTACAGCAAGTTAGCCGAGATGACAACAGCCATGTCGATGCCTTGGCTAACCTGGCTAGTGTAATGAAATCAAGGGAGGCACGGACAATAATGGTTGATTATTTGTTAGGCCCAAATATGGAACCACTAATCACAGAGTATGAAGCGATGTGTGTGGAGATGCAATAGTGATGTTATTTGTCAAGCCCAAGTGTGGGTCCAAGTTGGATGGATGCAATAGTGATGTTTCTCAAGGACGGCAAGTTACCGAATGATCGCAAAGAGGTGCACAAGACTAGACTGAAGTTGGCTAGGTTTAGCCTAATAGCAGAAGGACATCTCTACAAAAGGTCTTTTACTGGTCCCCTTTTGAGATGTGTGCATCCCCCCCAAGTTAAAGACTTCTTGTATGAAATACATGAAGGAGTATGTGGAAGCCATGTTAGTAGCAGATCACTTGCTCACAGGGCCATTACTCAAGAGTACTGGTGGCCCTACATGCAGAAGAATGCTAAAGCCTATGTCAAAAAGTGTGAAAAGTGTGAAAAGTTCGCACCTTTGATACATCAACCAGCAGCAGATTTGAACCCAGTGTCCAGTCTTTGGCCATTTGCCCAATAGGGCATGGATCTTGTTGGACAACTACCCTAAGCAATTGGGCAAAGGAAGTTCCTACTAATAGTAATTGATTATTTCACAAAGTGGGTAGAAGCTGAACCCCTTGTGAAGATTCGAGATATTGATGTGAAGAACTTCATATGGAAGAACATCATCACCAGGTTTGGGATCCCAAGGGCAATAATAGTACACAATGGTATACAGTTTGACAATAAGCTAATCAAAAGCTTCTGTGCAAAGTACAAAATCAAGAACTATTACTGTACTCCAAGTTTCCTTCAGAGTAATGGTCAGAGAGAAGCATCTAATATGACTATCTTAGATAGGATCAAAAAGAGGTTGGCAGCAGCAAAGGGAAAATAGGTGGAAGAGTTGCCCAATGTACTCTGGGCATATCGGACTATGCCGAGGAGATCAACTGTGGAGTCTCCATGTGCCATGGCTTATGGCACTGAAGTAGTTATCCCACTAGAAGTCGACATTCTAGGGATTAGAACCCAGGAAATGGAAAATGGTACTAATGAAGCATTTCTAGCCCAAGATCTAGACCTTTTGGAGGAGAAAAAAGAAAGAGCAGCAATTTGGCTGGGGGCATACCAGTAATAACTTACTAGGGCTTACAACAAGAAGGTTAACCCAAGAGAGTTCAAAGTTGGGGACCTTGTACTGGGGAAAGTGGTTGGCAACAAGAAGGATCCTAGGGAGGACAAGCTAGGGCCAAACTGGGAGGGGCCTTATAGAATTATCTCGGCCGCCGGCAATGGGGCATATCAGCTTGAAGACAGTTAGGGAAAAGAGTTACCAAGACCCTGGAACACTTGCAACTTGAAGTTTTTCTATCAATAGATTTTTGTTTTTTCAAAGTTTATGTCGTTAGCTGAAGTAATAATAAAATTTTAGCTTGATTTTGAAATTTGTGTAATAGGACTGACCAGTCCTTTGGCGATGTTTCTGATTGAAACATGACAAATAACTTAGACTTATTATATGACAGAGTTAAAATATACTTACATATAATAGAGTTTAACTAAGTTGGCGATGTTTTTAATTGAAACATGATGAATAACTTAGACTTATTATATGGCAAAGTTGAATTATACTTGCATATAATAGAGTTTAACTAAGTTGACGATATTTCTGATTAAAACACAACAAATAACTTAGACTTATTATATGGTAAAGTTGAATTATACTTGCATATAATAGAGTTGAACTAAGTTGAATTGAAACTGGACTTGCCATGTCGGCAGAATTAAAACTTAGAATGGAACTAAGTGCATTTCAATCAGATTAACAGAGAAACCAAGGTTGAGAACCTCGGCTAGTCTTTGTTTGAATCTGACTTCGGCGAAAGACTATACGTGCTTAATGTGAACATAAGTGAAACTTAGGTTTACATTAGGGGGCAAGGAGCTGGAGAATGATGAATAAGTTTAGAAATTTGAAGTGCTTAGGACTTGTTGAAATTTTATAGACAAAAATTTACAAGTCGGAATGGGTTTAACACTTGTTAAAATTTCAAGAAAATTTACAATTTGAAGTTAGCCGTGGTTATATTGGAAAAAGTATCTGAGATACATCTTACTTGAGGTAACCAACCAGGTTGTCCAAACTTGGAAATGATAAAGTCTTAGAAGAGGATAACATATGGAGATACAAAAGAAATACTGAATAAACACTTGCAAAAATATTTTTGATATTTTTGAGTGTTAGCCGAGGTGTGCCAATGGTTGGCCAAGGCAAAACAGTCAAGGTTTGTATCCGAGATATTATACCCTAGAGTTATTATATAGTTAAAGGTATACTTTAAAGAAATGCAAAAATATTCTAAGTATGGAAGCGTGAAAGGCATGAAAGAAAACAGTAAAAGCATACATGAAACAAACATTCAACACTTAGAAGAAAATAAGAGACTTGCATTCAAAAAAAGGCACTTCGGCCTGGCAAAAGACAACTTGTTCAAATTAGAAAAGGGGCACATCGGCCAAATTTCAAGCTAAACATTGTTCAGACAAAACAAAAGTACAAAAAGAGAAAAGATTCTAAATGGAATGCTCCGCTTCAACAATGGGCTGTGTATCGACCTCGACAAACGGCTGCGAAAGCATCTCAACAGTTCTCTCAGCCTTAATCTCGGCATTGATCTCGTGAAAAGTTTGGTCGAGGCACTTCTCGGTTGTCTGTACCTCGACCTCTGACATGGCCCTTTTGGGAGAGGCACTCTTGAAGACCTCGTTCTCGTCGTCCTGAGTCAAGTCCAGAACTTGCTCATTCAGAGTTGGGGACTTGGTCCCAGTAGAACCCTCAGTACCAACTCCGACTTCAGTTTCTTCTTTTTCTTCTTCCCTCCCAACCTCACCCTCAGATTGGCTTAGAGGGAGAGGGGGAATGGCACGACAAGTCGGCTCTCATCTCGGAAGGGTGAGTCATCAAGGACAGCCAGCTTTTTCAGAGCAGCCATCCAACCAAGGGTGTAACCCCTGTTGCATGCCTGTCTGACTTGTTTTTTGTATTTCTCACGGACGTCGGCTGTCCCCTCGGCATAGGCTTTCTCATCCGCCTCTTTGATTTCGGCTGCCTTTGTAGACAGTGCCGTTTGGAGCTCGGTTTGGGCCTGGGCTTCTTTTTCCTTGGCTTCTTTTGCCTCGGCCTTAGCGACTTCAGCAACATTTTTCGTGGCCTCGGCTTGGGCCTCGGCATTCTTCAAGGACAACTTAGTAGCCTTGGCCTGATCTAGGAGACCTCGGATGCGGGCCTTGGCCTTGGTGAGTGAGGAAAGGAGTTTGGCAGCCTCTTTTGTTTTTTGGGTAAGTTTTTTTTTGAATTCATCGGTCTTGACTGGAAGGGAGTGACCCTACTGGATAGCCTGCAAGAGTGCAAAGGAAATTAGTTAAGTATGAAAACCAGAGTTAAAGCTAGATGAAAAGTTACAAGTATTGAGACTTACCAAGACACAATGCTACATCATCATTGTAAAATTTTCATACTCCGAAAGCTCAGCCATCCGATTAATGTTAGCTGGGAGTAGAACGACGGTGGAAATGGCGGCACCGACCTCTAAACTATCCAGAGCACTGTCCCCTGCTAGAAGAGATTGATCTCCAACTGTGACAAATGGATTTCAGGGAACGTCGGTATGGAAACCAAAAGGATCAAAGGAACTGTTGGACCTCGGCCTTTTGGATTGTGGTGGGTCAGACGCCTCGGCCTCAGCTGGCCTCATGTTAGCCGAAAGAGTAGGCACAGTGTCCTCAGAGTTGATCTGAGTCACTGTTGCCTTGGCTTTGGCTTTCTTTACCCTCTTTGGCTTAGCCTTGGGTTGGGATTGTGATAGACAGAATTGCACTATTACAACACTAGGCAGGTTGGCCAAGAGGTCTTCAACGACAGCCTTGCTACGTCCCATTTTGTCGGCGATGGCGGCAATGATGACTTTAATCAAAGCGGATTCTTTGGAAGTGCGGTAGATGGGTTTGCAGGATCGTAAGCCGACAACTTAGTATTTTGGCATTTTCAGCTACGAGTTCTACCTGCAAGAGCGAAAAGTGGAGCTCAATGTCAGCGTCGGCGTCGGCGTTGGCGTTGGGCTGGAAGAATTAGTTGGGGAGCAGATGTTGATGGCTGCTCGGCTGGATCAGAAGTTAAGGCTTTGTGAGACCCCTAAGTTTTGTAAACCCTATTAAGTCCCTTACTTTTAAATTATTTCTTTGAAATCGCTCAATTTCTTAATTAATTACAATTTTAACCCTGGGATCAAAATACACCAACTGAAAACTCACAAACCCTAATCGATTTCGATAACTTAGAAATCATTTCTAATACCCTAATATTGATTAATTGACTCCATAAACATAGAATTACCACTTGAAAATCCTAGGTTTTTCCGGTCTTTATCATGTTTGTCGGTTGATCACGTCTTTGTTCGAAATAAGAAATCCAAACCGAATTAGACTCTCTAACCCCAATTTAATTTAATTTAATTCTACACTAAAATAAATGTTCCAATTCATAAATTTAACCCAAAGCCCTTACATTTTTCTTGAATCACATTTTGACCACAAACTAGTACCATTACACACACACACACATATATATACTTGTACCTCTCTTAAATAAATAATTTTGTACACAAATATCTTCATATATATATATATATATAAAATCAACAAAAATCTCCCCAAACATAGCACATGGTCAGCCATCACCCTCTCTAGGCTACAATCATAGGTACTTTAGAGACAAATTCCTTAAATCATGGAAAAAGTATCATTGGTACCCCCAAATCAAGGAAAGTTGTCTTGTACTTGTAACTATCTTGGTTCTACTTAAGCCTAACCATAACTAAATCATACCTTAATACATGATTAGGCTCCCTAATGATCCATCATTCCATTACATTCTAACTAAATACATCTCAATTCCATTCCATTCCAACCAATGGGCATTTTGGACCTTTTACACCAATTTTATTATAAAAACACCACCACCCTCCACATGTTACACATCTCATACACTCACACACCTACACATTCAATTGAGAGAAAGAAAGAAGAGGAAGAGAGTGAATTTTGGTAGCGGAGGAGAGGAAAAGAAAAGAAAATTGTGCAAACACTTCACTAGGCAATCAAGTAAGCCACAACACAACTCTCTCTTATTTTTTATTTCAAATACATTCTCTCAGAATTTTTAAACATTCATTTCAGATGTGTTTTGATGGCATTCTTGTGTTAAAAATGAAAGGAGTTGAGCCTTGGTTCTACCATTCTTGTATTTCTGTTAATCGGTATAAGACTACATTTTTCCATATCAATCTCTCAAAATTTCCAAAGGCACACATGCAAATTAAATTTTTGAGTTTAATACATATTATTTATCATGTTTTCATCACAAGAGAAGTGGAAAATTTCCCCTAGTTGACCTCTTTTCTCACCAACTTTCTTATTTCAAGAACTGTGCTAGAAAAATTTGTTTTACAGCCAACTTGCGAAAATTCTAGAAAAATGTATAAAATTCTTCTGGACCACGGTTTTATGTAAAAATATTCCTTAATAACTTATCTTTCAAGAAAAATTGGTTTCATTGAAAAAAAGTGAGCGGTTTGTAAGAAAATCCAATTTTCGTAACGATCAACGAATCTGGACAGCGCTGGAGCATTTCTTAAATAACTAAAAATCTAGAAAAGCTATCACATTTCCGAAACACGTTCTGAAAACTAGATTAAATTCTCTACGAACCATAGGAAGACCGAGTTCGGGAAAAATCTAAAATAGCCCTTTTGATTTTAATCTTTAATTGGTACTAATCTGGAATTTTAGTTTTGCATGGGTGTTTTATACTCTTATGTTCATGAATATGCTTATTAGTACATGATCATGTTCTGGTATGATATTGAATGTGTTATGGTTATGTTCCTTATCTTCTTCAATTGATGATGCTTATGCTTATGTAGATATTACTAACTTGTTAAGTTGTTCTAACTTTAAGTTAAAACATTTAACTCAATGGGAAACTTAATTGGGATAGTATTGGGTTTTCGATCACTTGAATATTGAAGAGATGATAATGTGTTATGTATGGATTGATGGAATGTGCTCCATAATTGAAGGTTGAGTCTTGTGCAAGCGGTTGTCGCGTAAACCCTAGAATGGAACGGACGTATTCGAACTCTTTGTGATGGTTTGATTGGTGAGATAAGATTGGGTCCGGATGGGACATTCAGAAGGAAAAAACTTTTTTGGAAAGATAAGGTTGGATTCTGGGTGATAAAACCTTTTTTCTTTTCGCTGTCCTTTTTGAGGCTGTGCGGTTGGCGCTAAACATCTAAGGTGGTTGGACTTTGAAAGGAGGCTATATTGACTCCTCTGACCTTCTTGGGATCTTACTTGGTTATTAGCCAAAGGACTTATTAGTGATATTTCCTACTCTTGTAACCTTAGATAAACCCTATATTTAATGGTTAATATATTATCTGATGTTCCCGATTTTTGGAACGTCACAGGCTTGGTCAAGCCTTGGTGAAGAAGCAACATGGGGAGTTGTTGCTGAAGGTGGAGACTTGCTCTTTTGAGGAACGTCGGGCAGCAGGCTTCGATATGTCGGATGTAGTTGAGGAGGATGGGAGCCTTGCGAAGTTCAATTGGCAAGCCAAGAAGGCGAACCAAGTCTTTGCTCAGCGTGTAGTATCGGCGAAAGTCTTTTTCTGGCTAGGGAAGAGCTAAAAAAAAGAGGTCATACATTAGAAACAAATTAACAAAAAGGTGACTAAGTAAATAGAAGAAGGGACTCAAATCCCTAAAAACTTCACGGCCCAAAGAGAAGATGTGGAGTTCATTATTTGGAGCGAACTCCCAATTGCCTGAGACAATCAGGTAGTCGTCTGTCACGCCTTTATTTGAGTCTGGAATGTCGGCTATCAGCTTGTATTGGGTGGATCTTGGCTTGAGGTAACATGTATAGCCAGCCTTGGTTTTAAGGCCACACATCGTGTAGCAATACTAGATATCAGACAGGGTGATCCTTGAGTTCTGCCGACGTTCTAACTCGACAATTCTATTTATAATCCTAAAAGAGTTTACTGCTAACTGCATGGGGTTCAGTTTGTAGTAGTGGAGGACCTCCCTAAAGAGGATGTTGAAGGGGAATCTGACTCCTCCTTCAATGATGGAGACTACGGGAAAGGGCATGTAATCCTTCCCAGGCATAATGGAGTCATCATTTCCAACTAACCAGATTTAAACGTCGGCTAGGATGGAGAACTCTCGCTTGAAATATTCTAGTTTGGTCAGGGTGTCTACTCTCCACCTAAACATTCCCATGATGTTGGCTTAGGGTGGATTGGTGCACAATTTCAGGAGAGAAAATTTGGTACGGGTTTGGGAATCTCGGTTAAACCCTAGACTAGCACTGGAGCAAGGGTTTTTGGAGATTTAGGGGTAATTCGTTTCAATTTTCCTAGGGATAGTGATTTCTATCAAAACCCAAGGCCTAAATCTATACGGAAATAAGAAATCAAGAAAAAGATCTGGAAATATGCAAGAAAAACAGAAAAGAGCAATGGTTCAAACTTAAGAAAACAAACAGAAAATCAAGAACATTGAGTAAGTATGTGCAGGTGTGCAAAAGCCAAGAACAGTGGCAAAGTTTTTAAAACTTCAAATTTATGAACATTACGAATCACAAACAAAAGTGAATAAGACAGAAGGGTGTATTGAACAGCATACAGTAAAGATTCAAGAACATAAACAGATTTGCAATGGCATCAAACAACGTGTAAACAGGCAATAGATTTTGAAATAAATCACAGACTAAAAAGGGAGAAAACTGTGACTTACTAAATAAAATGAACGCTGATATGGGGTTCGCCGAAGTCACACGGTGCGAATAATCGCAAACAGACGACGAAAAGGTCGTCGTCGGAGGTAATCGGAACAGTTGCAGAGCTTGAGAGCTTGAACAATGGCGGTTTGGAAGAGAGTTGTTAGAGAGAGAAAGTTTCACAACAAAATGAATATTCAGAAGTGAAGAGACAGGGAGTAAGGGAGACGTTTTGTTAAAATTGTAAAAAAGGCGGTAAATCATAATGATGTGCCTTGGACTACATGTTTATCAGGTGGTGTGCGCAGAAGCGACGCATCTTGATAGCACGTGTTAGGTACGAATCAATGAGAAAAGAATACGTGGCGGAAACGGTTGAGAAAACCGTGTGTGACAGCTCATGCGCAAATAAAACTCTTGGAATTCTTGATTTAATGAAGCAAAAACCTTAGCTAGAAAAGCGATCTCGATTAAGGAACTCGAAGAACTTGGTTCTTGATTCTTGGTTATTGATAAAGTAAACTGCAGAGTCATGGTCATATGGAGCCGACGGGTGACGATCTCGGTCATGAAGGATAGAGTAAGTCTTAGCCGACATGCCATGTAGACAAACAATATAGGTTCCATCACTTCAGGATGTTGAGGTAATAAAACCTAGGGACAGTTGTGGGGGCATATTTTGTGAATGACAACACGTGGCCAAGGTGGCACCGAAGTGTCAGCCAAGGTGCCACGTGTCTTGGTCATGTTGCCGAGGTGATCTCGGCTAGACCGAGGTTATTTGCGGAAATACCAGAATCCGAGATGAGCAGATAAGGGACAAGAGTCCTAAAATGAGGGAGGACCTCAGTCTGGATAAAGATAAAGCTCTTAGAGAGTTTATCTCTATCTGGTTGGGAGTCCAAGATGAGTATTGAGTCAGAGTCCATTGAAGTTAGGCTTCTAAAGGGATCAGGTTAGTGCTGACTATAAAAGTAAGGCATCCTCATGGGTCTAAGGTATGTTTTTAGATACTCTGTCTAGTGAGTTAAGCACGATTGGCTATCTTTGAGAGATAATTACTGACTTGATCGTCGGAGTGCCCCCGAGTGGACGAACCACCGCCGGACTCTTATCTTTCTGTGACAAGTTGTTCGGGTTTAATCTATTCTACCGGTACTCTCCTACTGAGTATTCCATGTTTGGTTGTGTGGTCAAAAATCAACACCCACAGGAAAAGTTTTAAATTTCACAATTACGAGTAAAATTGGAAGATAAGAGGTCTTGGATTTCACTGTTAAGAGTGTAATTGTGTAAAAGAGATATTTGGTTTAGTTTTTGAGTATTATTTTTGAGTTTTTTATTTTCGTGTTTTTTTAACTTTTGTTTTTAGTGAAAATTTTCATATTCTAGTTAAATATATTTACTTTTAAGATGTACTTAAAAATTTATAAAGTAAAATATTTGTAAAGAAACATAAAATAAAAAAATTACTAAAGACATTACTTTTCCCTAACAAATTCATAAGTTGTTTTGAATCATGAATTTGAATACAAATTTAGAGAGTGAAAGAGAAATGGAGAAAAAATTTAATTTCTGTTTCATTCACATCATTCACAGATTTCCATTTATTTTCCAAAATTTTATTCAAATTTGTAATCAAAATACAATCTTAATGTATTTGACATTTCCGCAGACAAAAATTGGGAAAAAAACAAAAAAAAAAAATCAATTCCAGGTTGTTACTTGTGAGAGTTGGTGAAGGGGAGCAACAACAACAACGTACTACCATTGCTGTTAGGGCTCATCTTGAAGGACCATCCAACATTATTAATCAACAGAAAATTTGAAATGAAATTGATGTTGTATGAATTTTCTTTATAGATTTTGATATTATAGTAGAACTTTCCTATATTAATTCTGATTAATTGAGTGAATTGTTTTATTATCTTTGATCAAATTATACCAATAGTCTATATATATATTTTTTTTTAATACGCAACAATTTTCGTAAGTGTTTTTAGTTTCAAATGCTGAAAAATAATTGTCCAAGAAATTTGAAACCCAACCTACTTTTTTGCATTTTGGGTTTAAGTTTTCATAATAATATATTATTATGTCATATAACGTTACGCGGCTAGTATACTAATGTAACCTTTCTATGTCTAATTTTAGATGAACGTTGGTTTATAAAGCAAAATGAAAAAATAAAATAAATGTTAGAAATCGAAGTAGGGAAAAAATTTAAGATCAAATTGGAGATGGGAGGGTCTGGAATGCTAGGGGGGTGGCGAGTAGGGGTGTGCGCGGTACGGGTCGGTGCGGTTTGAGAGAAAAATAAAAATCGTATGGCGGGTGATGGATTGATAAAGGTGTCACTAGAATTTGTCATTTTTTTTATAAAAAACCGACGGTTCGGTTGGCAAATAATGACGGATTTGCCTTTGCGGTTCGGGCGGATTGGCGGTTTATAAAAAATATAATTCAAGTTACAAAACTTAAATCAAAGAGTAAAAAAAAGACGAGAAATACCGTGATATTAAGTATCTTGCGAAACTTTCTTCTGATGCAGCAAGTGTAGCAACAACATGACAATATCAACGACTATGCCATCAGTTCATTACAAGCATCTGTAGAAGTTACAATGATCAAATACAATACATAAAATTAATATTATTCAGGGTTTACAATATATTGAAAATGTTTACTGTTGAAAAGTATTTAAATTGAAAAGTGAGCTGATGCAAGTTTGTAATATGGCCAAAAAAAAAAAAATTTGAAAAGTGAATTGGAATCCAACTTTATTTTGGATTACTGACATCTTGAATTCCCCTCGAGCAATGATGTAATACTATATTCTAAGGTATAGAACAACAAGCAAACTTAAGTAAAAAAGAATTTTTAGAATCTTATAAAACATGATTTAATAACGGTGCGGGTCAATGCGGTTTGGAAGAAAAATAGAAACCGGCAGATTGATAAAAGTGTCACTAGAATTTGCCATTTTTCTTACCAAAAATCGGCGGTTCAATTGGCAAATAATAACGAATTTGCCTTGGCGGTGCGACTCGGTGCGGTTTTGACGGTTTCGGCGGTATTATGCACACCCCTAGTGGCGAGACAGCAATGGAAGGGGAGAAGAGTGATTGGTTGCAATGAGAAGTGGTTGTGATGAGATTGATCCGAGAATCGAACTAATTTTGTACATCCGAGTAAACTCTCATTAGTGAACAGTGCGATTTGTCTCCCGAATTAGTCGGTTCATTGAGTCGGACACCAAGTTATTAAAAAAAATAATAATAATAAATAAAAAAGTTTATATCCAAGTAAAAAATATAATTAGCAACAATAATTTTTAAGAAAAACATTCATGTTAACCACCTTTTAGTACCTTGAAAATAAAACTGAACAAATTACACTCACCTTCCCTAAAATTGGAGAAAAATATAGTTAGTTTACAAGTTTGATATAATTATATTGATCTCTATTTTAGTAAAGTTAAAACAATTAAAACTAATACCGATGGTGGCTTCATGGAAAAAAAAAAAAAAAAAATTAAAAAAAGATATATATAAATTTTAGTAAAAAAGAGAATACAATATCATTTCTTCACCCATACCAATAATGAATTACTGATAACAAAAAAAAATTTTAAAAAAAGGGGGTTTAAGTGTGATGTGAATTAAACTTCAAATGAGACTAGTGTAATTATGTCAAAAGTATTACATTAACTATATATATTTTTTCAAATTTAAAGAGAGGGCTGCTAAATGCACCTGCATTTCTTCTTAGGACTCCCCACTTTTTTGAACCTCCACCACCAAAATTGCTACCCCCAACAACCTCTGGGTGCCTCTATTTACACAACCACTTTATCTCTCAAGGCAAACCATTTCTAAAGACACACCTTTAATTATTTGATAAATATATATTTCACTCCTCACACACCCCAAATTTACATATACACCCTTACTGAAACACCCATCCACAATAATATAAACACAAACTCTCATATTTACACTCCCTCACTCACACATCCCCACACACCCACCTTCTTTTATCTCCCCCCTCCGTTCTCTGTTTCAACGGTGAACAGTGTTGATGCTCAACACAGAGTAAAGCAAGTGGTGAAGAGCTCAAGTAAAGCATTAGGTGAGTTCTTATTTTGCTTACATTTTAGGGTTTTATGTATTTTTTACCATTGTCATGAATTAATGAGTTCCAAACCATTCAATACTGTAATTTCGAACCCCAAAAGGCTCGTTCGACTGTAGTATGTTGAACTAAGGCATTTTGTTCGACAGTAGAATGTTGGACAAAGGCATTTTGTTCGACAGTAGAATGTTGAACAAAGGCATTTTGTTCGACAGTAGTATGTTGAACAAAAATATTTTGTTCGACTGTAGTATGTTGAACAAAAACATTTTGTTCGACCGTAGTATGTTGAACAATGATATAATATCCACCTCTGGTTACCCGAACTGTACCGACTATTTACCACTCAGCAAGTAACGAAAACAAAAACAACAAAAAAAATAACCTCTTCCTTGCTCCATTGTTGCGATTCAAAGTTGCCAGATGCATCCTTCATTGAATCCATTCAAAATCTTCAATAATACTATATTTTTGATTATTTATTGAAGAGTTTTTTATTTTGGTTTTAGGGTTTTTGTATTCTTGACAAAGAAGATACGTAAGGAACAAGTTTGAAATTGATCATTTATATTATATTCATTCTTGTCCTTTATGGTAAATACACAAATGGTGTGTATCATAACTTGTCCTCTATAGTCATTTCACTTAAGGTTAAAATTGTAATAAAAAAAAATTAATTAATGGTTTGCCTTGAGAGATAAAGTGGTGTGTAAATAGAGGCACCCACAACCTCTACCATAATCTCAAATATATCCCTACCTTTTCCAATGGCAGCCCCACCCCTACCAAAATTGCAACCTCCCTCCCTTACCAACAACCCTTCTCCAGTCCCTCTTATCTACTAAAGACCCTCCTTCAGTCTGCCTAGGCTATCGTTTTGAAGCTCGGCCCTGGCCCATCGACCTGCTCAAGGCATACTCAAAAGCCCGGCCCGCTCGAGGCCCAGTGTTATTTTTAATAGAAAATAATAAAATTTTGGTGAAAAAAATTAAAAATTATTTAGGCTCACCCAAGCCCGAGCCCAGGTCTAGGCCCGAACCACTGACCAGCCCAAAGCCCGAATACTCCTAGGCCTGGGCCTAATTTTCTGGCCCATGGGCTGGCCCGACTAGGCCCGATTTTTTGCGGGAGCTCGTAAAGCCCGACATGGGCCAGGCTAGGCCAAAATTACACCCCTACCCCGGTGACTCCCCTCCTCCAACAACCTACTTCTTTGGTTTTATTTTCATTCCATTCCTTTTATCATGATCCTTCACCCAAATTTCTTTTACCCAAATCTCTCATTCCACTAATCTCAATCATTTGCCATCATCGCCTCCTACATAAATACCCTAAAACCCTCTCCCGCCATACTCATGTTCGATTCCTCTTCATTTGAAATTGTAGAGACTAGTTCAGAAAATCAGTACCAAACAAATGATGGAGGATTGGGTGTGAATCACCGAACAAATGTGGTGGTTCAGACCAAGAATGCCAAATTGAATCTGGGGAGATCACAAGTAGTGTTGCAATCTTGATGATCACACAAAGATTGTGTATCATTATCATTGCTGACTTTTTGTGGTTGAGAGAGAAGCAGAAAGTGACTTTTTGTGGTTGAGAGAGAAAGAGAGACACAGAGAGAGAGAGAGAGAGAGAGTATGCATGCGTGTACGTATGTATGTGTGTGTGTGTGTGTGTGTGTTTGTACATGACATCGCAGTGGATGGAGATGGGAATGAAGGTCGTGATGGTGGGTGGAGATGAACTAAGAAAGGTCACTGAAACTTGAAAGGTGGTAGAGAATGATGTAGAAGTGACATGGGCAGTGGCGCTACTGGTGGTTGGTGAATGTGGGTGAGGATTATAGTGATTGGAGGTAGTGCTGATAATGACATCATAAGTTGTCGGCCAAAGTTAAGGTGAAATGGGTTAGGGTTAGATTTAATATTTGAAAAATTAGGGTGTGAATAAATTTGTAATTTGCTATTTGGATAAAATTATAATTAAAGAAATGGTGTCCTAGGAAGAAATGAGGCATTTAGCAACACGAAGGAGGTTAATGTAATTCACCCAATAAATTTTGAGAATTTACGTGCAGGTCCTAACAAGTGGACTTATTATTCAATAGATCTTATGATAATTAATAATATTTTTCATTAAATACTATTAAAAAATATCAATAATTATTAATTTTTAGCAACAATATGCAAATTTTGTCACAAAATATGTCACTAATTATAAGTTTTAGCGACAGTTTAAAAAAATCGTCACAAAAAAGTGTCATTAATTCACAACTTTTAGCGACAATTTAAAAAATTCGTCACAGAAAAATGTCACTAATTGTAATTTTTAACGACAATTTATAAAAATCATGACAACAAAAAGTCGCTAATTGTCAATTTTTAACGACATACGTAAAAAATCGTCACAAAAAATTTATTTTTAGCAACGATTTTACCAAAACTTATTTTCAATAAGACTTGATGGGAATTAAATTTAACTATTATAATCTATTAGTAGTTTATCCTAAATTTTGTTCATATACGATTTGTTTAATTTTAAATTAATTTAAAAAATAAATAAAAACGTACTGTAGAAAGGTTAAATAGCCTCCAAACAGACCCTTCTTTACAATTTTCCCTCCAAATAAAGAACCTTTTTTTGTGTGTTTGACGGACTCCCCCTCTCTACCGAAGCAAAATCCCTTATTTTTCTTTGAAACTGCCACACAAACTAATCTTCTTCTCGTGGGTTTACTCAGCTGTAAATGTTGAATGCTTCACTGTTAAGCAAAAATGTCAATCTGAGTCAGACTCTAATCGCATTGCTTGACAAATGCAAGTCAATCTCTCACCTCAAGCAAATTCATGCTCTGGTGATCGCCTTTGGCCTCACCCAAGACGACCCATTTGCTTCAAGAATTCTGTCTTTCGCTGCGACCTTTGATTCTGCTGACATTGCCTACTCTCATCGGATTTTTCGACATCTCCACAATCCAACAATCTTCAACTGGAATACAATCATAAGGGGTTACTCAAAAACCAAAAACCCAATCAAATCGATATCAATTTTCGTCGAAATGTTGCGAATTGGGATCTCACCGGACTATCTCACATACCCATTTCTCGCTAAGGCGTCTGCGCGACTGTCGGATCTTAATCTTGGAGTGGCTATCCATGGCCGCATTGCGAAAACTGGTTTGGAATCTGATAGGTTTGTTCAGAATTCTTTGATTCATATGTATGCTTCGGGTGGGAATATAGTGTGTGCACGCCAAGTGTTTGATGAAATGCCCAATAAGAATTTGGTTTCTTGGAATGCAATGTTGGATGGGTATGCAAAGTGTGGGGATATAAGTTTGGCCCGGGAAGTGTTTGAATTAATGCCAGAGAGAGATGTGGTGTCATGGAGCTCTTTGATTGACGGGTATGTCAAGGACGGGCAATATGGTGAGGCATTGTCAATTTTCGAAAGAATGCGAGTCATCGGGCCCAAGGCCAATGAGGTGACCATGGTGAGTGTTTTGTGTGCTTGTGCACATTTAGGTGCTCTTGAGCATGGGAGGACGATGCATCGTTACATGATCAACAATGCCTTGTCATTAACTCTTGTGTTGCGTACCTCACTTGTGGACATGTACGCCAAATCCGGAGCAATAGAAGAGGCTCTAGTTGTTTTTCGTGGGGTTTCCATGGGTCAAACTGATGTGTTAATTTGGAATGCAATGATTGGAGGACTTGCCACTCACGGGTTTGTGTTTGAATCACTTGATATGTTTACAGAAATGCAGATTGCGGGGATCACTCCTGACGAAATCACGTACTTGTGCTTGTTGAGTACTTGTGCTCATGGAGGGTTAGTGAAGGAAGCTTGGTTTTTCTTCGAGTCTCTTAATAAGCATGGCATGACACCTAAAAGCGAGCATTATGCTTGTATGGTGGATGTTCTAGCTCGTGCAGGTCAATTAACCGAGGCATACCAATTCTTGAGTCAAATACCAATGAAACCAACAGCTTCAATGTTAGGTGCATTGTTTAACGGGTGTATGAGCCATAGAAAATTAGACCTCGCGGAAATAGTGGGGAGGAAGCTCATTGAGTTCGAACCACAACACGATGGTAGATATATCGGTTTATCAAATGCTTATGCAGTGATCAAGCGTTGGGACGAAGCAAGAATGATGAGAGAAGACATGGAACGGAGAGGGGTGAAGAAGTCCCCTGGTTTTAGCTTTGTTGAGGTATGTGGAATTCTTCACAGATTCATAGCGCATGATAAAACTCATCAAGAATCAGGACAAATCTATATGATGTTAACCATTGTTGTAGAACAAATGAAATTTGATGCTGATTTTGAAACTGTAGAACAAGAGTTATATGGTAATGGAGTTTTGTGACTCACATTCATCCACTATAGTGCTGTGATTATGCTCGAAATTTACATTACTTGTGTCCTAGGAGGTTTTCTTTATGCAGTAAGAAATTTTGATCTTAGATGAGTTTTAAGGAATTAGATGGGAGTGTTTTAATACATATTTTACAATTTGATTTTTCTAAATATAATTTTTAAGAGAATATGAATACTTAAATTCTTTAGCAATTTTGAAAAAAGTAATCGTACTTATCTATGGTAAATCTGTATTGTTAAAAATTTTCATTAACATATTAAAAAGGATATTTTTTTTAAATGAAAATAGTATTTTTCTTTTTCTTTTTCTTTTCTCTATTTTTTAACAGATATCTACTTATTTAGTCTTAAGTATCTTGCAGTTGATTTATGGCTACTTACACAGATTAATGTTTTGAGTTTTCTATTATGAACAAGTTCTTGATCATATATCAGAAGTGGGATATTAGTTGTTTCTTTTATTCTATTTCTATTTTTAGGAGATGTATTGTGGTTAATAATTTGTTTGGAGATTATAAATTGATTAGTAAATCATTAGTATGTTAAGGTATTGTAGTTATTAATTTCTTTTATTCTAGTTTGTATTTCTTTTATTATTTTTCCACTTTTTTTTGGCTAAAAGATATTCAGATTTGTTAATTATTTATCTTAGCAGTTTAGGTTTTTGTCTGTAAACAAGTCAAATAGTAGGTTATTCAAATAAGAGTTAAGCTCAATTAAAAAAAATAATTTAAGTAGATATATGCTGGAAGAGCGAAATAATAAATTGTTCAAATTTGACTTAAAAATTTAATGAGCTTTTAAAATACGTTTGTATAACAAGTTAATTTCAAACAGTATTTTAACAAGTGGAGTTTGAATAGTTTGGCTCGTTTTGCCATGCCACTTTAGTTTTTAGTTCTGATTTTGTGATGTTGGATGATTTATCTGTTTAATTGTAGCCATATGTAATACATTAGCATCTTATCATATTTTTTATTTTAAGCATTATTAAGCCCATTTGGTATCACTTACAAATTAGCTTTTATCATTATAACTTTTGAGATCATTAGTTTAGAAGAATTAAAATAAATTATAAATAAGTTTGTTGCAACTTTTTATAATCTGTAAAAGAAATTGAACCAGTAATAAATTATTGCATAACTTTTTTGTTACATATATATCTAGAATGCCTTCAAAAATTATAATTAAAACAAAATTGAAGTCACAATTTTTTTCTAGTATTTAACAGTTTCAAATAAGTTAAAAATATATATAAATTATTACTTAAGAAAATCTCACTCTTTTTTTTTTTTTTTTTTGTGACAAATAAGTTTAAAAAAATTAAATAACTTAGGTCTTGTTTGAGAATGAGTTATTTTAATAATTTTTTTTACTTTTTACGAAAAAATGTGTAGAAAAGTAGAGAGAATAATTTGATAACTTATCTACTAAGTTACACCAAAAGCTTGATTTTGTATCCTTTGGGTAATAGAACAAAAGGAGATCAGCAATTAAGCTGTATTTGAGTAGGAATTGCCAATAGATATCACTTATTGATTTCAAAACTTATATGAATCCTTGATATGCTATAGTAATTATACTAGAAGTTGTGGAACATGGAATTAACATCGGGAATCAATATAAATGAATTAAGAGATAATTAGTAGAAAGTTTCATTTAATGATATATATATATATACATGTATATCATTATATTTGATGATACTACGGGTCCTTGGGGGACGGGACTGGTTGATCCACGCTCCCAACACCGTTGTCTGGTCACTGAGCTGGCTGAGGTACATGCACAGAAGTCCAATGGGGAACGGAAGTCCCCCAGCGATATAGAGTTAGGATAGAGATAAAGAACCTAACCTTCTCTTTGTCTTAGAAACCTGCTTATATCATTTGTTTATCGTTTCTTTGTCCACTCCGACCTGTTATGTTGGCCGAAAGTCTATGTTTTAGCTTGCTTTGTTCATGGTGAGGTTGTTCTGTCCCGACGTGAAAGGGTTCTCGCATTAAATGCTGTAAGGAATCTCATTAATGGCTGATGTGTAGTGCAATAACTCTGCAGGATCTTTGTCTGCTTATATGGTTGGTTTTTCTCTTGACAAGTGTTTAGATGTCATTGGTTCTTGGTGCAACATTGGGCTCCAAGTGGTGGGCCAAGAGCTCCTATAGACCCACCTATGTCAGTAGTCCTTCATTCCCAAGTGCAGTTTCAGTCCAACAAAGGGAATAAGGAAGAAGGCCAGTGAAGGGTGAGTGAGAGAGAGACAGCAATGAGAGGGCCGAAGGGTGACCGAATGAGGAAGGGCCGAAGAGTGGCCATGAAAGGGGGTGACCAAGTGAGAAGGGGGAATGGCGGCGCGCGGGGCTCGAGGCGCGGCGTGGCACGTGATGATGTGAAGTGGAATAGATAGGGAAGGGGAAGAGAGCAATGGATCGTGGTCGTACGCATGACACAATCCCATAATAAGGGAAGTGATGCGTTGGTAGGAAATGAGGGGATAGGCTAATATAGGGCGTTGAAGAGGCGGGGGTGGAAGTATTCGACATAAGTGGACCTATAGGAGCTCTTGGCCCACCACTTAGAGCCCAATACATAATTCAAACACTAAAGCCCAACATTGTTGGAGCCCAATATTGCACCAAGAACCAATGACATCTAAACACTTGTCAAGAGAAAAACCAGCCACATAAGCAGACAAAGATCCTGCAGAGTTATTGCACCACACATCAGCCATTAATGAGGTTCCTTATAGCATTTAATGCGAGAACCCTTTCACGTCAGGACAGAACAACCTCACCATGAACAAGGCAAGCTAAAACATAGGCTTTCGGCCAACATGACAGGTTGGAGTGGATAAGAAAATGATAAACAAAGGATTTAAGCAGGTTTCTAAGACAAAGAGAATGTTAGGTTCTTTATCTCTATCCTAACTCTATATCCCATTAATCTCTTTTCTAACTTGCTTGTCAGAGGATTCGCTGGGGGACTTCCGTTCCCCATTGGACTTCTGTGCAGGTACCTCAACTAGCTCAGCGACCGGACAACGGTGTTGGGAGTGTGGATCAACCAGGCCCATCCCCCAAGGACCCGTAGTATCATCATTGGTGGGATATCTTGTGGTGGTGGAGGAGGCACAGGAAGGTCTTATTGAAGCAAAGTGTTGATCAGGGCTTGGTTTTGTTCGACTAGGCGGTTGATGTTGTTGGTGAGTTCTATGAAATACTGCGGGGGGTTGTTTGGGTTAGAAGGGTCAACAACGTTGTGTTAAGAAGTCATGGATCTTGTTATGACCATCCACCCTGGTGGGTGGCAAGGAGGAGTTATCGGGAGTGGGTCTCTGGCCACAATAAGCACGATTGTCACACGGAGTGAAAGGTTCCCACAAACGGCACCAATGATAATACTACGGGTCCTTGGGGGACGGGCCTGGTTGATCCACGCTTCCAACACCGTTGTCCGAACGTTGAGCTGGCTGAGGTACCTGCATAGAAGTCCAATGGGGAACAAAAGTCCCCCAGGGAACCCTCCGACGAGCAAGTTAGAAGAGAGATTAATGGAATATAGAGTTAGGATGGAGATAAAGAACTTAACCTTCTCTTTGTCTTAGAAATGTGCTTATATCCTTTATTCATCATTTCCTTGTCTACTCCGACCTGTCATGTTGGCCGAAAGCCTATGTTTTAGCTTGCCTTGTTCATGGTGAGGTTGTTCTGTCCCGACGTGAAGAGGTTCTCACATTAAATGCTGCAAGGAACCTCATTAATGGCTGATATGTGGTGCAATAACTTTACAGGATCTTTGTCTGCTTACGTGGCTGGTTCTTCTCTTGACAGGTGTTTAAATGTCATTGGTCTTTGGTACAACGTTGGGCTCCAGCAATGTTGGGCTTTAGTGTTTGAATTAGGTATTGGGCTCTAAGTGGTGGGCCACGAACTCCTATAGGCCCACCTATGTCAATATTTATTGTACACGTATAGAGATTTTTTTTCCTTTTACCATAGCATTTATTGATTTAATTTTTTTTTTTTTTTTTTACAAATTAGAAGATGAAAAGATGATTTAAGCACAAAGTTCACCCTCTTTTTTTTGCCATTTAACTGGGGTTACGTGAAAACCAAGTGGTAATATGAGTATCTGTGAATTTCTTTTTATAGGTAATTTTGCATTTTCAGTGTAAAAAAATTGTGTGAAAAGTAGGAATGGCAATGGGCCGGGGCGGGGCTGGGATTACACTCCTCATCCTCGATCCTTGAAGGCAAAAAAATTCCCATCTCCACCCCCGATCCCCGGCGAGGACACCAGTACTCCACGCCCCCGCCCCCGCCCTCGCCCTCGCCCCTACCTCCTACCCCTAACAGGGATTGGGTTTCTTCAACCTTGAAAATCCCTGACCTGTTTGTTTGTTTGCTTTTTTTTGTTTTTTTTGTTTATAATTTTGTTCAACACAAAAACAACAAAAAAAAAAAAAAATTTAATCGTTTGTTTTTAGTATATTTTATCATCATCATCAATAATCATCATCAACAACTTAAAAAAAAAAAAAAAAAAAAATGAAATTGTTCATTACACACACATTACACACACACAGACACATATATGTATCTATCATCATCAACAACAACTTGGGGAAAAAAAAAAGAGATCTGAAATTGTTCATTACACACACACGCACATATATACATACATATATATATATATATATATATGTATCTATCATCATCATCATCAACAATCATCATCACACATATACAGATCTGAGTTATCCTCACAGATGAACTGGCGCACCGGTCGGCTCAAGCCGTATGCCGTCGTCTGGGTCAAATCGAAATCCAAATCATTCATCGTAGCTGCAGCAGAGGCTGGACAGAGGCGGTGCTACGACGGAAGAGGTGATGAGTGATGTTGAAATCTGCGGCGAAGGACAGGCAATGTGTTGCAACCATTTTTTCAGCAAATGTGAGAGTGAGGCGACAGCGTTGGTAAGTCGAAGAGGAAGCCATGGTGGCGGAAGCGGTGGTGGTGGAGGAGGATCGGCGGATCTGTTCGATCTATTTAGATCTGTTCTAGATGATGATGATAAGAAGTGAGAGAACGAGAGAGAGAAATCTGAATGAGGAAGAGAGAGATGAGAGACGTGGTCTAAGACAGAGACAAGGGATATAAGGGTTTGGTTTTTATATATAGGGGTAAATTAGTAATTTCACTTCGGAGACAAAACGGGGACGAGGTCGGGGATGGATCGGATATGGGTTGGAACACTTATCCCCGTCCCCAGCTCGAAACTGATCGGGAATTGATTTTTGAATACCATCCCCTCTCCGTTTGAAATATTTTTCAAGAAAAAAATCACTCAAATCGGGGTTAGGTCCCCGTCGGGTCGGGTTCAAATTGCCATCCCAAGTGAAAAGTCATAATATTTTATTGAATAGGTTTTTATTTTTAAAAGAAAAAATTTATGATTTGAGTCTTATTTGTAGGTGTCCCTGGAACGCAATATATATATATATATATATTAAAAATTAAAGAAAACAAGACATTTTTTACTAAATTTAATAAATTTTTTAATATAATTTTAATACACCTTTTCAGTTAATCTCAGCATTAAAAAATGTCCTAACAACATTATTTAGCATTTGAGCAGTGGAATTATTATTATTATTTTATTTATTTATTTATTTATTTTGTATACCATAGGGTTTATTTGAATCTAAGCTAAACATGTGTACAATGATAACTTGTATATTAGCTGTTTTATACTATTAAGTGTGTTTAGTTTTATTTTTCTAAAAATTGAGTTTTTTATTTTTCGAATTTTTTTGTTTTTAGTGAATTTTTTTAAAATTTTAAGCAATTTTTTATTTTTATTTTTTTAGATACACCTTATTTAGATGTATCTAAATAATAAAATATTTGTAAAAAAAAATTTTAAATAATAAATACACAAAAATAAGAAAAATGTACTTAATTTTTGTTTTGTTTTGTGTTTTTATATATATTTTTGGTATTTAATGAATTTTTTGAAGTTTTTTTTTCGCAAATATCATAATTTTTAAGTGTATTTATGTTATGTGTATTTACAAATTAAAAAAAATAAAATTGCTTAAAATGTTAAAAAAATTAATTGAAAACAAAAAAAAATACAGAAAATAAAAAAAAAAAATAGAATTTTCTAAGTGTATGTGCATGAAATAGAGAAACAAAACAATTTCTTAAAGTGAACAAAGTCCCTATATTTTGGAAAAGAAGACCGAACATTCAAACCGTAATAAATGAAAAGGAAAAGAAATTAATATGTTTGGTTTCAATTTTTTGAATTTAAATTTTTCAAAATTGAGTATTTTATTTTTTGGGGTTTTTTTTTAAAGAAATTTTTTAAATTTTAAGCAAATTTTTTTTTTAATTTTTTAGATTCACCTTATTTAGATTTATCTAAATAGTAAAATATTTGTAAAAAAATATTTTAAGAAATCAATAAAAATACAAAAATATGAAAAATGTATCGACTTTTCATTTTTTTTATTATATATATTTGGTATTTAGTAAACTTTTTGAAGATTTTTTTTAAAAATATTATACTTTTTAAGTATATTTATGTTATGTGTGTCTAAAAATTTTTAAAAAAAAAACTTAAAATATTAAAAAAAAAATTAGTAAAAACAAAATAAAAAAAATACGAAAAACAAAAAAATTAATTTTTTTGAAAAATAAATTCTAGAAATGGAAACCAAACAGAGTAAATGTTTCCTGTAATCATCTGGTGGTCTTTGTACAATATACACGTGGAAGCCCACCCAATTGACGGACAAATCTTTTTTCTTTTTGCTAAACGTTGATGGGCAATTGATGTTTCATAATCAAGTGTTTTTTTAGTATGAAATTAATGGATACATAAATATAGTAGAGTTGATTCTCTAGGATTTTCCTAAATGATTCCAAATGATGTGGTTTTAAAACAAACAAGCAGGCTTTTCCCTTTCTCTTCCTCCATCCACCGATTATATCTGCCCAGACCTCTCTTTTGTCAGCTGTCGAGCTCTGCCCAATCCTCTTCTTCACCTACTCCTCCTTTCCAATAATTCAATAAGTTAAATTTTTTTTACCTTCCCAAAAGAGACTTATAAATAACAATAGCCAACTCCGAAGGCAAAATTTCAAAAGCAACAAATTAAAAGGCATAGCTAACAAATGAACCTATTAGGCTACTATTATTTTTATATTCTAGTTAAGAGTGATTGATCATCGGGTTGGGTCAAGTGGCATCTCATTCGTCGTCTGTCTAAAATTAGGAAGATTGGAAAAAATTAATCCACATCCATCTACCAATTTGGCATATACGAATTGAGCGGGCCGCGGGATTGATGAATGGATCGTTACACCCTAACTTTTATTATTTGAATCCATTACCGAATCCATTGTAATAGTTTCATTTAGTTGAGAACATGAACCAGAATAAATAATAACATTCTCTCACGGCAACAATAATGATATAAATAAAACAAGGTACAATGCCCTTAGACTTACATTGAATAACAATAAATACAACAAAAGGGATTTACCCTTATACAGCACATGGCACACGGCCAATAAGTAAAAGGTCACATGGCCAACAATTAAAAGGCTTTAAGTCATACGTGATACCTCCAACCTTGTACCTGAAAAAGTTTATCAACCCTTGGGATGAGCACTAAGCCCAGTAGAGATCCCGAATATTCTAACCAATCACAACATATAAATAAAAATAATCATGAATGCATCAAAACATGCCATATAAGTAGTGTGACATTTAATAGCCAAAATATACACATATAACTGTGTTTATCTCAAAACATTTCTCTTAACACAATTCAGTATAAAACCATTTCTTCTTTTTTACATTCTCATCATTACTTCTAAAAGAAAATGTTTTAAAACCTCATTCTTTCTTTGATAAAACTTCTCAGGTTAATATAAAATAATCCTACTTAAACAACCGTTTTGAAAATATAACCCCACATGCAAATCATAATCCCCCTCTTACCTATCAATACACCATAAGCATTTACATCCCAATATATATATATATATCTACAACCTTCGATGACTATAGGCCCAAAGATTTAAAAAGAATTGGTATAAAACCGTTAACACATATATACATTCAAACGAGACAACCGAACTAATACATAATACCAATCTCATCTCCACAATATGAAAACCGACAACACGTATAAATATCCAAACGAGATAACTGAAGTAATACATACTACCAATCTCCTCTCCACCAGCCTATAGCACGGATGGCAAATCCAACAATACCAATAACACATAACACTTTACTGGCCTCACCCGGAAGGAGGTGCTCCTCAGGTCATACTTTACCGAGAGCAAACCGGAAGGGAACGAAGAACCTATCTCAATGCGCCATGCTTTGCCGGCTAAGATACGGCGGGAAACAGATCCCCTTTTCACACTTTACCATGCGCAAACTAGAAGGGACGACGAAACTTCTGTCAAGGCGCCACGCTTTGCCGGCACAACATGGCGGGTAATGGACCCCCAAACATGATCACAGTAAAAATATAATCATGCTAACCAACATAAAAAATACACGGTGTAATACATACACTTAGTTCGATCACCACCATAACACTCACTATCAGTTAATTGCATTAACTCATTTCTTTTAAAATATACTTCGCGAACCACTGTTCCACACGGGTTTTCCTTTATTTCAAACATTCCCAAAACACTTCATGGGGTACTTAGCATCAAGACCATAACATCAAGACCTTATATAGATGCGCAGACCGCTTGAGTGCAAGAAGTAATGCTCGAGCGTCCAGACACAAAAAGTGTGACCGCTCGAGCGCAAGAAGTGTCGCTCGAGCGTAGAATACAAACTCTCAAAAATTTTATAGACAAGTGACCGCTGCTCGAGCACAAGAAGTATCACTCGAGCGAACACCGCACAAGCGCAAGAATGGCCGCTCGAGTGAAGAATGACAACTCCCAGTATCTCTACAGACCTGCAAAAGTGCTGGAAGTTCACAATGACTGCTTGAGCGCAGAAGAAAATTCTGGGCAACAACAGCTTGAGAAACAAGTCACCAACATGTTCCCAACGCAATCAAGACACTTCAATAACCAAACCCAATAAACAATGAACAGAAGCAAGACATGAACAACCGTAAAAGGCAATGAAACCCAGATCCAAAACATTAACGGGTCAGATTCAAACCAGGGTCACTATATGGATACGATCAGTTTAGCGGTTTGGTTTTTACAAATTTTGGACATTTTTCTAAATTATAATTCATTAATTTTACAATCTCCAATAACTAGTCATTTGAAAAAATAAGTATTATTTGTCCATAATAAATCATGGCACCACACATGCATATATTTTAAGGTATTATTTTTCATTTTTATAAAAATATATATTTTATTATTTGCACTCTATGCTGTTACTTGTTAACATTTTTTTTTTTGAACTTCATCTACAAGCAAATCGGGTTCATGCGGGTGCAAGATAGTTGTTCCACCATCCAAACCATATCCGCAAATTTTGAAATATTTCATCTGCATCCGTTCACTAAAAAATACGTATCCGCCCAAAATCAATTGCGTTGAATCGAATCGGATCGAATCGGGTTGAACAGGTTGCACAAATCTATGATCGTTCCTAATTCTAGCTATGATGCTAATTAAGTTGAAAAACAAACAAATAAACAAACAAGCAGGTCTTTCCCCTTCTCCTTCTCCGTTCGCAGATGATATCTGCCTAGACCCCTCCTTTGTCAACTGGCAAGCTCTGCCAAATCCCCTCCTTCGCCTACTTCTCCTTTCCAATAATGTTAAGATATTTAATCGTTTGTTTTCAATAATTCCTATTTGTTAGGAAGTCTGTTGTTTTTACCTATTCCTTAGGAGAATCCCAGATTATTAGGAGTTATTACTCATGGGATTAGACGTTGTTTTATTTTCTAACTTTCCTTTATTTGTATTTGTATTTAATTAGACTTCATATCAATGAATCAGTATGGCATTCCTTTTACTCATTCAGCAGCAAACTCAGTTTTAGTTTTTCAACAATTGGTATCAGAGCCCTCCACTAGGGCTTGATTTGAAAAAGCAGCAGCTTTCATTCTTGCCATAGCAAGATATTCAATGGCTTCTGAAAACAGCTTTGTGCAACCTGTGATTCCACGCTTCGATGGTCACTATAACCATTGGAGTATGTTGATGGAAAATTTTCTGCGATCCAAGGAGTACTAGACTCTCATGGAAACTGGCATCGCTGAGCCCGTTAGTGAGACTATTTTGACAGAAGCGCAGAGAAAGACGTTGGAGGATCAAAGATTGAAGGATTTGAAGACAAAGAATTATTTGTTTCAAGCAATAGATCGTGCCATTCTTGAAGCATCCTAAAGGACACTGCTAAAGACGTAAGGGATTCGATGAAGAAGAAGTACCAAGACACTACACGAGTGAAACGTGCACAACTTCAAGCTCTTCGCAAAGAATTTGAAATTCTTCACATGAAGGAAGTTCTTTTTCTTTTTTGCTAAACATTAATGGGCAGGTGAGGTTTCATAATCAAGTGTTTTTTTAGTATGAAATTAATGGGTACATAAATATAGTAGAGTTGATTCTCTAGGATTTTCCTAAATGATTCCAAACGATGTGGTTTTAATTAAGGTAGAAAAAAAAAACAAGCAGGCTTTTCCTTTTCTCCTCCATCCACCGATTATATTTGCCCAGACCTCTCCTTCGTCAGCTGTCGAGCTCTGCCCAATCCTCTTCTTCACCTACTCCTCCTTTCTAATAATTCAATAAGTTAATTTTTTTTTACCTTCCCAAAAGAGACTTATAGATAACAATCGCCAACTCCGAAGGCAAAATTTCAAAAGCAACAAATTAAAAGGCATAGCTAACAAATGAACCTATTAGGCTACTATTATTTTTATATTCTAGTTAAAAGTGATTGCGGATCGGGTTGGGTCAAGTGGCATCTCATTCGTCGTCTATCTAAAATTAGGAAGATTGGAAAAAATTAATCCGCATCCATCTACCAATTTGGCATATACGAATTAAGCGGGCCGTGGGATTGATGAATGGATCGTCACACCCTAACTTTTATTATTTGAATCCATTACCGAATCCATTGTAATAGTTTCATTTAGTTGAGAACATGAACCAAAATAAATAATAACATTCTCTCATGGCAACAATGATGATATAAATAAAACAAGGTACAATGCCCTTAAACTTACATTGAATAACAATAAATACAACAAAAGGGATTTACCCTTCTACAGTACATGGCAAAAATGACAGCCAATCGTATGTTCCTTCTGCACATTTAGTATGATGCCCAGAAATATCTCTCAACAAGAGTGCAAGATCCAACATGGCTGTGGCATCTTCGTTATGGTCATTTGAGTTTCAAAGGCTTGAAAACCCTACATGAGAAGAACATGGTGGAAGGACTGCTTAAGATTAATTGTCCCACAGAAATGTGCGAATATTGTATCATTGGAAAACAACAAAGTGATTCTTTCCCGCAAGAAAAATCATTGAGAGCTGAGCAAATCCTACAGTTGGTTCATTCAAACATTTGTGGACCAATCAATCCAACATCGAATGGAAACTAACGGTACTTCATTACCTTCATTGATGATTATAGTCGAAAAACATAGGTTTATTTATTGCAAGAGAAATCTGAAGCTTTTAGTGTTTTTAAAAGCTTTAAGGCTCAAGTTGAAAAAGAATCTGGCAAGTACATTTAGATCCTTTGTACAAATCGTGGTGGTGAATTTAACTTACCTAACTTTGCAAGTTTTTGTGAATTGCATGGAATACGGAGGCAACTTACTGCTGCATACACACCACAGCAAAACGGTGTGGTAGAAAAAAATAATCAAGAACATGGTGCATAGCATGTTGGTGAAAAAAAATATTCCGAAGACTTTCTGGCCAGAAGCAGTCAATTGGAGTGTTCATGTACTCAACTGAAGCCTTACCCTTGTAAAAAACATAACACCACAAGAAGCTTGGAGTGAAGTCAGGCCATCAGTTGATTGCTTCAAAATCTTCAGGTGTATAGTGTATGCACATGTTCCAGATGAAAAGACAACAAAACTTGACGATAAAAGTGTGAAGTGTGTCTTTATTGGGGTTAGGAATCCAAGGCATACAAGTTATATAATCTCATTACCAAGAAAATAATCATCAGTCGAGATGTTCTATTTGATGAAGAAAACACATGGGATTGGAGCAACACCGAACAACAAGAAATTTTAATTGATGTTGAGGAAACTGGTGGGGAAATTAAACAGCCACTATAACCTCCTCTTGAAAGTCAGGGGTCTGAATCACAATTGCGGCTTCTTGGTCAGTCCCTTAGAGAAGTTTCACGAAGTTCCTCAGCAAGTGTTTCAATTCCAAATGACGATCAAGCATCTAGCTTAGAACCACAACGACAAAGGAAAAGATCATCTTGGATGATAGATTATATAAGTGGAGATGAATTATCTAATGAGGATACTACTGCTCATTTTGCTTTATTTGCAAGCTCTGATCCTATGTTGTGTGCAGAAGCAATGAAAAAAGAAAAGTGGAAAAAAGACATAGATGCAGAGATTCAAGTTATAGAAAAGAATGAGACTTGGGAGCTAACCAATCTTCCTGAAGGGCAAAAAAACCATTGGTGTAAAGTGGGTTTATAAGATGAAGCTGAATGAAAAGGGAGAAATTGACAAGTTCAAAGCAAGGCTGGTTGTGAAAGGCTACAATCAAGAGTATGAAGTTGATTATCAAAAGGTTTTTGCTCTTGTTGCAAGATAGGATACAATTCGGCTAGTGGTTTCTTAAATATTATACTTTTTAAGTGTATTTGTGTTATGTATGTCTAAAAAAAATTTTAACAAAAATTTACTTAAAAAATTTTTAAAAAAAAATAGTGAAAACAAGAAAATACGAAAAACAAAAAATTAAATTTTTTGAAAAATAAATTCTAGATATGGAAACCAAACAAAGTAAATGTTTCCTGCAGTCATCTGGTAGTCTTTGTATGATATACAAAAGATATATACTCGAGAGCCCACCCGATTGATGGAGAGTTCTTTTTCTTTTTGCTAAACATTAATGGACAGTTGAGATTTCATAATCAAGTGTTTTTTAGTATGAAATTAATGCGTACATAAATGTAGTAGAGTTAATTCTCTAGGATTTTCCTAAATGATTTCAAACGATGTGGTTTTAATTAAGGTAAAAAGCAAACAAGCAGGCTTTTCCCTTTCTCCTCCTCCTTCCACCGATTATATCTGCCCAGACCTCTCCTCTGTCGACTGGCGACTTCAGCTACTTCTCCTTTCCAATAATTCCATAAGTTAAATTTTTTTTACCTTCCCAAAAGAGACTTATAGATAACAATTGCTAACTCCGAAGGCAAAATTTCAAAAGCAACAAATTAAAAGGAATAGCCAACAGATGAACCTATTAGGCTACTATTATTTTTATATTCTAGTTAGGAGTGATTGCGGATCCGGTTGGGTCAAATGGCTTCTCATTTGCCGTTTGTCTAAAATTAGGAGGATTAGAAAAAATTAATCCGCATCCATTTACCAATTTGGCATATACAAATTGAGCGGGCCGTAGGATTGACAAATGAATTGTCACGCCCAGACTTTTGTTATGCGAATCCATTACCAAATCCATTATAATTGTTCCATTTAGTTGAGAACATGAACCAGAATAAATAATAACATTCTTTTACGACAACAATGATGATATAAATGAAACATGGTATAATGCCCTTAGCCTTACATTGAATGACAATAAATACAACAAAAAGGATTTACCCTTATACAGTACATGGCACACAGCTAATAAGTAAAGGGCCTCGTAGCCAACAATTAAAAGACTTCAAGTCACACACGATTCCTCTAGCCTTGTACCTGTAGCTTGACTTTTCGTGCTCCTTTTGGAAGGCGAATAGCCTTACAGTTCGAACTCCACTTCTGATTCTAAATCTAATTTCACAAGTGCAATGTAAAACAGTGAAAACACAAAAAGAGTCCAAATACGGCACTTCTTTTTGGAAAATCGATGTTTGAATCAAATGTCAAAAATGGACTGTTTTACCAGATTTCAAAGTCGCCACCTAAATATTTTTGAAAAATTAAGGAAACCGAGACTCGTGCCAAAGGCCATTAGTTCGTCATCACCAAAGTGTCTCGACTCGGGAACTTAGGTACGAGAGGGGCAGATCATAAATTGAGCACCCCACTCGCCCAATCAAAGATCGGCCTCTATTAATCATGATGTGTTTCTTATTTACATTATATGCTCTTGTTCCGATTTATTAAACTAATATTGCATTACTTTGTATTGCACACAAGTATAGACTAATTTTGCAAGATTTGGAACATTTGATTTCAATGTTTGTTTTTGAAAAAAAAAAAAGGAGTTTGTGAATATGCCACTTGAAAAGGTGGACTTAAAATGGACATTAATCAAACTACTCCAATTCAAGCAACTAGCCTTCATCCACAGGCATTCAAGCATTTAATCATTTCAGCACTTAGCCTCATGGCAAGTATGTTTAGACATGGCAACACTTATGCTTATACGATATGCTAAACTGGATAAAGGCTCACCTAGTACTTCAAGCCAAATAACAACAAGCTAATTAGAAAACATGCATGCCCCTAATCAATGCACCATGACTAATGTAATACATGCAATATGCAACTAATAGGCTCGCTACTACTTTATGACATGTGAATCAATTTGCTAACATGCAGTCGAAGCACGTATTCAAAGAATTATTTAAATGACCATGCAAGTTTGAACAATGAACTGAGCCTCGATACATGCAATACAAGTGGATGCAAGGCATGAGAATGCCAATGAAACATGATGCTCTATACTGACCATCGTAAGCGAATAAATAAAATGGAGAAAGACGTGAGATTGGAAGACATACACATTATTACAGCGTTTGATCCCTCGCGTAGGAGGGTGCGAATCAATGTCCGAAAGTCCGAATTAAACTAACTATTACAAAACCGAATGAATGAATAAAATAGGCTAAGATAATTAACTAGCTAATTAGGCTATCTATGTTATTACAATAGATAACCAAGACTATTACAACAATTACAAATAAAAAATAATGAATAATTACAACACTTAATAATTAACGAGACTAATTACAATAAACAACGTTAAATTAATTAATTATAATAATCATAATATAAACGAGGATGCGCAAGAACTACATACATGCACATGCACAATGTTTAAGAACAACCTTGTCTGCCCCAAGCTTGCTCTGTTTCACCTCAGCCACTGCCCTCTGTTTTCTGCAAAAATACACTACTAACCAAACTTTGAGGGCCGTCGGCCCTCAATGAAGCCCGGTCGGGCAAAGAGAAGGTCAATCATGCTGTAGTTTTGTGCAAACCTCTATTTTGTGTTCTGAAGTGAAAACAATACAGACAGAGTTGTTCAAGCTCTGTTTGTCCCTTTCTTCCTTCTTTGTCATGGGAAAGCCTCGAGAGAAGGTTGAAATTGATTCCAAAGCCATCAATGAGGAAATTGATTGCTTAATGATTTCAGATACAATTTTGGACAAAAATTCAATGAAATGCAATGAATATGACCACCCCTCCCTCTTGTCATGGAGTGAACTCAAAGAGAGTGGTAGAGACGCTTCAAGAATCATCAAAACATCATGAATTAGAGCATGATCACTCTTGACTCGATAAATTTGGCATAATGTCCAGTCAAGTCTAAGCAATTTAAGCCATTTTCTTTATGTGCGTTGATCCAATTTTAAGCCAATTTGTTTAGTCATTGCCATTCATTAGTCCATTTGTCCATGGTGATTTTAAAGTCCGCTAAACAAGAAATAACGTCAAACGAGAGGTTCTTCTAAAACATAAAAGATTAAGCCATTAAGTAGAAGTCTCTCTTACATGTTTTGAGCAATCTCAATCGGTTGAAATCATTCTCAAGAATGAAAGAGATAGATGGTTAGATGATTTGTTAGAGTGAGACTCTTAACATGAAAAGTAAGTAAAGAAAAGTTTGGAACAACATGCAACAAGTTATGTATGCCAATTCATGAGACAACAAAAGAACTAACCAAAGCTTGAACCAATTTAAAAGGCTAGAACAGCCCTTAATAAATAAAAAAACAGAGGCTTAAAGCTCACAAAAAAACAAAAAACAAAAAAGGTTTAAAGCACACAAAAGGAGCCTAAAAGAAGCTAATCAACAAAAGAAGAAACAAAGCTAGTAAACAAGAACGGGGGGTGGCTAACCCCTCCATTTTTTAAACCCCAAAAACATGATTTTAGCCCTTTTTTAACTCTGAAAATCAATGTAGAGAATGAAGGAAAATAGTGGAAAAGTAAGGGTTTGAGCTATAGGTAAAGATGCAGAAAGAGCAAACTCTATCTACTCTTTTAATAGCTTTCCAAACCCAAACTTAAACACTTAAAATAGGATCAAAACAACACAAAATGATAAGAACTAGATAGGAAATGAAAGAGTTGAAAGCAAGAGGGGAGAACAAGCTTATACCTCTCAAAGAAGTTAGCTCTTGCTTGTGATCCAAACTAAGTATCAACACACCCTCAAGCTTGAATTAGGCTTCTCAAAGATCAACCATGACTCTAAGATGGTGAGACAAGGTTGTGTATGGTGTATGGAGATGACACAAGGGAGGTAGGTTAACTCAAAGGTTGCTTGCCATGGAAGAATGAGGAAGGATGAGCTCTCAAGGTGTATATAAGCTCTCTATAATTTTTTTCAATCTCCAAAACAGAGGCTGGACCTCGTTTTTATAAAATTTGAGCTCAAAATGTGATAAATATCTTCAAAAATGGACAGTTGGCGGGCTCCCGCCCAGCACAGTGTTTCTCGCCACCAAGGCCCAGCTGGCCATTCATAGCCACAGCCAGCCTTGCATGCATGCCCTCCCTTGTTTTTTTTATTCAAACTCAGCTCAGGGTGGCAAAGGTCCAAAAATGAGACTCAGAGATTCAAACAAGGTAAATGGTAACGATTTGAGGTTATTTCGGGAGCCTCACTGAATCTGAATCGCTGTGAATTCAAAGCACACAATTCAACTTTCATCATCAAGTGTATCGAACTAAGTGCCTAAGTCTTGCGGACGGTCAAAATGGGGTGTCTATAGTACCTGAAAAAGTTTATCAACACGTGGGATGAGCACTAAGCCTAGTAGAGATCCCGAAGATTCTAACCAATCACAACATATAGATAAAAATAATCATGAATGCGTCAAGACATACCATATAAGTAAAATATACACATATAACTGTGTTTATCTCAAAACGTTCCTCTTAACACAATTCAGTATAAAACCATTTCTTCTCTTCCACATTCCCATCGTTACTTCCAAAAGAAAATGTTTTAAAACCTCATTCTTTCTTTGATAAAACTTCTCAGGTTAACATAAAAGAATCTCATTTAAACAATCGTTCTGAAAATATAACCCCACATGCAAACCATAATCCTCATCCTACTTCTCAATACACCATAAGCATTTACATCCCAATATATATATCTACAACCTTCCCTGACCATAGGCCCAAGGATTTAAAAAGAACTAGTATAAAACCGTTAACACATATATACATTCAAACGAAATAACCGAAGTAATGCATACCACCAATCTAATCTCCACAATATGAAAACCGACAGCACGTCTAAATATCCAAACGAGATAACTGAAGTAATACATACTACCAATCTTCTCTCCACCGGCCAATAGCATGGATGACAGATCGAACAATACCAATAACACACAACACTTTACTGGCCTCACCCGAAAGGAGGTGCTCCTCAGGTCATACTTTAATGGGCGCAAACCAGAAGGGAAAGAAGAACCTATCACAATGCTCCACGCTTTGCTGGCTAAGATACGGTGGGAAATAGACCCCCTTTTCACACTTTACCAGGCGCAAACTGGAAGGGACGAGGAAACCTCTATTAAGGCGCCACGCTTTGCCGGCTCAACACGGTGGGTAACGGACCCCCAAACATCATCACAGTAAAAATATAATCACGCTAACCAACATTAATAATACACAGTGTAATACATACACCTAGTCCGATCACCACCATAACAATCACTATCAGTTAATTACATTAACTCATTTCTTTTAAAATATACTCCGCGAACCACAGTTCCACACGACTTTTCCTTTATTTCAAACATTCCCAAAACACAACATGGGGTACTTAACATCAAGACCATAACTATTCAACAATAGTCTCTCAATGAAAACAACACTTACAAACGTTTCAATTACCTCTTTAATTACATAATTCATAACTCAACAATGGAATTGACTATTCACAATGTTCATTTACAACCAACAACATATCATCTCATATGACATAGTCCATCCTATAATAATACACATGGCATATATCTAACAACAATTAATACCATCCTCCACCGATGGCCAACGACAAAACTCTAGACACCAACTACATAATTCGAAATAATGAATACACTTTTAAGTAATTCCATACTCCCGTTCATTGCAACTATCATGTTTTATAAAAAGAGGTAATTAGTTCCATTTTGTTTTGAAAATAAGCCTCATTACTCCAAATCCCAACAAACATCACAAAGGTCAGGTCCACCAACATTAATCTGAAACCCCAATCATTTACGAACAAGCACATCATAACCCCATTTCTATTTAACATTAGACTTCTCTTTAATATTCCAATTTAATAAATGAAATGCCAAACCTTTCTAATTTATACCCTAAACACGATTTATAACCCACAACCAAATATACACACAAGCCTTAAACTCACCAAATTAAACCCAAACCCACCCATATGCTTTTCAACAAAAGCCAACAATAAACTATGTTTTTAAATGCCATTAAAATTACCACAAGTCTATCTATAGTGAGGTATTGAAAAGAAGCTCAAGAATCCCTACCTCTTGGAGCAAAGAGAAGAAAATTTGAAAATCCACCGGCAATGAAAACATGATCCGCTCAGATTAAATCGAAGCCCTTGCGACCCTCTATGTTTTGATCTACAAAACTAGGAGTAGAAAATGGGTATAACTAAATGAAACCAAAGCTTTAAGGTCCAAGAAACCCTAAAATGGTGAAAAGAGGAGAGAGAGAAGAGAGAGGAAAGCAAAAGTGACATTTTCAGCACACTACGGCCTAATATAGATGCGCAGACCGCCCGAGCGCAAGAAGTGACGCTTTAGCGTCCAGACACAAAAAGTGTGACCACTTGAGCGCAAGAAGTGTCACTCGAGCATAGAATACAAACTCTCAAAAGTTTTACAGACAAGTAACCACTGCTCTAGCACAAGAAGTACCGCTCGAGCGAACACAGCTCGAGCGCAAGAAGGCCACTTGATCGAAGAATGACAACTCCCAGTATCTCTACAGACCTGCAAAAGTGCTGGAAGTTCATAATGACCGCTCGAGTGCAGAAGATAATTCTGGACAACAACAGCTTGAGAAACAAGTCACCAACATGTTCCCAACGCAACCAAGACACTCCAATAATCAAACCCAATAAACAATGAGCAAAAGCAAGACATGAACAACCATAAAAGGCAATGAAACCCGAATCCAAAACATCAACAGGTCGAATTCAAACCAGGCGCTATATGGATACGATCGGTTTAACAGTTTGGATTTTACAAATTTTGAACATTTTTTTGAATTATAATTCATTAATTTTACAATCTCCAATAACTAGTCATTTGAAAAAATAAGTATTATTTGTCTATAATAAATCATGGCACCACACATGCATATTTTTAAGGTATTATATTTCGTTTTTATAAAAATATATATTTTATTCTTTGTACTCTATGTTGTTACTTGTTAGCATTTTTTTTTTTTTTGGAACTTCATTTATAGGCAGATCAGGTTCATGCGGGTGCAATATGGTTGATCCCTCATCTAAACCATATCTGCAAATTTTGAAATTTTTCATCTGCATTCGTCCGCTAAAAAATACGTATCCACCCAAAATCAATTGAGTTGAATCAGATTGGATCGGGTTGGACAGGTTGGAAAGATCTATGATCACTCCTAATTCTAGCTATGATGCTAATTGTTTTCATTTCTAAATTTTAGTTACACCAAAAGCTTGATTTTGTATCCTTTAGGTAATAGAACAAAAGGATATCAACAATTAAGCTGTATTTTAGTAAGAATTGCCAATAGACATCACTTATTGATTTCAAAACTTATATGAATCCTTGATATGCTACCACAATTATACTAGAAGTTATGGGACATGGAATTAATATTGGGAATCAATATAGATGAATTAAGAGATAATTAGGGAAAAGTTTCATTTCATGATATATATATATATATATGTATATTATTATATTTATTGTACACATATATATATCCTTTTTGTAGAGATTTGCAAGACAATCATTGAGATTTTTTTCCTTTTACCATAGCATTTATTGATTTAATTTTTATTTTTATTTTTATTTTTTTACAACCTAGAAGATGAAAAGATGATTTGAGCACAAAGTTCACCCTCTTTTTCCTGCCATTTAATTAGTGTTGCGTGAAAACCAAGTGGTAATATGGGGATCTAAAATTTCTTTTTGAAAAACGTTTGAGGGCCACAATTTTTGTGGCTCAAATGGATCAAAATTGCCAAAACGACGTCGTTTTGGCAAATTCAAGCCATTTGAGGCACAAAAATTGTGGTCCTCTACCATTGCTGTTTCTTTTTATAGGTAATTTTGTATTTTCAATGTAAAAAAATTGTGTAAAATGTCATAATATTTTTTTTGAACAATTTTTTATTTTTAAAATAAAAAATTTGTGATTTGAGTCTTATTTATAGGTGTCCTTAAAACACAATATATATATATTAAAAAAATTAAAGAAAACAAGACATTTTTTTACAAAATTTAATAAATTTTTTAATATAATTTTAATACACATTTTTAGTTAATCTCAATATTTAAAAAAATGTCCTAGCAGCATTATTTAGCATTTGAGCAGTGGAAAATTTTTTTCTTTTTTTTTTTTTTTTTGGGTACACCATAGGGTTTATTTGAATCTAAGCCAAACATGAGTAAAATGACAACTTGCGGATTAGCTATTTTATACTATTTAGTGTGTTTGGTTTTAGTTTTTTGAAAATTGAGTTTTTTGTTTTTTCATTTTTTTTTTTTTTTTGTTTTTAGTGAATATTTTTAAAATTTTAAGCAGATTTTTTATATATTTTTTTAGATACACCTTACTTAGATGTATCTAAATAGTAAAATATTTGTGAAAAAATATTTTTTAAAAATTAATAAATACACAAAAATACGAAAAATGTACTTAATTTTTGTATTTTTTATTTTTGGTATTTAATGAATTTTTTAAAGATTTTTTTCACAAATATTATATTTTTTAAGTGTATTTATGTTAGGTGTGTCTAAATATTAAAAAATTGATTGAAAACAAATATATATATATATATAGAAAATAAAACATAGAATTTTCTGACTGCATGTCCATGAAATAGAGAAATAAGACAATTTCTTGAAGCGAACAATGTCCCTATATTTTGGAAAAGAAAACTGAACATTCAAATGGAGAGGAAAAGAAATTAGTGTGTTTGGTTTCAATTTTTTGAATTTAATTTTTTGAAAATTGAGTTTTTTATTTTTCATTTTTTTTAGAGAATGTTTTTAAAATTTACGTTTTTCAACAGTTGGTATCAGAGCCTCCCACTAGGGCTTGATTTGGAAAAGTAGCAGCTTTCATTCTTGTCGCGGGAAGATATTCAATGGCTTCCAAAAACAGCTTTGTGCAACCTGCGATTCCATGCTTCGATGGTCAATACCATTGCAGTATGTTGATGGAAAATTTTTGTCCAAGGAATACTGGACTCTCGTGGAAACCGGCATTGCTGAGCCTGCTAGTGAGACTGTTTTGACAGAAACGTAGAGAAAGACGTTGGAGGATCAGAGATTAAAGGATTTGAAGACAAAGAATTATTTGTTTCAAGCAATAGATCGTGTCATTCTCGAAACCATCCCAAAGAAAGACACTGCTAAGGACATCTGGGATTCGATAAAGAAGAAGTACCAAGGCATTGCACGAGTAAAACATGCACAACTCCAAGCTCTTCGCAAAGAATTTGAAACTCTTCACATGAAAGAATGAAAGTCGGTTAATGATTACTTTGCAAGAACACTGTCAATTGCAAACAAGATGCGCATTCATGGAGAAAATTTGGAAGATGTTGCAGTCATTGAGAAAATCCTTCGCTCAATGACACACAAATTTGACTATGTGATGTGTTTCATTGAAGAATCAAATGACATTGATAGTCTTTCAATTGATATGTTGCAAAGCTTACTGTTAGTTCATGAGCAGAGAATGACCAGCCATGTTGTGGAGGAGCAAGCCTTGAAGATCACTACTCATAAAGGAACTACTTCTCCAGGAAGAGGTAGAGGACATGGAGGATTTCGAGAAAAAGGCAGAGGTAGAGGATGCCAACTTTCTTACAATCAAGGAGCACAATTTGACAAGGCGAGTGTGGAATGTTATCACTGTCACAAGCTTGGCCATTATTAGTATGAATGCCCTGACAAAGAAAAGGAAACCAAGGTAAATTTCGCTGAGACTGAAAAAGAAATGCTTTTGATGGCTTACATCGGCAAGAAGGAGAATTCATCAAGTGATACTTGGTATTTAGATTTGGGTTGCAGCAATCACATGTGTAGAAATAGTTCTTTGTTCTATGATTTGGATGAAACATTCAGAGAAACTGTGAAGCTTGGGAACAACTCCTGCATTTCTGTCATGGGGAAAGGGGATATCAAATTCCATATGAAAAACAACACTGTGCAGACAATTTCTAGTGTGTTTTATATCCCAAATTTGAAAAGCAATCTCATCAGTATGGGCCAACTGCAAAAGAGCGGTTAGATCATCATCATCCAACAAAGCCGGTTTCAAATTCATCATTTAGAGAAGGGCCTAATAGCATAAGCAAAAATGACGGCCAATCGTATGTTCTTTTTGCACATTTAGTATGATGCCCAGAAATGTCTCTCAACAAGAGTGCAAGATCCAACATGGCTGTGGCATCTTCGTTATGGTCATTTGAGTTTCAAAGGCTTGAAAACCCTACATGAGAAGAACATGGTGGAAGGACTGCTTAAGATTAATTGTCCCACAGAAATGTGCGAAGATTGTATCATTGGTAAACAACAAAGTGATTCTTTCCCGCAAGGAAAATCATTGAGAGCTGAGCAAATCCTACAGCTGGTTCATTCAAACATTTGTGGACCAATCAATCCAACATCGAATGGAAACAAAAGGTACTTTATTACCTTCATTGATAATTATAGTTGAAAAACATAGGTTTATTTATTGCAAGAGAAATCTAAAAATTTTAGTGTTTTTAAAAGCTTTAAGGCTCGAGTTGAAAAAGAATCTGGCAAGTACATTCAAATCCTTTGTACAGATCGTTGTGGTGAATTTAACTCACATAACTTTGCAAGTTTTTGTGAATTGCATGGAATACAGAGGCAACTTACTACTACATACATACTGTAGCAAAACAACGTGGCAGAAAGAAATAATCAAGAACGTGGTGCGTAGCATATTGGTGAAAAAAAATATTCCGAAGACTTTCTGGCCAGACGCAGTCAATTGGAGTGTTCATGTACTCAACCGAAGCCCTACCCTTGTAAAAAACATAACATCCCAAGAAGCTTGGAGTGAAGTCAGGCCATCAGTTATATAACAACCTCGACCCATGATTAACGCTAATTCATGTTTAAGTATGCCAAATAAGTAATTAAGAAGAAATCCTGAGTTAATTATATATGCATTGCATCATTTTGTGTTTATATCTGTTTGACATAGAAAGATCTGTTCATGTTTTAGTTTCGATTTGCGAATTAAAGGCCTTATCAGCATCCGATTCAGAAATTGACTTGATTTATATGTTAATTAGGATTTATAGAATTTTATGGTAAGTTTAATTAAAATTTGATTTGGAACGATTAAACTAGAATAAATGATGCTACTTAGCTTAGCTTAGGCCAATTAATTATATACCACTAAGTGGGCTTATACAAGACCACTTCTATTCCTCTTATACAAGTTTTTGACACTCTTATTTTCCATCTTAAGGCTTCAAACATATGAGTGAGAGAGGGACCAAGAGAAAGTAAGAGAGTTGAGATCAACAAGAATTGTTGAAATTTGGAAGACATAGCTTAGAATCTAAGTGTACTCATCATCTAAATCTTACTTGAGAGGTTGAGGTAAAAATTCAACCCCTAGGTTATGTAATTGTGATGTTAAAACATGAATTCATGAGGATTAAGTTGAGTAATTTTAGGTTTGAGCAAAAAGAATGAAAGAATATAGATCATATCATACATGCATGCATGTTTCAAGCATTTTGAAGTTGATTTCCAAGTATTCCCTCATGCATGTCTTGAATTCACTTTGATTGTGGAAAATTATCAAGTTTTATGTTGTTTTGTAGCATTTGATCATGTATTGAGAAGCTCAAAAACCAAGAGAATGCATGCATGTCATGTTCATGGATCATTCATGAATTTTGAGTTGAATTTTGCACAATTGACAAGCTTTTGAGCCATAATTCTTTGAAATAAACTTTCATTCTTGTTGTTTTAAGAGTTTTCATGTATTTCCTCAAGTTTTGGTCTAGAAAAATCGAGTTTGGATGCCTTAAAGTTGAGTTTGAAGCTTGGAGATCAAATCTGGAAATTCCAGAATTTGAATCCACGCTCGAGCGTAGGAGTTCACGCTCGAGCGAAGAACACTGAATGCATACACTTCCGCTCGAGCAACATAATACCCGCTCAAGCATGAAATGCATGTATCTAGAAGTTCACATGCTTTGCAACACACTTGAGCGACAGAAGTCACACTCGAGCGGGGATCGAGCGTAAAAAGCAAGCAACCAGTATTTTTTCTGAGTTTACAGTCCGCTTGAGTGAGGGAAATCACGCTCGAGCGAACCCTCACTTTCTGCTTGTCCGCTCGAGCGAGAAAAGCCATGCTCGAGCGTGGACTCTGTTTTCAACAAAATTTGAAAAATATTTTCAAGTGCATTCTAGCATCCTCATTCCATCCTAAGCACACCTAGGCCATGTTTCAGACCCCATATGAGGTTAAAGGCTAGAAACACACTAAGAACAAATGAAATAAGTTATGTACAATCCGAGCGTGTGTATTCAATGTGTGAACCTGCCATGTTATATAGGTCACGCACCTCAGGATAGGTGAATTGCCCACTTTGCCGTCTATTTGGAGCTACCAGTTATTTGTGAATAATAACTTTGTAAAGTTATGTTCAATGTTAAGTATTTTCTGAACATTATGATATGAAGTAATTAGTTTTCTGAAGTTCTATGCTATGTTTGGAATGAATGAATGATTGTTCAAGATTCTGAAATACATTCGTGGCATCCTTAGCATCATATGATATGCATCCCTTTATGGGTCATCAGGTCCCTTATGGGTCATCAGAAACGTCTCTGTGCACATAAGTCATTAGAAAGCCTTCATGGCAGTCCCTTGTGGGTCATCAAATTTGCTAATGCTAATGGATGTGCCACGTACTATGATATGATATATGTACAAGTTTTGAATACAAATGTAACTATGCCTATGAATCTACTCTGTTATGACATTCGATTATGTACAAGACTTTGTTTCTGTATAGACATCATTTATAGAAACCCTTTACTTTGTTATTATTCATTGGGTTTTCGCTCACCATTTATATTATGTATGTAGATGAGCAGGCACGTGACCAGACCTAGAGTTGACGGCTTATGTTTTAATTTTTGTCAGCCAACCTTTATGCCTCCCGAGGAGGTTCCGAATGAAGCCAACCTTTATGCACATGTTCCAGATGAAAACAGAACAAAGCTTGACGATAGAAGTGTGAAGTGTGTCTTTATTGGGGTTAGTGAGGAATCCAAGGTGTACAGGTTATATAATCTCATTACCAAGAAAATAATCATAAGTCGAGATGTTCTATTTGATAAAGAAAACACATGGGATTGGAGCAGCACCGAACAACAACAAATTTTAACTGATGTTGAGGAAACTGGCGGGGAAATTAAACAGCCACCGTAACCTCCTCTTGAAAGTCAGGAGTCTGAATCACAATTGTAGCTTTTTGGTCAGTCTCTTGGAGAAGTTTCACCAAGTTCCTCAACAAGTGTTTCAATTCCAAATGACGATTAGGCATCTAGCTCAGAACCATAACGACAAAGGAAAAGACCATCTTGGATGATAGATTATGTGAATGGATATGAATTATATGATAAGGATACTACTGCTCATTTTGCTTTATTTGCAGGCTCCGATCTTATATTGTTTGCAGAAGCAGTGAAAGAAGAAAAGTGGAAAAAAAGCTATGGATGCAGAGATTCAAGCTATAGAGAAGAATGAGACTTGGGAGCTAACCGATCTTCCTGAAGGGCAAAAAACCATTGGTGTAAAGTGGGTTTATAAGACGAAGCTGAATGAATAGGGAGAAATTGACAAGCTCAAATCAAGGCTAGTTGTGAAAGGCTACAATCAAGAGCATGGAGTTGATTATCAAGAGGTTTTTGCTCCTGTTGCAAGATAGGATGCAATTCGGCTAGTGGTTTCATTAGCAGCACAAAACTCATGGCCTATCTTCCAACTTGATGTGAAATCAACCTTCCTTAAAGGTGAACCACTTGAGCAAGTCTACATTGAGCAACCTCCTGGTTATGTGATAAAAGGTAATGAACATAAGTTTTACAGACTGAAAAAAGTTTTATATGGACTGAAATAAGCACCTCGAGCCTAGTACAGTTGTATAAAAAGGCACTTTGAAAATGTAGGTTTCAACAAATGTCCATATGAACACGCTCTATTCATCAAGTATGGAGAATAAGGTAAAATCATGATAGTTTGCTTATATGTTGAGGTTCTTATTTTCACGGGCAATGATGAGGCTATGTTTGTTGATTTTAAGAATTCTATGATGGCTGATTTTGACATGAATGATTTGGGAAAGATGAAATATTTTCTTGGTATAAAAATACTACAAACAACTACTGGATGTTTTATTGGGAAAAAGAAATATGCTCAGGAGGCTTTGTGTAACAACCTTCGTACTGATTACCGATAAATTACTGAATTAGCTACTGGTTACTGCTAAACTGGACTGCTTATGACAAATAATTGAACTAACTGAAGTACTGGACGGACTGATTGGAATCGAAACTGAAATTGAATAAGTTTATCTATTATATTGCGTTTCTATCTGTTTGATTGATTGATTATCTGGTTGAGTTTATGTGTTTAAACTGCTAATTGAAGACCTTAACGGCGGCCGAATTAGAAACCGTTTAGAGTTTTGGAATCAGTAGAATATTTGTGATTTAATGGTATGTTTATCTGAAAATTGATTAGGAATAATTAAATTAGATTTAAATGAATTAATTACAAGTTGTAGCTTATCTACCAAATTGCCATGGTTAGTGGATATTTGTTTATTGATTTTCAAGAGCCTTCTTACACCCAAACAAACACTTAATCAGCCCCTATTTTTGAATCTAGCCGACCATAGTTAGAGAGAGAGAGAGATTTGAGCTCATCTTGTGAATTGCTAGAAGAACTTGAAGATTTGTAACATAGATTGCTAAATTGAGCTTGCAAGACTTGTAATTGAGACTTAGGTAAGAAAATCCATCTTCTTCTTGTTGTCTTGAGCTTCATCTTGCATGTTCTAGGCTCCATTGTAGAATCAAGCCATGATTTAGTGCATAGAGGTTGAATTATGCTTGAATTCATGCATGCATGGCCATTTTGGTGCATTTTGAAGTTGAATTCATGATGGATTGTACATGCATGCTCATGTTTCTATCAAAGTCCATGTTTTCATTTTGTTTTCCAACTATTGAGCTCATTAGAGCAAGAGTTGAACCTTGAATTTGGTTAAAAACTCATGCATTGCATGTTTTGAAATTGTTCTTGAAAATGGGTTTGAATTTTGGATTTAATTGACTCACCTTTGGGGCTTGAATTCATAAATTGGCTTTTGAAACTTGTTATACATTGTTTTGGGATGTATTTTCCAGAATTTGGGCCCAAAAGGTCGAGAATTGAGTTGAGAATGCTTGGTTTGAGCTTGGAAGGCAAATATGGAAATTCCAGATTTGGCTTCTTCGCTCGAGCGAAGGATTCCTCGCTCGAGCAACCAACGTTTCCTCTGAGCCACGCTCGAGCAAAGGATTGGTGGCTCGAGCGTAAAAATCGAGCATCCAGTACTTTTACTGTTTCATCAGACCGCTCGAGCGAAGGATTGTTCGCTCGAGCGAGGCCTTTGATTTTGGAAGCTCGCTCGAGCGAAGAAAGGCTCGCTCGAGCGAGGCTCTTATTTCAGCAAATTATGCAAAATGTTTTCTAAGTGTATTTTTGCATCCTCATCCCATCCTAGGCATTCTTAGGCCTAGTTTAAGGCATCTTAATGAGGATTTAGACATAGAACCACACCGAGGAAATTTAGGGATTTAATTATCATCCTTCCCGACTGTGAAACTTAGTGTGTGTTCTATTTGTTAACTGTTTAGGGTTGGCTCTCGGGGACGCGCTCTAGCTGCTATTAGCCCAATCTCTGTGAGTAACAATTGTGTAAAGATATGTTCAAAATGATTATCTTTTGAATCTTCGAATCAACTTTTATTGAACTGATATTGTTTCTTGAATGAATGTATGTCTCAGATTCTCGAATCGTCAGTGGCATCCTTAGCACTTCATCGTATACTGAGAGATCTTCGGTTGCCCTTGTGGAACCATACTGTTTATTGATTGATGGCCATCACTACCGTTGGGTCTGTTAAGACCTGGTCTTTAAGACCTACTGTTTACTGCACTGATAGGCTAATGGATGTACCACATATGACTGATTGACTGAAATACTGAAAGACTGAAATGCTGTTTAATGAACTGATTTCATTACTGTAAGGACATTCATTCATGACCTCTTTACGCATTGTGTTATTCACTGGGCTTTAGCTCACTGTTTATATATATATGTAGGTTCTTAGCAGCCAGACCGGAGCTAGGAGCGTGGGTTAGTCCCCAGTTTTGTCAAGCCAGCCTATGTGCCTCACTGCGAGGTTCCGAGACGCCATGCCATGGCTTGGGGTGTTTTTGTTTCCCCACTTGTCTCCCTACTGTTTTGTGTTACTGTTTAGACTGTTATCCTCTTCTCGCACTTGTTGTCAAGGGATTTGATCCCGCATCGACCGATCAGAATGTTGATATAAATAGATCAGACTGCTTCGAATCGTATGAATGCATGAAAAATGTTTTTGGCATCTGATTTTCACACTCAATGGACACTAGTTACTTCTATTATTGGCCTGGAGCCATACTCTGTTTATCAGACGTATTCTTGTTGGCAGCCTTGGTAATCTCGAATTCTTGGCGATTCTGATGCTAAACCCGTAGGGCCGGGTTTGGGTCGTGACACTTTGGAGAGGTTTTACATGGAGAATTGTAATCCAGTTAGGACTACAACTAAACCAAGATTGAAGCTCTCAAGTGATCTTGATGGAGAATGGGTTGATAGTACTTCAAACAAATTGTTGGAAGTTTAATGTACTTAATGGCCACTCGGCCTGATATTATGTTTGCAATGTGTCTAATTAGCAGGTATATGGAAAGACTAACAGAGCTGCATCTCAAAGCTGTTGAAAGAGTGTTTCGTTACTTGAAAGGAACAACAGATATCGGTGTTTTCTACAAGAAAAATAGAGGACCATTTTTTACTGGTTTCACTGACAGCAATTATGCTGGTGATTTGGATGATAGGCGGAGTACATCAGGCCATGTGTTTATGAAGGGTTCAGGTGCCATATCATGGGCATCAAATAAGCAATAGGTTGTTACCTGGTCCACAACAGAAGCAGAATTCATCGCTGCAACAACTTCTGCATGTCAAGCAATTTGGTTGAGAAGGATTCTTGAAGAGTTACAGTTTTATCAATATGGGCCTACTGTGATTCATTGTGATAATAGTTCAACTATCAAACTCTCCAAGAATCCAGTTTTATATGGAAGAAGCAAACATATAGATGTGAGGTTTCATTTTCTTCGTGATCTTGTAACTAAAAAAACCATTGATTTGGTTTATTGTCAAAGTGAAGACCAAGTTGCAAATATCCTGACCAAACCTCTAAAGCTGGAAGCATTTGCGAAGTTGCGTGAGTTACTTGGAGTTTGTTCAAGTTCTTTTTTAAATTGATTACGTAGATGGCATTCAATTTAAGGAAGGGTGTTAAGATATTTAATCGTTTGTTTTCAATAATTCCTATTTGTTAGGTTGCTTTGACCAATTCCTTAGTAGAATCCCAGATTATTAGGAGTTATTAGTCGTGGAATTAGACGTTGCTTTATTTTCTAGCTTTTAGTTATTTGCATTTGTATTTAATTAGACTTCATATCAATGAATCAGTATGGCATTTCTTTTACTCATTCTACAGCAAACTCAGTTTTAGTTTTTCAACAAATAATTCAATAAGTTAACTTTTTTTTCCTTCCCAAAAGAGGCTATAGATAACAACCGCTAACTCCAAAGGCGAAATTTCAAAAGCAACAAATTAAAAGGAATAGCCAACAAATGAACCTATTAGGCTACTATTATTTTTATATTCTAGTTAGGAGTGATTGCGGATCGGGTTGGGTCAGGTGGCATCTCATTCCCCATCTGTCTAAAATTGGGCTGACTGAAAAAAATTAATCCACATCTACCTACCAATTTGACGGGGCATGCGGGTTGACAAATAGATACGATCAGTTTAGCAGTTTGGATTTTAAATGTTTTGGACATTTTTTTAAATCATAATTCATTAATTTTATAATCTCCAATAACTAGTCATTTGAAAAAATAAGTATTATCTGTCTATAATAAATCATGGCACCACGAATGCATATTTTTAAGGTATTATTTTTAATTTTTATAAAAATATATATTTTATTATTTCTATTATATGTTATTACTTGTCAACATTTTTTTTTTTTCGAACTTCATCTACGGGCAGATCAGGTTCATGCAAGTGCGAGATGGTTGATCCGTCATCCAAATCATATCTGCAAATTTTAAAATATTTCATTTGTATCTGTTTGCTGAAAAATACACATCCGCCCAAAATCAATCGAGTTGAATTGGATCAGATCGGGTTAGACAAGTTGGATGGATCTATGATCACTATTAATTCTAGCTATGATGCTAATTGTTTTCATTTCTAAATTTTAGTTACACCAAATGCTTGATTTTGTATCCATTGGTGTTGTTTGGTTGGAGGGATTGAAGGGTGGATATGATTTATATCTGTTGTTTGGTTTTCCAATTTTACTCCGCACTAATAGTCCCTCTAGACTATTAGCCCCAAATGTGTTGGACTATTTTTCCCATGGGTGGGGGGTTGGGACACAAATGGGGGGATAAGGGAGAATATAAGATTAGGTAGTGAAATGACCATTTTGACCCTCTACTATTTAATTATGTATTATATTTAGTAAAATTCAATAAAATTTAAATGTCTCAATTTAAAAACAAAATAATTTTATTTAATTTTTATTGATGTTTTATGTTTAATTTTTTTAAATAAATTTTTATAGATATTTTATTGATGTTTTATTTTAAAATTTTATTTATATTTTATTTAATTTCATTATTTAAATTTTAATAGATATTTTATTTGATTTCATTATTTAATCATTATTATTTTTTAAAATAAATTTATTTAAAATTTTAATTAAAAATAACATATATTTTTAATGATATTTAATTTATTTAATTTTTTAAAAATAAATTTATTTAATTGTGTAAAAAATAAAATAAAATAAATTCTTATTTAATCTGGCTAAAAATAATTAAAATATTAAAAATATGTTTAATATTGCTATTACTTAGTAAATAATTGAAAATGGTAAAATAGTCAATTGAACATTTATTCTTCTCCATAATATCTCAAACAAACATAGAATTCATATCCTATCAAACCAAATAGTCATTTCCTGACATCTAAACCCATGACTAAACAAACATGGAATATATATCCTATCCAACCAAATAGTTCTAGGACTATGAATCCCAGGATTACAATCCGATAGATTCCAATCCCCCTTATCCAATTCGTCCAAACAAACACACCCTTTCAGTATGTTTGTTTGGTGGGATTGAAGGGTGGGATTGGATTAATAGTCCATCTGGACTAATAGTTCATTGTTTATTTCAAATTTTTTGTACCAGACTATTAATCTCAAATCTGTTGGACTATTGTATCCCATGGGGCGGTGGGACACAAATCATGGGATAACTCATCCCATGGGATTAGGTTGTCAAATTACATTGTTGACCATCTAGTATTAAATATATTTTTCCTCATGGTATTGACTATACTTAATAAAGTAGTCTCAATTTAAAAATAAAATAATTTTATTTAATTTTTATTGATGTTTTATTTATTTAATTTTTTTAAATGTTTTTTATAAATATTTTATTGATGTTTTATTTTAAAATTTTATTGATATTTTATTTAATTTCATTATTTAAATTTTAATAGATGTTTTATTTAATTTCATTATTTAATTATTATTATTTTTTAGAATAAATTTATTTAAAATTTTAATTTAAAAAATAGCATATATTTTTATTGATATTTTATTTATTTAATTTAAAAAAATTATTTAATTGTGTAAAAAATAAAATAAAATAAATTTTATTTAATCTAGCTAAAAATAATTAAAATATTAAATATATGTTTAATATTGTTATTACTTAGTAAATAAGTAAAAAATATAAAATAGTCATTTGAACATTTATTCTTCTTTATAATATTCCAAACAAACATAGGATTCATATGCTATCCAACCAAATAGTACTTTTCTGACATTTAATCCCATAACTAAACAAACATGTGATACATATCCTATCGAACCAAATAATCTCAGGACTATGAATCCCAAGATTACAATCTAATAGATTTCAATCCATTCTTATCTAGTCCGTCCAAACAAACATATTGTGTGGATAATAGAACAAAAGGACATCAGCAATTAAGCTGAATTTGAGTAGAAATTGCCAATAGACATCAGTTATTGATTTCAAAATTTTGATGAATCCTTGATATGTAACAGTAAAATGGAGTTAATATTAGGAATCAGCATAGATGAATTACGAGATAATTAGTGGAAAGTTTCATTGAATGCTATATATATTTATATCATTATATTTATTGTAGATATATATATCCTTTTTGTAGAGATTTGCTAGACAATCATAGAGATTTTTTTCCTTTTACCATAGCATTTATTGATTTAATTTTGGTTTTGATTTTCATTTTGATTTTTTTTGCAAGCTAGGAGATGAAAAGATGATTTGAGCACAAAGTTCTCGAGAAATTATTCATTGGTCCTCAGGCAACAGATCACATGTCTCAAGTGGTGCCCCACATCCATCATAACTAGCCATGTCATGCATGATGTGGCAAAGTTACTGACATACAGCTAAGTTGGCACATTATATGATTGGTATGGGGCACCACTTGGGGCATGCGACCTGCTGCTCTAGGACCAATGAATAATTTCTCAAACAATCTCGCTACATACACCCAGTGACGTGGCGACCCCCAGTGACGTGGTGATGAGGTGGCAGCTGATGTGTAAACACAGCTGAAAAAAAAAAAAAAAATTCTGTCTTCCCTCGTCTTCCCTCGTATGTCCTCAACTCTCGCCGCCATCCTCGTCTATCCTTGTCTGTCTTCCCCCACCTATCCTCACCTCTCGCCGCCATCCTCCTCCTCCACCAAAGCTCGCCGGGAATTTCTGCAAAAACTAGTGGCTAGTCTTTCTCCAGAAGGATTGAAATTCTCCGTATGGGTTGTGGAAGTGGGTCTCAGATGTTAACTCATTTCTTCAGAAGAATGTGAAATTTCCTTCTCCTCCACCATATCAAATTAATAGCTCTCATCTATCCTCAAAATTCCTGTAATTTTGCTCTGTCTAGTTTTGCTTTGCTCTGTCTCTGTCCATCAATCTGGTTTATAAGGTAAAAAATCAATTTCATATGCTAATCTTTCAGTTATATGCTAATTCTGAAATCTTTCAGTTATCAACTTTTGCATCTTTGCGTTCTAAATTCGAAGTTGTTCCGTCAGCTGTATTTGTTGTTCGGTCATAGCTTGAAGTCGTTCGGTCATAACTTGTTCGCCAATAGTTGGGACTTCGTCTGTTTGAATTTAATGACCTCCATATTCTGGATTCGTAAGTAAACACCATCCGATAAAACCACAAACATTACAATAGTAGAATAACTTGTTCTTGTTTTGCTCGGTTTGTGATATTTTGATGGTGGCCTTTTTGTTACATGTACGACAAATTCTGTTCACGTATGTCAACCAACCTGAGCTACTGCCACTGACACTTGAAGTTGACATCTGCAAAGAGGGACAAATAGCAAGTTAAGTTAAGTTAATAAGTTAAGTTAATGGAGAATAAGTTAAGTTACAGTTACAAGGAGTCCTGTAGCAACCAAAATATAAGCTTATCAACCAAAATCCACTTAGAGTAAGCAATATGAATTTTATTAGCCAGGCCCATTCTATAACTGCAGGAGTTCAGTTGGTGTTGGTACCAACATAATACTTCAAGTTGTGGAAACCATTTCACATTTTGAAGTTCAGTTTTCCTTTATGTACTATTTACTCACTGATAAAACAGAAATTTCAAATATATATATTCAAATGATCTTATAATTTAGCAATTAAAAATAATACATAAATGGAGGAAATTTCTGTATACAGAAGATGAATGCTGAAGGTATAGCTTTACAAGGCTCTGGATGACAAGGTTCAATTTTTTATTTACATTCTTATATATGACAGTGGCTTGGTGTGGACAAAGAACTAAAGAAGCTTGTGGTTGAGACCACTGCAAATCAGGTAACACTCTGCAGAGATTGCCATCAAGTCATTCCATAATGATCAATCCTAGGTTTGCTCTCTTAGATGGATTCCCACTCTTCATTTGTAGAGGTCACTAATGCTGATATATGTGTGTTAAGTACAAGTTTGCTTTTAGACTAATGCTACTTGTCTTATTCCTCCCTTGTTTTGAAAGGAATTCTGCAATAATGAAAACTTCTTATGCATTAGAGAAACTAGAGCTCATTATGCTTTTTATTATAACTGGTTACTCATTATGCTTTTTATTATAACTGGTTACTTATTATTTATTATAATTCTGTAATTATTATTGTTTAATCATATTTTTAATGGCTTGAATTATCTGTTACAGAACCCACTGGTTTTCATAATTGATTATAAGCAACAGAAATGACAAGTCGAAATTATACACCTTCAGCATTCATTGTGTCATTTATGTAGTCGAAATTATGTACCTTCAGCAATTGCTTATAATCAAAGCATTCACCTTATGCACCTTCAGCATTGACTATTAAAGCATATTAAAAGGTAAACCATATAATGGGCATTGACTATTAAACCATCTTCTGGTGCATAGAAATTGAACCAATTGAACCAATTATGCACAGAAATTTCTATATAATCAAGATGAATCCTAAATTTGATTTAATGAAGAAATTATGCACTGGAGAAATTAAACCAATTCAAAAAGGTAAATGATTAGATTAAACATTTCGTTGGGGAATTTCATCGAACACGTTTAAGGCAATGTAAGACTCCAACTGAAAAGGCCACAATTCGTAAATGAAAATGCCACAATTCCCAAATCAAAAGGAAATTTCACAGATAATAAATACAAATTTCACAGATAATAAATGAAATTTCACAAATTTCCCAAATGCCACAATTCATCGAACAGGAAATAGATAGATAGATAGATAGATAGATAGATAGATAGATATACGCAGATATACATACAGTTGAAGTGAAGGGAAGGAGAGACAGAGGGATTTCACAATTCATCGAACAGGAAATAGATAGATAGATAGATAGATAGATAGATATACATACAGTTGAAGTGAAGGGAGGGAGAGACAGAGAGATTCGCGAGTGAAGGGAAGGAGTGGTCGCCTGCGTCGGAGTGGGGGGCAGTAGCAACTCAGATTTATGGTTCTGTTACCGTTGTTTGAGAGGGGGGGAAAAATTTCAAATGAAATGTGAACCTGTTGTTTGGGTCTTGTAAACACAATCACGTAACTATCACGTGAGTGCCACCTCACTGGGGGTCACTGGGGTTCAGGGTAACTGGGGGTAGGAAGCATTTTTGTTTCTCAAAATTCACCTTCTTTTTCTTGCCATTTAATTGGGGTTACGTGAAAACTAAGTAGTAATATGGGGATCTGTGAATTTCTTTTTATAGGTAATTTTGTATTTCCAGTGTAAAAAAATTGTGTGAAAGGTCATAATTTTTTATTGAATAATTTTTTTATTTTGAAAATAAAAAATTTGTGATTTGAGTGTCCTTAGAACACAAAATATATATATATATATATATTAAAAGAATTTATGTTTTACTAAATTTAATAAATTTTTTAATATAATTTTAATGCACCTTTTCAGTTTAATCTCAGTTAGGGATGGCCATTTAAATCCAATTCAAGGGGGCTCGCCCATATCCATCCGAATAGGGCGGATTTTACCAGCCCCAACACTTATGTGCAGCAGGGGTGGATTATGCTTTGGTCACCTGCAACAGGGTGGAGCGGGGTGGAGCATCGCTTCCCCTAATCCAAACCCGACCCAATATAATTAATAATATATGTATATATATATAATATAATTAGATAGAAGAAAATAATATTAAAAATCTATGATTTTTTTTAAATATAAATAAATAATAATTTTAAAAGTCTCAGTGTTTATATATATGAAAATAAAAAAAATTATTTCGTGTGCTAAGAATTTAAATAGTTCTTAATTTTTTTGATAATTAAAATGTGATCGGATATCTGCGGGTATCCGTAAGAGTGGGGTGGGGTTGAAAAATTCTACCCGTAATGGGGGGTGGGGGCAGTGGTGGAGTTTGTCGGTGGGAATGAGAGTAAGGAATAGTAAACCCACTCCAAATCCGTCCACTAATCATCCCTAATTTCAGTATTAAAAAATGTCTAACAACATTATTTAGCATTTGAGCAGTGGAAAATGAGTCATACATTTACGACTGCGAAGAGTTATTATTTATAAATATTGTCGAAGGTGCTTTGGCATTTAACGTCGATAATGACACTCAGGTATCCAAACGGAGGAAGATTCCCTCCCCTCTTAGATAACTTTGTTAGGACGTGCGGTTTGGTTATAAGTTTCATTTTTGTAATGTGAATTGTTTATTTTATTGGGTATTTTATATATTTTATTATAAAAATTTTAAATTAATTTTATAATTATAATTTCTTTAATTTATCATATTTCTCAGCAAAAAAAAAAATTAAATGATAGTTGTTTTTTTAAAAGTAAATTATTTATTTTTTTATTGACAAATACAATAAATTGAATAAGTTATGATTATTAAATTGATTTAATTTTTTTTAAATAAAATATACAAAATATTCTACAAGATAAATAATTTAAATTATTAAAACGAATGTACAACTATTATTATAACATTAGCAATTAGAGTCTATTTGAACTAGTGTTCTATTAGGGAAAATATATGATTCCTACAAATAAATTAAGGGAAAGTTACCAATAAATCCTAAATGTTAAACTTATGATCCATTTGGTCCCAAATGTTTTTTAATGTTCCGTTTAGTCCTTTTATTTGTGAAAAGACGCATTTGTCATTTAATTTGGTTGTTTGTTTTAGCTTTACAGCTGGACAAAAGAATTGTTTTTAATGTTGTTTTCAATTTGAGGAAAGTTGCGTGAAGAAAGTCAACGGCAGTAAGGACATTCCGAAAAACGTGGCACACAACCCTGAAGGACTGACACCTTCACGCGACATTCCGAAAAATGTGACACCAATTATGTTTTCAACGGCAGTAAGGACATTTTATGTTTTACACGGAAGGATGCCATGAAGCATATAAGGGTTTTTGGTAATTAAGAGTAATTGAGATGAGTGCCACGTGGCACACAACCCAAAGAAAAAAATCCATAGCCATTGTTAATACATTTGACATTAGAAACACAAATCACAACCGAAATGTAACACCCAGACACACCTCCCCACAATATTGAGGGTGATTGGTGGTTGCCACACATCAATAAAGTGTACTAAGGTTCTTTATATTTTTTATCTTGAAATAATGTATGTCACGTGACACATATTCTTTAGTACGTGTTTTTATGAGGGTGATCGGTGGGTGTCACACATCAACAAAGTACACTAAGGCTTTTTATACTTTTTTTTTTTAAGAATGGTGTATGTCACGTGACACACACAAGGAAGGGTATATTTGACCACTGAATGTTACCAAACAAAGAAAATAGGATCAACTGGTAAGATATTCCCCACTAATAGGACTAATCAGAGTAATAGAAATAACCTTAGGACCAATCGGTAAAACTGTTTGTCAAATAGGATTTATTGGTAAATATCCCATAAATTAATTAATAGAAATAAAAATTAATATGGAAAAATTAAATCAAAAGCAACACAAAAATTTTACGTGGTTCCCTTAATGTGAGGTACGTTCACGGGATCAAAATTCGATTCCACTATCAACCAAAAAGTTTCCAAACGATTATAAATGAGACACGAATGGTCTCACAAAACTACCCTTAAGTAAATTCCAAGTAATCACAAATAAATAAGAAAAAAAATCTCACCAAATAGATGAATAAATGTATTCAAAACAGAATTGTGAAAGAACTAAAATAACAAACCAAATCAGAACCGAAAATTGAACTAAACGAACAAGGAGCAGTATTACTTGTTTGCCCAAGCAATACACTGTCACACCTTTAATATACACTCAAGAAACCAACCACATAGCAAACTTGTGTTTGAGAACAAAACCCACCGAAGACAACTTGCAGCAGCCGTGCAGCACCTTTTTTTTTTTTTTTTTTTTTTGAAAAAAAAAAACCAAATATATAAATATATATATATATTATTCATTCTTTAGTTTTGTTATCAAAATTCTAACTGTTACCAAACTAAATTAGATATAATATATAAAAATATATTATAACTAACACCAAACTAAAACTAAATATTTTAATAAACCAATTGGGTCTCAAATTCTAATAAGGAGATATACCCTAACAATTCTCCCCCTATCGACTTAGGTGGAGACATCAACCATACCTGTCAAAATTCGACACTTTAGATGTTTGTCCCTCGACAAAGTTTTAGTCAACATATCTGAAATATTATCATCTGTGTGAACCTTTTCGAGTTGCAACAATTTTGAATCTAAGACATCACGAATCCAATGGTATCTCACATCAATGTGTTTCGATCTCGAATGAAAAGTATATTTTTTACTCAAATGAATAGCACTTTGACTATTACAATAAAGCACATACCTCTCTTGTTTCAAACCCAACTCTTGCAAAAATTTCTTCCACCATAACTCTTCTTTGCAAGTTTCCGTAATGGCAATAAATTCAGTTTCGGTAGTTAAGAGAGCAACACATTTTTTTAATTTAGATTGCCATGCCACAGCTCCCCCAACAAAAGTCATTACATATCCTAAAGTAGATTTTCTAAAATCAACATCACCAACCATGTCAGAATCAGTGAACCCATCAAGTATCGGCTTACCATCCCCAAAACACAAACACACCTTCGAAGTCCCTCAAAGATATCTTAAAATCCATTTTACCGCTGCCCAATGTTCTTTACCCGGATTAGAGAGAAAACGACTCACCATACTAATGGCGTGAGCTTATCCAGTCTTGTACAAACCATGGCGTACATCAAAGAACCAACCGCTCAAGCATAAGGAATTTTCAGCGTCTCTTCCTTGTCTTTCTCACTTATAGGACATTGATTCGAACTAACCTTGAAGTGACCCGCACGTGAACAACCAACCAACTTTGCTTTATCCACGTTGAACCTCTTAAGAACTTTTTCAATGTAGCTTTCTTGAGACAACCAAATCAGCCCCTCTATACGATCACGAATAATTTTCATACCAAGTATTTGCTTTGCCGGTTCCAAATCTTTCATAGCAAAAGACTTGCTCAACTCCAATTTCAACTTGTTAATCATGGTAGAATCTTGACTCACAATTAACATGTCATCAACATAAAGCAAAAAAATAATAAATTTGCCATCCGAAAAAATTTTCGCAAACACACAATGATCCGAAGTGGTTTTAGAAAAATCATTATTCATCATGAAAGAATCAAATTTTTTGTATCATTACCGCGGGGCTTACTTGAGGCCATACAAACTTTTCTTCAATTTGCAAACAAATTTCTCTTTCCCTTTCTCTACAAAATTTTTCAGTTACTCCATGTAAATTTCTTCTTCAAGATTACCATGAAGAAATGCGGTCTTCACATCAAGTTGTTCAACTTCAAGGTTCATACTTGCAGCCATGCCAAGTGTAACCCGAATAGAAGACATCTTCACAACCAGCATAAAAATCTCATCAAAGTCAATACCTTTTTTTTGCCCAAAGCCTTTCACAACAAGATATGCTTTGTACCTCAGATTCTTGCTATCATTCTTCAATTTGAAAACCCACTTATTTTTCAAAATTTTCCTCCTTTTAGGCAACTTTAGTAAATCATAAGTGTGATTTTCTAACAAGAAATTCATCTCCTCTTTCATGGCCTTTTTCCAATCATCTTTTTTTGCATGTTCAATTGCTTCTTGGTAGCTCTTGGGCTCCCCTTGATCAAAAATCAACACAAATTCATTGGGAGGATACTTTCTCGAAGGTTGCCAGTCCCTTGTAGATTTTCTCAACTCAAGTTGTGGTGACGGTTCTTGAGTTGGATACTCGTCCTCAATTTATGGCTCAACTTCATTAGGATTAGCAGCATCCTCCACATCTTCCGTAGGTAGCTACACATCTCCCCCATTTTCATCATCATCAACTAAAGATAAAAGAGATAGATCCATGTCAATGAGATCACTAGTTTTTTGCTCCGGTTGATCACCTTTGCCAAAATCTTCAATTGTTTGGTCTTCAAAAAACACAACATCATGGTTTCGAATGACTTTCTTGTCAACCGGATCTCACAATCTATACCCGAATTCATTACGCCCATAGCCAAGAAAAATACATTGTCTTGACTTACTATCAAGTTTGGACCTCTCATCTTTTGGAATGTAAACAAAAGCTCGGCAACCAAACACTCTCAAGTGCTCATAAGACACATCTTTGTTTATCTAAACTTTTTCAGGAACATCACCATTCAAAGTATAGGAATGAGACAAATTGATCACGTCAACCGTTGTCCTCATTGCCTCACTCTAAAAAGATCTTGGCAATTTAGCTTGTGAAAGAAAACACCTTATTCTTTCCACAATGGTGCGGTTCATCCTCTTGGCAACGCCATTTTGTTAAGGAGCCTTCTTAACTGTCTTTTAATGCCGAATACCTTGGCTGCGACAATACTCATCAAATGGCCCAATATATTCACCACCATTGTCTAATCGAATGCACTTCAATTTTTGCCCTATTTCTCTTTCAACCATATCCTGAAAATGTTTAAATACTTCTAGAACTTGATCTTTAGTTTTTAGTATAAAAGCCCAAACTTTCCTTGAATAATCATCAATGAAAGTAACAAAATAAAGTACACCACTATGTGTTTTAACTTTCAAAGGACCACAAACATCTAAATGAATCAACTCCAAAACATCTTCTTTTCTAGAAGCAACATTTTTATGAAAAGAAACTCTATGTTGTTTACCCGCCAAACAATGAACACAAATTTTGAGATGTGTACCTTTCAAACCGAGTAGAAGCTCTTTCTTGAACAAAACTTGTAGTCCCTTTTCACTCATATGGCCAAGCCACTTGTGCCACAATTTGGTAAAAGTATCATCTTCAAGTGCATTGACAACACCTTTACAAATTTTTCCTTACATCGAATAAAGTGTATGAGTCTTCTTGCACTTAGCCACCACCAGAGAACCCTTTGTGAGCATCCATATTCCATCACCAAATTTGTTATTGAAGCTTTCATCATCTAACTTCCCGGTAGAGATCAAATTGAGGCGAATGTTGGGAACATGCCTCACATCTTTAAGCAACAACTTACAACCCAAATTTGTTTCCAAGCAAACATCACCCATGTCAATAATCTTGGAAAAACCTTTATTACCCATTCAAACAAAACCATAATCTCCTTTAGTGTAGGTAATGAAGAAATCAATTCGAGAAGTCACATAAAAAAAAGCACCGAAATCAATCACTCAATTGTTCTCTTGGCCCACAAAATTGATAAAATCATCTTCAAAAACGACCATGAGATCACCATTGGTAGGAACCGCCGTTGTGTCTTCTTGCTTCTTATCCACACTTTTGTCACGCCTTTTCTCATTGTTCTTGAGTTTTCAGCATTCCCACTTCATCCCTTTCTTATGACAATAATAGCACTCAATGTTTTTCTTTGAAAAAGAACCATCTCTTGATTTGTCACAACTTTGATCACGACCATGAGGAGTCTTACTCCTCCCCCTTGTTTTGCTTCGGCCTCTCACAACAAATGCTTCTGAATAAGAAGAACCCGATGATTTTCTTCTAGTTTCTTCATTCAACATGTTACAAGTGACTTGGCTCATTGTAACAACTCCATCGGGTGCTGAATTACTAACTGTCACTACCAAAGTCTCCCAACTTTCAGGCAAAGATCTAAGTAGCATTAAAGCCTGCAACTCATCATAAAAAACAATTTTCATAGAAGCAAGTTGGTTAACAATACTCTTTATTTCATTAAAATGTTTCGGAATAGGACTGCCCTCTTTATATTTTAAATTAATCAACTTACGAAACAAAAAAGTTTTATTTGTGGCTGATTTCCTATCATAAAGACCTTCTAATTTTTTCCATAAATCATGTGCTGAAATTTCAGTAGCAACATGATGAAACACACTGTCATCAATTCATTAACGGATAACACCAACAACTTTTCGATTAAGCTTCTTCCATTCATCATCTTGCATACTTTCGGGTTTGCCACTATCACCCTTAATAAGCCTATACAAATCTTTCCAAAATAATAGGTCTTCCATTTTAGTTTTTCAAGTTACCCAATTGCGTCTATTGAAGCTAGACATATGACCCACATTCCCCTCCATTGATTTACACAAATAAATAAACCTTAATAAACCGTAAACTCTAATATCAGTTGTTAGGGAAAATATATGATTCCCACAAGTAAATCAATTAATGGAAATAAAAACTAATGTGGAAAAATTAAATCAAAAGCAACACAAATTTTACGTGATTCCCTCAATGTGAGGTACGTCCACGGGATCGAAATCTGATTCCACTATCAACGAAAAAGTTTTCAAACAATTACAAATGAGACACGAATGGTCTCACAAAACCACCCTTAGGTGAATTTTAAATAATCACAAATAAATAAGAGGAAAGACCTCAATAAATAGATGAACAAATGCCTTCAAAACAAAATTGTAGAAGATCCAAAATAACTAACCAAATTAGAACCGAAAATTGAACTAGATGAACAAGGAGCACTATTGCTTGTTTTCCCAAGCAATACACTGCCATACCTTGAATATGCACCCAAGAAACCAATCACACAGCAAACTTGTGTTTGAGAACAAAACCCACCGAAGATAACCCGTAGCAGTCGTACAAAACCTCTCTTTTTTGGGGGGGAAAAAAAAAAACAAATATATATATATATATTACTGATTCTTGAGTTTTGTTATCAAAATCCAAATTGTTACCAAACTGAATTAGGACTCCATAAGTTAGATATAATATATAAAAATATATTATAACCAACACCGAACTAAAACTAAATAATTTAATAAACCAATTGAGTCTCAAATTCCAATAAGAAAATACACCCCAACTTGTTCTACCCGTGCTATGCACATGTTTTGTTTATAATTATTTGTATATATGTAAATTGCAAATTTTTTTTCACACAGAAAAAGGAATATAACAAATGAAGGATATCTTCAATCAATTATTTTATGTTTGCTTTTATTCAAAATTTAAAAATAATGAACAAGCAAAATTTATAACTAAATTAAGAAAAAAATTATTCATAACGACATTTTTTTACTTCTATATAAATACTTAAAAAAATAAACCTGAAAAGATAGTCAATATAAATATTATACATTAAGTAAACAAATGTGGTTAGCAATTATGCTTACATAAATTTATTATAGTTTTAATTTCAAATTTAAAAAAAAAAATTTTAAAGTATTTTATTTAGCTAGTACCAAATAGATTTTTCTTAGCAAAAATGAAAGTTATAAAATTTTGTTGCAAATTTTCAAATGTCTATTGTTATACATTCTATTCTATTTACTTGTTTGTTTGCTTGCTTGCTTGCTTTGAGAGTTTTGATCTTTGATCTTTACTCCACATTCATCGTATTGTTTTATTTATTTTTCTTTTTCTTACTTGATTTTCGCATATACTTCTTTCATAGTGCATCTCCGAGCATATTAGTGAAAATATCATACACTTAAAATGTACAAAATTACAATTTATAGAAAGAAAAAAAAAAGAGTAAGTAATTGCCCAAAACTAAAACTACTTTAAAAAAAAATAAAAAATAAAAACAAAAATGAAATCGTTTGAAATAGAAAATGATTTATTTATTTATTAATTAATTTTTAAAAATAAACTTTTAAAGAAAACAAAGAAAAATATAATTAAAAAAAAATACATAAAATATAGTACAAAATGTAAATGAATTGTAAGATTTTCAAAAAGTGAGACTTATAAACAAATTTTATAAAATCTTATGTATTCATATGCTTTATGTGTATATTTTTGGTACTTCTAATTCTGAGAATGACATTGAAATAATTTGCGCTTCTTGAATTAGGTTAATCAAATAGTTTTAGCAAGTATATATGTAATAAATTTCATAACACAAAACACAGACAATTGTGAGACAAAAAGATATGGTTTGAGACATTTCAATTGTTGAATTCTATTAATTAATAGTTATTAGGCTTCAATGGTCGGGCTTAAGCTGAGTTTTTTGATTCTATCTTTATTCACTTGATAATTTGAGAGTGGACACATGTCAAGCTTTTATACAAATACTTGGCACATTTTTTTAACATTATTAATGAAATGCACAATGTAATTTTTTTTTTTTTCTCATTTTTTTCGCAATTGCAACATGTTATTTTTTTTAATAAGAATTTATATTTGTTTTAAATATTTTTTTTAATATAAAAATTATTTTTTTTAGATTTTAATGAAACGCACAGTGTAATTTTTTTTTTCTCTTTTTTTTTTTTTTTTGGTTGCAATTGCAACCTATTATTTTTTAATAAAAATTTATATTTGTTTTAGATATTTTTTTAATATACAAATTATTTTTTACAGTATAATTTTTTTTTTCACAATTGCAACATGTTATTTTTTAATAAGAATTTATATTTATTTTAAATATTTGTTTAGAATATAAATTATTTTTTTTAGATTTTTTATAAAAATAATTTAACAATCCCATCATTAACCATAGTATATGAGAGAAGTTGAAAATAGTACGACAGTAGATATGAGAGAAATCAAAAAGGCTCGTGGATTGAGAAAAATCAATAAATACTTCTTTTTTTTTAAATCAAAAAATTAAAAAATTAATATTAACATATTAGAACTCTTATAAAACTTGTGAGTTAAAAACTCCTTTTTCTTATATAATAGATAATATATAGATAGATTATAGTTGCCAATGTATATCACTGATTGGTTACAAAACTTTACATGAACCATTGATATCAACTAATTATAGGCCCTGGAAACCCTTTGTTGGGATTAAAATAATCTCAAATCCTAAAAAAGCTAAATAGCCTTAAACAGCAGCCTAAGCTACTAATTTATATTTTTTTTTAAAAAGAAAAAGAAGTGAGGTTAGGGACAACCTACCACTGTCACACTGACATCTTAACTGACAAGTAGTAAATGACAATTTTGTCATTTTAGACCAATTTTGAAATCAATGAGGTTATGGATAAATTTCTCATTTTAGTTTCAAATATCATTTCAAACACATTTTTTAATACAATAATCAAACCCAACTTTTCTAACACAAAAATTAAAATAACTTATTAAAATAATCAAATAACTAAAAAATAAAAAAAGCTACTTCCGAAACTAGGCCTAAATGAGAGATTATCATGTTAAAGTAGGCCAAATTGGCTAAGGCATTGAGCGAACCAAAGCAATAAAGCTACAGAAATTCAATTTTAAAACAAAAGGGTAGCTTATGTGGTATGAGGACCCCCAAACTTGAGATTTGAGTTCGAATTTCATTCTCCTCTTCTAAGACCATCTCCAACCCTTTAGCAAATTTGATATCAAATTTAAATTTTGAAGAAAATGGTACTATTCATAGCTCCAACCCTTCACCAAACCTGATACCAAATTGAAATTTTATCAAAACTTTCATCAGATCGAGGACGAAGTAATGAATTCACCAAAACACTGTTGCGGACCGTTGGAGGGGGACCCGGGTCGACCTACCGGTTGCCCACCCGGTTGACCAACCGGTCAACCAGTAAAAGATTCAAACGGTTCAACAAAAAGGTTCAAACTGTAAAAAAAAAAAATTTGCCTAACCGGTCGACCACCCGGTAGTCCCGAAAAAAGTTCAAAAAGTTCAAAAAAAAAGTTCAAAAAATTCAAAAAAAAAAAATATTTTTGGCAAACCGGTCAACCGGCCGGTCGACCCACCGGTTGACCAACCGGTCGCCCCACTAAATTTGATGCAAATTTGACGCAGCGTTGGAGTGAGTGATTTGAGATTTGGTGAAATGGCTTATTTTGGACTCAGATTTGATGAAAAATTAGATACAGCGTTGGAGATGCTCTAAGACCATCTCCAACGCTTTAGCAAATTTAATATCAAATTTAAATTTTGATGAAAATGGTACTATTCGTAGCTCCAACCCTTCACCAAACCTGATACTAAATTGAGATTTCATCAAAACTTTCATCAGATCGAGGACGAAGTAATGAATTCACCAAAACACTGTTGCGGACCGTTGGAGGGGGACCCGGGTCGACCTACCGGTTGCCCATCCGGTTGACCAACTGGTCAACCAGTAAAAGATTCAAACGGTTCAACAAAAAGGTTCAAACCGTAAAAAAAAAAAAAAATTGCCTAACCGGTCGACCGGCCGATCGACCACCCGATCGTCCCGAAAAAAGTTCAAAAAAAAAGTTCAAAAAAATTTTTTTTGGCAAACCGGTCAATCGGCCGGTCGACCCACCGGTTGACCAACCGGTCGCCCCACTAAATTTGATGCAAATTTGATGCAGCGTTGGAGTGGGTGATTTGAGATTTGGTGAAATGGCTTATTTTGGACTCAGATTGATGAAAAATTAGATACAGCGTTGGAGATGCTTTAAGTTGGAATATATATTTGTGTTGTAAATAATATAATATTTCTAAAATAATTTTTTTTTAAACACAAAAACTCTTAATTTTAAAACTTTTGAAATAACAATTATAATTTAAAAGACGATATTACTTCAACTATAAAAATAAATTTTCTTTTCTCATAAAATAAAAAATAAAAACAGTACAAAGTAATTACTAAATCTATGTGGGAATATAAAACCCTTTCAGGAATATAAATTTTTTTTTAAAAAGTAATTCCTAAATCTAGAGTAACTGCTATGGTTGCCAATAAACCCATACACTCAAAAAAAAAAAACATGTTCAATTGTTTTTAAGCTAAAATTGTTCAAGAGGTACCTTGCAACCACAAATGAATGAGAGAGGGCGTGCATTAATACCGTAACGTATTACTATAAAATATATTATGAACTTACCCTTATCAACTCATAATTTATTCTAAATGTATTTGTATGGTAGAGATTAAATTGATAAAATGTGGAGTCCAGAAATAAAATAAATTTAAACTATTGATTCATTTTTCTGAATAAATTTTGGGTTAATAAATCGGAATTTGTAGTGTTGTATTACTGTTATTATGACTAATAACTTGTGCAGGAGGAGCTATGGATGAAATTGAGTTATAAAAATCTAGGGAGTATTCCATTCTACTTTCAATCAATTTTGATATTCTCATGCATTATTTTTAAATCTTTATCCAAATTTATAGTCCAAACACAGTTTAAAGAAAAAATCCAAGTGATCAGCAACCAAAGAAGCATCTCGCTAGCTAGCTATCTTGGAGCGATCGCAACTGGTATCTTTAGAACAAATTTGAAATTAATTAAATCATACATAATAAAATGAGTTTGGTTAATGAATTGGTTAAAACAAACTTGGTTAGTAAATTTGTAGTTAACAATGCAAAAGTTTAAAAATTTAAATAAAATTTGAATTATCAACTAGTTGAATTCTGTCAACAAAAAAAACAAACCGGTTCATATTAAAATTCTGCTTTTGGACATTTATTTATATGTATGTATGTATGTATAAGAGACCTCATATTAAAAATTTGCTTTGAGCCCCCAAAAAAACAGAGCCGATCCTGCTCATATAATAAATTTATAAACAATTTCCTCAGGCCACCAGCTATGGAGGGACTTGCAGGAAGGAATGTCAATCATATGAAAAACTTCAATTTCACCCTCTGTTAATAAGGTACTGCTGAATGTTAGAATACATGTTCAAGTTTGAGGGTAGCTTCTCTGTTGCAAATATAGGTTAGCCCCTACATCCAACCCAACCCAACCCAACCCTTTCGGTACTTGATTGACAGGCACCGATAAAGGTAAGAGTGGCTTTAGGTGTCATTGCGTGGTTACAATGTTAAAAAGTCAACACAAAAAAAAATTTAGAATAATGCTCGTTCATCATTTTCTAACCAAATATTAATTTCGAAATTCAACCCTTTTCAACTACTATATTCCAAAAGTCAAAAATGTATCAGTAGGCTCTTGAGGCCCTGCATGACCATTCTGAAACATAAAATACAAATCAGTAATCAAGAAACAGAGTAACCTTTTTAAACATAGCATATGGCAGTTCTAATCTCCAATCCTTCTGTTTACGGCTTAACAGTCTTCCTTTTGCTGACGGGTCTCTGTTTTCCTTCACATCTGCCAGCCTCCATACGCAGCTCCCTGATTCAGTTTTAATCGAGTCCAAGTAAAATACTCCATTTTTTTCCGGACATTTAGATTCTAGATCTTCTACATAGCTTACTCTCATAGGCATGTCTTTGAATCGATTCATGTCATCTGGAACTTTCAGTAACCGCTCTGCACTGGGAGATGACACCTTCAAAATAAATAAAAGAAAAAAGATTTTTCTTTAAATATCTGAGTGCTTCATGGAAGATTTCTTTAAATCACTTGTATAATAATAGGAATGTGCATGTATCCCAGCAATTAGGGCCACAAATGAGCCAAGCGGAGCATTGGAGTGTTTGAGTTTGGTTTGTTAAAAATTAGTAGAACTTGGGCTAAAGTCGAGCTTAAAAAATCAAGCTCGATCTCGGCTCGTCAAGTATTTGAGAAACTCGAGCTTGGACTCGATTACATAAACAAGCCAAACTCGAACTTGAAGGAAAAATCAAATTTAAATTAAATTGCATATTAAGAGAAAAAAAGTGGAAAACTATGAGTAAAATATAAAAAGAACGTTCATATTAACAATAAATTTCATCAGTCAAATATGTAAATTTACACAATCATCAAACATGAAGAGAGAAATAAAATAAATTAATAAAATATATTTGATAAATTATTTAAAATAAATATTAATTCGTATTCCTAGTATTCACGACCCTAAAAATCGAGTTCGAGCTCACTCGAGCTTGTTCATTTAGTAAACGAGCCAAGCTCGAATCAACTCAGCTCTTTGCCAGTTCGTTTGCAATACTACCTCCAATATTGAAGAAGCAATGAGAACCTTAAAATAAGTTTTACCTCAAGAGCCAAATCATCAGGTATTTCTCCCAATGCCCCAACTTCGTCTAATCTTTTTTTGTATTGGTGGCTGTAACTCTCAATTTCCTCCATACCGGGACAACCATACCTGATGAAAGATGGTGGTGCTTCAACAAAATGAACTTTGGAAAGAAATTAAAGAACACAGATATAACAAGAGTTTCAAGAAACGAAAGCCAAAAGAGAAATAATGTCACAACTGTGATGCTTCTGGATGACTACAATATTTCATGAAATGAAAATTAACTAATAAAATCATGGATTTTTAGCATCGAATTATTATTAATAATAGGTTCTTCCAATTACATCACCAAGCAACAAGGTTCAATCTAATTTAATGGGTAGAGTATGTACAAAATGCCATGGTTGCATGAACATTTGAAATAGGATCTGTCCGATAACAGTCCCACAATCTTATGCTGCATAGTGCTGATCATACAAAAATATGATTATATGATTGACTACCCATGGTTTCTCTTCTTCTCGAATACGAGAAAAAGTTGACCGGGGCTCTTTGTGAGAGGCTAGGAAACTACACCACCAAAATTGAGGTGAATTTTGCGAGGAAAGTGGAAATTTTCCTTTATTTTTATTTACAAATTAAATAATCTCCGGGAATTCAATATCTAGTATGTAAAACTGTAATGCAACAAAGATGAAAGCATCTATGGGAGCATAGAAAGCTTACTCATTTGAAAGTTTGTCTAGTCTCACATAAATGTATCCCCGGGGAGTAGTCTTAAAAGCATAGAGTTTCATATCATCACCAAACTGCAGCAGGATTTCATGGGCTATTGATAGAGCACGTTCACCCCAAGGGCAATTTTGCAGGACAACTCCACCACCATCCCCTCCGTCGCCAATCTAAACTTTTTCAAATAACTAACATCAACTAAAATGGAATGGAGATGCCTAAGGTTAAATTGAGCAGTCAAAGTAACTATCCCAAAACAGCATACCTCGGGCTCAGCATCGTCTTCTTCTTCCCACAAATCAATGGGTTCTACCTCGTCATCCATTTCATCTGAAAATTTTGACAAACTCAAGTAAAGCAAACATCCAGCTAATATCAAACTATTTACAACAACAAACCAATAAATTAACATCAATACTGTAAAACGTCAAATAGGAAAGAACTTCATCATATGAGACCTAGTTGTTAATTTCCAGCTCCATATCTAAGAGAAAAAATTAAACACACAAGGTCCTACTCTACAGTTCATTATAACATAAAGAATGACATAATTGCAGCTGCTGCTGCAACAGATACTAAGTGGCCAGTTTACATTATCCAAACATCAAGAAGGGAAAGAAAGGCAAGTTTCAACAATTTAAAATTGTAGAGATGAAGAGAGTTTACTTATGTCGTCTGGATCATAGTTTACAATGTTATGAATAAGACTCCTAACCACTTCTTATTTGATGTGTTCATTAACGGGAAAGCAACAATGCTGGGTTGAATTTGTTGAAAGCCACTAGTCAAGTGCCTTTCCTAAAAATGTGGATGTATGCAAGTCATCACTAACAAAATCATAATTGAAAGCACTACAATCATTCAAAAAAATAGCTAAACCAATGCCTGAAGATGAGTAATTCACGTTTGTTTCTAACTCTGATATTACCAATGAAGGTAATAAGTCAGTTGACAAATCAAAACTATTTCTAGTTGCCAATATAGCACTTTCTTGTTTTTTTGGGAGACACTGATTAAGCCGATTGAGGATGGAAAGAGATCTACCATTTCAATATTTCACTGTGGTGCCCTTTAGACGATTTCAAGGTGATCTTAGAAATAGAGAAAGAAGGACGACTTCACCTCCTTGCTCTACTCCAAGCCCCTAAAAACATAAATTAAGGGCAAGCATAACATATAGTCTTGAGAAAATGTATCTTCGTAAGCATTCATTTCTTTTCACAACCGTTTATGGATTACAAAATATGTTTTTATTGTTCACTGAAATGTTACAAGCCAATCAACTGGTTGTAGTAGCTAGGGAAGAAGAAACAGAGGCATTAGGAGAAAGTGAACAATCTATGTATTATTTTCAGAAATTTACATACCCCCATATGGGAGTTCCTCACCTATTTATAACTACTTCACCTCACACTTCTAACTACCTAACTAATTCACAACTGACTTCCTCTTAACTGACTAACTAATCTACTTCTTCACCTCACACTTCTAACTACCTAACTAATTCACAACTGACTTCCTCTAACTGACTAACTAATCTCTCAACCACTACCTAACTGACTTCCCTCAGATGACCCACAACTGACCCACAATTCATCTTGACATAACATTCCCTGCTGCTTGAGAAATAGCCTTGACCTCAAGGCTGAAATTGAGGATATTTTGCTTCTATCTCAGAATGATCAACCCAGGTAGCATCCTCTGGAAAAGAATTCCTCCATTGGACTAACCACTAAACCACAGCCTTATTACCCCGTTTAACCATCCTCCTATCCAAGACAGCCATAGGTTCCGGTTGCAAAGTTCCCTCAACACCTACTGGGGGAAGAGTAGTGTAAGCTAACACATTAGTCCCGATTTTCTTCTTAAGCAGTGAAACATGAAAAACAGGGTGAATTTTAGCAATTGTTGGTAACTCCAGCTTATAAGCTACTGAACCAACCCTTTCCAAGACCTGATATGGCCCATAAAACCTTGGAGATAGCTTCATATTTCTCTGCAAAGCCACTGTAGTCTGCTTATAGGGTTGTAACCTGAGGAACACCCAATCCCCAATTTCAAATTCCCTTTCAAACCTGCCCTTATCAGCATAATGTTTCATCCTCTGCTGTGCCTGAGTTAAATGTTCCCTCAAGGTCTTAATAATAGCAGCCCTCTCTTTTACCCAATTATCCACAACTGCTACTGAAGAAGGTGTGGAAAGGCAAAAAGTATGGTCAGGAGGTTCTTGTCCATAGACTGCAAAGTAAGGAGTAGTTTTGGTGGCAGCATGATAGGTGGTATTATACCACCACTCAGCTAAAGAGAGCCACTTAGCCCATCGCCTAGGGCAGGTCTCGGACATACACACGAGGTAGTTCTCCAAACATTTGTTCAAAATTTCAGTTTGACCATCCGTTTGAGGGTGATAAGCAATGCTAAGGCACAGCTTACAGCCCTGTAAAGTGAAAAGTTCATGCCAGAAATGGCTAGTAAACACAGCATCTCTATCTGAAACAATTGTAGAAGGAAGACCATGCAACTTAAACACTTGATCAAAGAATACTTTGGCCACATCTGCAGCTATATAAGGATGTGATAAAGCCATGAAATGACCATATTTTGACAACCTATCTACTACTACAAAGATCACAGTCTTGCCTTGAGAATTTGGTAAACCTTCAATGAAATCCATGGAAATATCATACCATACCCTATTAGGAATGGGAAGGGGCTGCAATAGGCCTAGATACTTGACATTTTCACTTTTGTACCTTTGACATGTATCACATTCAGAAATGAACTGAGCCACATCCTGCTGTAGGCCCTTCCAATAAAAACTCCTATGCAGTCTTTTTGTGGTCTTGATTATTCCCGAGTGTCCTCCCAAAGGTGAAGAATGGAAGTCCTGAATAAGTTGCATCCTGAGGGCTGAGTTCCCAACTACCAACCTGCCATGGTAGGTTAAAATATCATGGTCCCAAGCATAACCAGCATGAGCTTGACCTTGTTGCAGGCCCAATATCAACTGTTGAATGTCAGCATCTTCACTCCAACTGAGCTTAACTTCAGCCAACCAATTGGTAGAGATACAAGATAAAGCATGAATCATAGCTATTGAATCAGCAGTATTGACCAACTCTTCTTTCCTGGACAAAGCATCAGCAGCTTGGTTATCTTTCCCACATTTGTATGTGATAGTGTAGTCAAAACCCAATAGCTTGGTCACCCATTTTTGCTGGAAAGGAGTTCCCACTCTCTGCTCCAAAAGATATTTCAGGCTTTGGTGGTCAGTCCTAATAAGGAAGTGCCTACCTAGAAGGTAATGCCTCCATTTGAGGACTGCCAGCACTACTGCCATTAATTCTTTTTCGTAGGTAGATAGAGCTTGGTCTCTTGCTGAAATGCCCTTACTCCAATAGGCAATGGGATGTCCATCTTGCATAAGCACAGCCCCAAGGCCTGTGCCAAAGGCATCTGACTCTAAAACAAAGGCCTTACTATAATCAGGTAAGGCAAGGACTGGTGTTGAAAGTAGGGCAGCTTTGAGTTGGAGAAAAGCTGTTGTAGCTGTAGAAGACCATACAAAGGAATCTTTCTTGAGCAAACAATGAAGTGGAGAGCAAATTCGACCATAATGCTGGATAAATCTTCTGTAATAACTAGTGAGACCCAAAAAACCCATCAATTCCTTGATAGTAGAAGGGATTGGCCAAGATTTGATAGCTTGTAACTTTGTTGGTTCTGCAGAAACACCCTTAGCTGAAACTAAATGTCCCAAATACTCCACCTCATCCTTTCCAAAAACACATTTGGACATTTTTGCAAACAAATGATGTTGCCTAAGCAATTGTAAAGTGAGCTGCAAATGCTGCAAATGGTCTCCCCATGACCCACTATATACCAAGATATCATCAAAAAATACCAGAATAAATTTCCTTAAAAAAGGTCTAAAGACTTCATTCGTGAGACTTTGAAAGGTAGAAGGGGCATTAGTGAGTCCAAAGGGCATCACTAAAAATTCATAGTGCCCATCATGTGTTCTAAAAGCCGTTTTGTCAATGTCAGAGGAATGAACCCTGATTTGATGATAGCCCGACCTGAGATCCAGTTTAGAAAAATACTGTGCCCCACATAATTCATCCAAAAGTTCATCAATTACTGGGATAGGAAACTTATCTTTGACAGTAGCGTTATTAAGAGCTCTATAATCCACACACATTCTCCAAGTGTCATCTTTCTTCTTAACCAATAACACTGGTGAAGAATATGGACTGACACTAGGCCTTATTATACCAGCAGTAAGCATGGCTTTTACTTGTTTCTCAATCTCAGTTTTTTGAAAATAAGGGTACCTGTAAGGTCTCACACTTGTAGGTTCAGTCCATGGTTTGAGAGGGATGCAATGGTCATGAGATCTAGGAGGAGGTAAGTCCTTTGGCTCTTGAAATATATCTGCAAAGTCAGACAGCAAAGCTGCCAAATCTGGTGGAGTTTCCTCTTCTCTCACAAGACAATCAGCTTGCAACAAATAGAGTTGGGCTATGGCTCCTTGTGGCTGTTTGTGCAGCAACTTCTGCATTTTTTCTGGGCTCAAAACCTTTAACTCATCACTCTTTCCCCCTCTTAAAACATGTTTTCTGCCATTGAGATGAAACTCCATGCTAAGATGCTTAAAATCCCACTTAACTGGACCTAGAGTTGCCAACCATTGGATACCCAAAACCATATCACAGCCCTTTAGTTGCAGGACCCTCATGTCAGCCTGAAAAATTGTGCCTTGCATTTCCCACTGAAAATCTTTGCACATGGCTGTACTCAACATTCTTGTCCCATCAGCAACTGATACTGGTAAGGAATCAGTATTTTCAGTCTCGATATTAGCTCTTTTGGCCACTGCTGGACTCAGAAAATTATGTGTACTCCCTGAATCAATCAAGATGATGATGAGGTGTTTTTTAACATTACCTCTAACCCTCATTGTTCTATAAGAGATTGTACCAGTTAAAGCATTCAAAGAAATCTGCAGTTCCTCCCCAGATAACTGTTCCTCATCTTCTCTTTTATCTTCATCAAGAACTGGTAGTGGATCATCTTCCTCTCCATCTTCTCCTCCTTCCATAACATACAATTGCTTCTTTTTACAAACATGCCCTTTAGTATACCACTCATTGCACTTAAAACATAACCCTTTGGCCTTCTTTTCCTCCAATTCCTTAGATAACTCTTTTCGAACATATCCCCCATTACCCACTTGTGACCTGTTTACAGAAAAAGGAGGGATGCCTTCTAATTTGGTTCCCAACCTAGTCTTCTTGGTAATGGTTTCAATACTTGTTTCTTGAAGTTTTGCCAACCCAATAGCCTGAGTGATAGATGTTGGTTTAAACATTAACACCCCTGGTTGAATTTCATCCTTAAGACCACTTATGAAACAACTAATAAAGAAAGTTTCAGGGAGGTTTTGAGTTTTGTTCGCCAAAACCTCAAACTGTTCTTGGTAAGCTCTCACAGTAGTGGTCTGCTTCAATTTGGTTAGGTTACCCATTGCATCTTCATATGAATTTGGGCCAAATCTTGATAGAAGTCCTTGTGTAAACAAATCCTAAGTAATATGATGATGGCATCTTTCAAACCATTGAAACCCTTTGCAAAGGACGAGTCCTCCAAATGAAGAGATGCCAATTTCACTTTATCAAGATTGTCAACAGCATTATACTCAAAAAATCTTTCACATTTATAAACCCAACCGTTTGGATTATCACCATAGAAGCGAGGAAATTCAATCTTCGCAAATCGTTGATGAGATTGGTAGTCTATCCTGAATGGCAAATCCCCGCGAGCTTGAAAATCCCCACGGGCTTAAACCCTTCCGAGAAACCCCGATCGTTCTTGGCGGAGCATTCTAGAATTGTCACTCCGATCTACATGTTGTTTCCCATAGATGTGTCCTGCCATTTGATCATACTTCATACTCATGGCAGCAATCAATTCCTTGATATCCCCCAATTCTTTGAGAGAACTCCTGATTTCCTCGATTTCCTTCGCATTTCTCTCATTACCCTCCTTTAATAAGCGTAATGTCTCCTCAATTTTTTTAGCTTCCTGGGCTGCTCTAGTTCCGTCGGCCATAGTGGTTGCAGAGGATGAACAGGCCAAGAACCCGGGTGCTCTGATACCAACGTAGTAGCTAGGGAAGAAGAAACAGAGGCATTAGGAGAAAGTGAACAATCTATGTATTATTTTCAGAAATTTACATACCCCCATATGGGAGTTCCTCACCTATTTATAACTACTTCTTCACCTCACACTTCTAACTACCTAACTAATTCACAACTGACTTCCTCTTAACTGACTAACTAATCTACTTCTTCACCTCACACTTCTAACTACCTAACTAATTCACAACTGACTTCCTCTAACTGACTAACTAATCTCTCAACCACTACCTAACTGACTTCCCTCAGATGACCCACAACTAACCCACAATTCATCTTGACATAACACTGGTACTAGGTCAATTGGCCAGAATCCTTACTAGTATATACATCTATCTTTTACACAAGTAGGAGCGGCAACAATGTTTCTTGTGAAGATGAGCATTTGAAGCTTGGGGAAGTTGGTTTGGTAAGTTTCTATGGGTGAACCTAAAATAATACTAAAGTTGGAAGTAAAAGATTGAGCCAATCTTATGCACCAGATATTCACCCATACTACTTCCCAATGGGTTTTTTTGCCATCAACATGCACATGAAAAGAGAACTCGTTTGGATTGAGTGAATTGGTGAGAAATGATAAGAAATGAAGAGAAAGATATCTATTTTCTCATGTTTGGTTTATAGGTTAGGTAAGAAATTATGAGAATTGTTTATAGGTCTCATTTCTCACCAAACGGTGAAAATTGGTGAAATATGAACTTATTGGCTGTGTATTTTTTATAATACCGAGATTGTCTATTAAAATAAAAAATAAATAAAAATAAAAATAAAAAATAAAAAGTTTTAAAAAAATCACCCATGTACTCCTATTAATAATTACATACTTTGTTTTCCTAGGCATCCAAAGATGATAGTGAGACATTTCTTTTGCATTCTCACCTAGATGAATTTTCTTTTCTCAAAATAGATGACACCACAATCATTTATTTTCTGTGAAAAGTAAAATCAAATAAGCAAAATCGAAAAATCGAAAAATGCTTTCCCTCAAACCGGGTTACTAGAACTTTAATCAAACACTTGGACGACATGCCGTAGGGAGAGAAAACCAGAAATGAGAACAAACTCAATCCACGGTTCTTGAACAGTGTATATATATTGTCACAAATGCATAAAATTAAACACGCAAGAAATGAACTTACGCTCAAGTGGGGTTTCCTGATTTTGATCATCAATATCTTGAGGCGTAGTAGTAGTGGTGGTGGTGGTACTTAGATACCGAAGAGGAAAAGATGAGGTGGGTTTTGAAGGAATAGAAAAACCCACATGGAAAGCGTGATGGTTATAGTAACAACTAGAAGAAGAAGAATAAGAAGAAGAAAAGGGAGAGTGAGGGTTTAAGAGGGTTAAGGTTTGTTGGTGGGTTGAGAGAGAGGAGCTCCTGATTGAGGACAAAGGTGATTGAGGAGCTCTGTAACTTCTTCTTTTGTAGACTAGTTGTGACAAACTCTTAATCCTAATGCTCATCCTCTCTCTCTCTTCTCCTCTCTCTTGAACCTCTGTACAATTAGGGTAACAAACAGCAATGCTTACTCCATCTATATTTGAACCATTTATTTTTGGCTGATCAATTTATGTGAACATTTGTCTTTTATTTGAAAATTTATATATGAACAAAACAAAAAACTTATATTTAAGGGCAAATTACAAACACCCCTTCGAGGTTTGGTAAAAATACAGATTCCCTCCTGAGGTTTGAGAAATTACAAATTATCCCCTGAGAGTCAAATTTTCATAACAAATTAGGAAAAATTAAGGGAGAATCTGTATGAAAATAAAAACCTCAAGGGGCAATTTGTTATAGAAATATAAACTTCAGGGGGCGGGATGTAATTTCTCAAACCTCAAGGGGGAATCTGTATTTTCACCAAATCTCGAGGGGGGTGATTGTAATTTGCCCTATATTTAAATTTGGAGCACTGCTATGTCCCCCAAAAATTCAGCCCCCTAATCCCCCGAAAATTGAAACTAAGGCAAAAATAAATAAATAAATAAAATTTCCAAAACGACGTCGTTTTGGGGATTAAGGAATTAGAGAGGGTTTTTTAGGGCTCCAAATCATTTTCCCTAAATTTGTTGTAAATATGTGAATAGAATTTTTTATTAAAATAATAATAATAATAAAGGTCATTTATACAAACCACTTTTGAAAGAATAAAGATTTGTACCTTAAAATTTCTTCCCCCGTATGCCTCGAATGCCCAAAACGATGTCGTTTTGGGCATTCTGTTTTTTTTTTTTTTTCTTTTTTTCTTCCGTCATTTTCGATTGCAGAGGAAGAGGGAGAGAAAGAGAGAGAGAGGGAGAGAAAGAGAGAGGCGTCGCTTCGGCCTCACGATCGCGTGCCGCCTCCGCCTCCTCCTCCTCCATTTTTAGGCCCTCCAGCCTTCCTCCTCCCTCCTTCTCCTCCTTCTTCTTCGTCTCAAAAAAGAGAAAAAAAAAAAAAAAAAATTAGGGGCATTCAGGGGTCCCTTTTTCGGGCCCCCAATCACAACTCCTTTTAAAATTTACCAAAAATTATCTTATATGAATCAAGAACCCATGTGACAAACTTGTTTGGTTTGTATTTGAGAAACATGTTTTGAGATAAAAAGTACGAAAATTTATTTGGTTTGATTTTTTTTGAAAAGATGTTTTGAAAAATTATTTTGAGAGAGAGTTTTGAAAAAAGTGATTAATTTGATGTGTATGAGAGAGAGATTTGTTTGGAAAACTTGTAAACCAAACAAGTTTTGGAAATTTTTTTTGAAAAAATTTATTTGGTTTGATTACTTTTAAAAACTTATTTATAAAGAATTTTTCCCAAAATTTTTTGAGAAATACAAACCAAACAAGGCCCACATCTCTCATTCCCTTCAATTTATTAACATGTTGGTTTATGTATCCTTTTTCAGCTTTCTCTTTCCTTACGAAATCTACCACCCCCATAGTCCACCACCTTGTCCCTTCCCCTGGCCTCCCCTTCCTACACCACCCTCACCTCTGCGAGCCCAAAAGAAATGACGGATTTATAAGAAGAAAAAAGAAGATAGTCACAATTAAAAGACCAGAAATATTACATTTTCTTAATTAAAGCCTCCAATTCCATTCCTAATGACATGATTAAGACTCATGTAAAATAGGCTTACATTCCCCTCTCTCTCTCTCTCTCTCTCTCTCTCTCTCATCTTTAACCTCCTTACTTTTACATTATTGAAAATGAAATTGAAAGAACAAAATTACAAAAATTAATTATTTTTCTTAAAAGACGCAAGTGCAATAGAAAAAGATCTCGAAAGGGATGGTGAGAAAGTAGGAGGAAGAGAGACAAAAGAGATTGTGAAACATGTGTAATGAAAATAGGATTTTCAATTTTGGAACTAGAGTACTTCTAGTAATTTTAGATAAGGATAAAAATATGACAAAAAAATAAATAAAAGTAAAAGTATAAGGAGATATGTTAAATAGAAACTCCCAATTTTTTTGAAACTTCTATGTCCTTTGTAATATTTTTTTTATTCTCCAAATCTTTGCAATTTTTTTCTTACCATTGATTTGCAATTTCCATTTTAAAAATAACAAAATATAAATATATTGCAATCTTGAAATTATTCAGCACATTATGAAAGAAAAAAAAATTTTGCTACATAAAATTACAATTTTAATTAATATTGCACTTGTGTTAAAAGTGGCCCTAAGGCAACTTGGAATTTTTTTTAAAATCAAACTCGAGCAATTTTAAATCATATTTCTGTTTAAAACTTATTTCTCAAATGAATATTGTTTTATGCAGTCCTACTTTTACATGTTTTACACATAAAAAACCGGGGGCTATTAGAACCTCTACATGAGTAACTAATACTATAAACGTAGAATAGATCGAAGAGTATCACAAAGGTTTTGAATTGTTTGTTGCTCTTGCTCTATTGCAGGTGATGAAGTGCCATCTCTTCATAACACCTGCAACAACAACCACAAATTAAACCAATTTTAAATAATAGTTTTTATTTTAAAAACTCGAGTCCTTATAAAATGGGAAGAATCCAACAATGACAACCATCCCAGTAAAAAGCTCGTGCACTGCTTCCACAGCTATGATTCTACCACTATCTCGCTGCCATCCTCCAAGCACATTATTGTCTGATAGCAGTGCTATGGCTGATATATCTGTAGCCCTCAAGATTGGAATAGGGACTGTATTACCAGCAGCGTATATTGATTGCAGCTACAATGAAACAAACCCTGAGTAATCAAGCATCTAATTCAGACTCACAAACATAAGAATTCTCGTAAATTACTTTAACTTTTCCTGAGATTGGAAGAAAATATAACAAGTCCCACCATTTTGATATAATTACTGGCTAAAATGACTGGAACTAATGCAGATGGTATAAAGACAGAATGATAAATAAGATAAAATATACATTTTAGTGTAAAAAATATGACAATATCATTCTTTATCTATACGACAAACAAATTATTGAAAAAAATGAATCCAAGTATTGTGTGAATTAAAATTTTAAGAGAACTTAATATAATTATGCCACTTATGAGCCTTACTATATTTTCTCCAAACCTCCCGTTTGTTTTGGGATTAAATAGATAGGAGGGAATTAGGATGGAGGTAGGGTTATTAGTGTTGTGTTTGTTTGTAGAGTTGGAAAGGGAATTAGGATGGAGGAGGTGATATAGATGGTGGTTGGAAGGGGAATTGAGATAGAGGAGGTGAAGATAGTATTAGAAAAATAGTGAGGGGATTAGAAATTTTTTTATTTTTTATATATTGGGAATTTTTTAAAAAATATTAATGTTTAATTTTTTATATTTTTTTATTTGTTTTATTATTTTATATAAAAATAATTTAACAATTCCAACACTATCAATTATCATCAAAACAAACACAATTTTACTTAATTCCCTCACTAACAATCCCTTCACTATGAATCCCCTCCATTCCACCTCTAAAAACAAACGGAGCCTTGAATTATGTAAAGCCATCGGAGAGGGGGAAAAGAGCTTATTAAAGAGATCAATAAAGAAGCTAAAAAACCCTCCTGCACTTGAGCTTCATTTATGAGGATGGGGTTGAAGCTTGAGAGTCAATATTTGCAACTATTGAACCAAAGATTTCGACACAATCCAAAATGGATTGACATAAAAACAATGGCAGATTCAGCAGTGAAAAAATGGAGTGATAGAAATAAAAGATAAATTACATTGACCTCCCTTGACAATTGGTATAATAAATACAAATAACCCCACTAGTTTGAGAAAAATACACTGCCAATCCCTAACATGTTACAAACAAACAATATTACCCCCTTTTTTTTCACCCTTTTCTACTTTGTTCTTCAGCTCAGGCAACCATCCTCTCTTCCCTCCACCACCACATAGTCCACCGCCACCTCCCTTTCTCAGCAATTCTGGCCGACCACTACCTCCCCAATTTTTTTCAACAATACTCCATCATCTCTCTAGTACAACCCCCCACCCTGCTGCAAACCCCACTTAAGGCCTCGTTTGGCAAGAGGCTAAAATAGCCAATTAGCCAAAAAGTTACCTTTTTAGCCAAAAAGCCAACAACTCATACCAAAAAGTCAAAGATTCTCTTTTATCTCTACTTTTTGCACGTCGTTTCGTAATTAGCCAAAAAGTTGGCCCAAACATACAGGTTTTTCTTACCAACCTTTTTAGCCAATTAGCCAAAAAGTTACTAAATTAGCATGTTCCCAAACGAGGCCTAAGTATGACTTTCAAAAACATTTTGGATATTTACATAATAAAAAATATATTTATAATAACTTATTTAACCAGATGTCAAATTTTTGTTTCTTTATTTTGTTTTTACAGATTATAAAAAACTGCACCAAGAAAATTTATCTCTTATTTTAATTTTTTTAAATAATAATAAAAACTATCATCTTTTTTATAGCAAACAAGACTATTATATATAGACCCTATTTGGTAGAGCTGTGGGAAAATACTTATAGCCAATGCCTAAACAGCTTATAGCTTATAACTATGAACATAAGCTTATTTCTAACTTATAAATTAAGCATCTCCTGCCTCACTCAAAGAATAAGCTGATTTCTAATTTTCAAAAAACTATAAGTTATAAGCTAAGCCAAACACATCAAAATAGCTTAAATTAAACTGAAAACTGAAATAAACAACTTTTAATCTGCACCAAACAGGCACGTAGTCACTAATGTTATACAACTTTTTCTTACTTACATGAGTTTAAAAATTGGTACTGTATGACAGATTTATAAATATTTTGATTAAAAAAAACACACACACACACTAGTAAAACTTAATAGTTTATATAATAATTTCCTTGTATAGCCTATCAGTTTTGAGCTACATATATGTAATCTATTTAATTATATAAAGCTAGCAATTCACTTTGGCGTAAATAACAAATTGAAACAATGTCACTCTTTTTTCTCCCAAAAAAAATGTACAAATAACTACTCATTTTTTGCTGATCAAAATGAATAAACTTCTAATATTAACGCCTTCCGTTAATTTAATTGAAGACTAGGTTCTCGAAATAATTCCAACCGTTAATGTCAAATTTTTGCCCCAATATCTACAAGAAATAGAGTACATAAAGTAAGACTTTGATCCTCTTCATTTTATGTATGTGACGAAAAATTTTCATTACAAATCTAATGGTTATAAAATAAGAATGTAAATTTATAATTAATTGATAATTACACTCACTATTAGATGATGTAATAAAATCTTTCCATTACAAATATGGAATGAAGAAAATAACAATTCCAGACCCCTAAAAATAGAACAAACTACCCATTACAATACCAAAACTAACCCTAACTCTAAGCTAGTATTATGCATTGCGTATCAAATATGTGACCAACCCTAAGCTAGTATTAGGCATTGTGTATCAAATATGTGACCAACTACCTGCAAGACCGGGTTTGCCATAAGCAAAACAAACCAAACTGTTCAAACTTGACTTATATTTGGCTCATTAAAAAGATCGGCTCGTTAGGCAAATAAAACCAAGCTTGAACACATTTTAAAACTCAGTTAAGTTTTCACAGGCTCTCTCTCTTTGCAACAATAGCCCAATGGATGCATCAAGATTGCAGTCCATCAGAGTCCAGTACCAGAATGCAATTCAACAAGTCCCCTCCAAACAAACAGCAACCTATCATCTGCAAAAGAAATACGTATCCTCAATCCCTCATTTACTTGCTGCTAGACATAAACAGTACATCAAAGTTTTTGATAGGAAAATTTCAAGTAGAATAGAAGATGAGTAAACTTTAGTCGATAATATATATATATTCCTATACAGGTAACTTGAAGTCAGCTTCTGTTTGAACGTTCCATTTGAGGCACGGGTTCCACTCAGATATAACAAATTGGGAGTCTGAAAATTGAACGGTTATCCAAGCTAAAACCTAGGCAAAAAGAAATGACAATAAGAAGTCTGTCTTACCCTTAAGATTAAGGCCATGAATTCTACTCCTGCTCTTGCAAGGTATAGTACTGAGGAGCGAGCTCCGCTAACCACAAGTAATCAATTCTAGTAACATTGCGCACGTAATTATGAGTAGTTCGGACAAACTCATCAAAAATTATGCAGTCTGGCTTTGTCCGGAAAAATACAGAAGAAGGATGGATCTGCACCCCCTGACCACTTGACAAAACCCTGCCATTTGTGAAGTAACTGTGAGAGGTCATACAAAGGGTGATATGGAAGAGGGTTTCCAGATTAATAACAAAGATGAGATACAATAAAAAGAAATTTGCTAGTGAAGGTGAATAAAAAGAATAAATCTATGAACACAGAAACTTGTCACAGAACCACACAACCCCTCTCACATAGGTGTGTGTGGGACCCACAAAAAGGCGAGAACCGTATCATGTGAGGATTCTGTCCATGATTGGTTTAGTGTTCCTAAAAGAACTGGAATAAAAATGATTAAATATTTATGAATTACATGAAAGAGTAAAGGCTATCCTTGTTAAAAGGTAGTATAGTGTGGAACTAAGAACAACCAGCCAGATAAACTCATTATAGTGTTTTCAGTACCTGTATGTACCATCAGGCTGCTTCAAAGCTGCATTGAGGAAAAAAGCGCCAGCAAGGCAACGGCGAAATTGAAGCATGTCATCTCCACAAGATACAATACGTAGACCCATTTGTTCAATATTTCCCCGGATTTGCCTGCAAGAAAACACAATGAATTAACTCTTGAGAATTCTGGAAGCACTATCGTAGAGATCAGAGAATATCATGAGTCAAATAAAAGGTGAAAAACATTCCAAAAAGGAAAGTAAACAATAAATTTATTAAAACTTTATTTAGTGATCAGTTTTCAAAGCATTTTTGTTTTAAACACCAGGGGGAGAATGTAGCTTGCCTGTGAATGTCACGAGCATGCCTTAGGGCACGGCTATTGATGAAATTTTCCTTGCACCATTTTCTGAGATTTTTTTCAGTTTTTTCTCTACTGTTCCCCAGATTGCTCTTTTCCAAGAACTCATCAAAAGCTCGATATACAGCAATCAAAGTCGGATGATCTCCCTCTAGACTTGAGAAGCACTTCGCGGCAGTTCGTGCCTGGCCAACGGGAAAATCAATTGGGACAGTTCCGGTTTCCAAATTGAATGCTCCCTCTCTCTCTCTCTCTCACACACACACACACGGAGTGCCACACACAAAGGCATTAACAAAAGGAAGGCATCACATCAACTAAATCAACTAGGTGAAAGAGTTGAGAAAACCCACATCAATTAATAAACAAGCAGAAACAGCAACAAGAATTGACTATAACAACTTCAACGAAATTGTGCTGCAATAACAATTGTGTCACAATCCAGGTTATCCATGCCAATTAACGGTCTAAATCATTGGTCCTACTCCAGGTTTTCCTTATAATTAACCATAAACATGACAACCCATTACGGCCCTTCAAAATTATCCACCATAATTTGATTTACTTTTATTTCCACATTAAATCATCTCGCTGACTGAGTATCAAAAGGCCCTTTGCCTTTATTTATAATAGTTCATCAATTCCAATTGCAAACTCAAGTAAACAATGCCTAAATTCAACTATTTGAGGTTGCAATTGGCTACATGAATCCTATTGTAATTTCCACTCTATCTAGGCCACAACTTACAGTTCAATACATAAATTACATGCTACATTTTTCTACTACCTTATTCACATAAGATTGGTGTAGTACAGCGTTGAAAGGAGCTGTTCTGGTGCTGTAAAAGCGCTGAAATTTAAGAAAGAAAAAAAGGAGAAAAAGAAGAGAGTTCTAAGCATCACTTCTAGAATGCCTTCACACCTAGGGTTTGATTGCATCTCACAATCCGTAATAAAGCTTCAAAGCTTTGAAATTCTCTAAAATACCAATTCCATTAAATAAGAAGTATTACATGACTTGAGCTAACAGACTTTCTAAACCAACTAGAATTCCAAAATAGGAAACTATCAAAACTTTGACTTCCAAAACCAATTTAAGACCAAATAAGAAACATAAATAAAAACCAATTAAATAACTTGACTCACAAGATGACCCATGGGTGACCCCTACAGGCCATGTCATCAAATATGAAAATTACCAAAATACCCCTGACTAAAAAATCCTAGAAAACATAAAAATAATCATAAAATAAGACTCTAATAATACTAGAAACATAATTATATAAGATTGCTATCAGTTTCTCTTTGAAATAGTGCCAATGTCCAAATATCATTGCTTTTTTGAATTTAACCTTCCGTGACCTTCTTATACTCTGCATCAATTGGTCTACCCCTTCTCCTAGCATTTCCTTCAAAGCAGAGTACACCATTCATTTCACTCATTTTCATCTGGTGCAGCTGTGGTTCTTCGTTGCACATCACCGAACCAACTTAGTAAGTTTTCTTAATCTCCTATCTGTTGGCTTCCACTGTCTCATGAACGTGCTGGAAGTTGGAACATAGTTCTAGTTTTTTGGGTTTTTCCATGTTGATATCAAAATCAATTTCAGCCAAGTGTCATTTCATGAGCATGTTCTGTCCCATCTATGACTCATCTTATAGTGGTTTAATAGATTTTTTCACCTTCATGGGTATACATGAACAATACAGTAGTCCAGAACCACCCTCCACTTACCCCATATACTGCTTCAGTTATTTAAGCAACTCCATTTACATACCAAGCTCAGCAGAAATAAAGTATCCAAACTTTGAACATTATGATTCAAATATTTATCAACTAAGTGATGGTTAATTTATTGCAGAGAATCTAGGCAAATAAAATTACTTACAATCACTTTATCACGTAAACTCAACAGCTGCAAAAACACAAGCAACATACATTAGAAATAGATCATGCAGCATACCTCCTCTAACTTCTCACGAGGGTTGTAAAATACAGATTCCACTGAGAGCATTGCAACAGTTATTAACATTTCTTCCAAGCAATTGAACTGACTAGCCAGGATAAGTGCCTTGGAATAAATAGGCTCTAAGGGTAGCCGGGCCATTTGATGCCCAACTGGATCGGACAATTTATATTCCTCTGTTAGAGCACCTAGCAAGACCAGTAACTCCAATGATTTGACAACAGCTTCACTGTTCAAATGACAAAATTAGTGTGATAAATTTTCTTTAACCATATAATACTATTCTGTGACATAAAAATGAAATTCAGCAAATGGAATGAACATTCAGCAAATGTCAAAAGCCAGCAGTTTTCTGGTAAATATTGTAGGCTCCTTGAGAAAGCAGACAAGATGGATGATATACAGATAATTACAGAAATTACAATTAATAATTACAGACAACAAAGAAAATCAAGAAGACTAGATTAAAGTAAATAAGAGAACAATTACCAATATGAACAGAACATTAGGCCTATATATATTGTTGCATTCTAGACCAAAAACAACCAGTTTGATTATCTCGCTTCAATTATCCAAGGAGAGGTTAAGTAGCTGTTTCCTATAGAATAATAATGAGGTTAATTAATGTAGGGATGCTTGTCAGGAATATTTTGTCAAGTTGATCAAATTAACAACAAAATTATTTGAGAGGCAATTTCTCCCGATGTCGATTGCTATAGGGATGATTGTCGGGAATATTTTTGTCATGTGAATCAATTAACAAGTAAATTATTAAAAAAACTGTATAACACATCTTATACTGCTCAGCCATGAGGATATAGACATATACCTGAGTGGCAAATTAGGAAACAAATCAAATTAGAAATAAAAACATTGAAGAAACTACAGTTAGCACCGAATGAGGACAATATAACTAATGGAGACAAGTTACAGTACATTATCAAACTGTACAAACTGCAAGAACAGATGTTCCCGAGGCCCAAGCCTTACTTTGGCATGTTATTGATGTGGCTTCAAATTGGGAGCTTGTAATTTACTTTTAAAATCAAATTTAATCTAATTTTATGTTTGAAGTCAAACATTTCTATTTCAGTTTTTCAGATGTTTTATTATGTTTTTGGAGTCAAGGATCTTTTAATAATCTTCTAAATTTTCTTTAAACATGGACTGCAATAAGATTTTAGGTTATTTGTGGTATTTGGTCTTCATTAATAGACATTAGCAGGTTTATGTGAGTTCTGCTACTAAGTCTTTAAGTTACTAAGGGCTAGTTTGGCATGTTTGAAAAAAGACAAAAAGTCAAAAAGTCACCATCCTATTTAAGTCACATCATCTCTCTAACACATCACTTCAAACCCAATCCAAACCCAACCCATATTTCATAAAAAGTCAAAAAGTGCACTTATTTAGATCATCCCAAACAACCCCTAAATATGAAAACACAAGTTTTAGAGAAGTTGAAGGTTGTGCAATGCAAGAATACCCCCACACTGATGCCAAAGGGATTCAAGCGGGGAATGAGAATTTTCTCTTATTCTATCTATTTTTGCTGTCCTTGTACCTAGATCTGGTTATAGAAATTGCTCCACTAAATTGTAGGCATAAATATGCATAATAATTAACCCAATAAAACCTTCCTGCAAATGCAATGAAAACTTAATTTGCACTTATTCACCCCAAAAAAAACTTAATTCGCACTACCAAGGAGTAATATAATTAGACAAATCAAAGCAAATCCGACCAAAAAACATGCTTTAATCCAAGCTTTTACAATAAGATGGGTACAAATTATGCTTTGCAAACCTCATAAGCTAAAAACAATCTAATTGACTTTTTTTAACATCATTGCTTAATTAACAACATTTTAGTTGTATTCCTATCTTTTTATACTTCTTACTTCCAATCAAGTTGTTTGGAATTGGATAGTACAACAAGAAAAATGAGAAGGAATGAAGGACTTTTGTTGAAATAGTAAAAAAAAAAAGAGGCCAGACACAGTTAAATACCAACCCAAAAAAGTCATCATTGGGCCTAGAAAAGTTGACATAATCAAAACTTATCAAAAAAATGCATGCACAAACAGCCAATCGCGAAACGCTGAGAAAAGTGTTAAACCAATCTCATTATATTATTTCTTTCACCTTGATGGTTTTTCCATGAAGTCAAACCCAATAATATCATCAACGCCAAGAGCCTTGAGTTGCAAAATGACATTTGAAAGGTTGCACCGTCTAATCTCTGGAACTGTGGAATCACTGAGTTTATCAAATTCGCTCTCAGGATAGAGGCGGAAGCATTTTCCAGGTCCTTCACGGCCTGCACGTCCACTGAAATAAATATAGTAGGCACAAGATTAAAATCCATTCATCTATTCTTCAGTTAGGCTCCGTTTATTTTGACGTAAAATGTTTTTTGTCAAAAATATTTTACTCATTTTCCGTTGTTTGGTTGAACAAAAAGTAAAACATTTTTTAAGGAAAATATTTTTGCATCATTTTTTCAAAAATGACGTACTTTTAAAAATTCCATAAGTCCATTTTTACAAAATTGACTCTCACTCACTATCTTTTCAACACATTTAGCCTTCTCAAATAAGTATCTTAGCTCACTAAAAATTCATAAATAACACTTTAATTAAATCAAAATTTTTCTTTTGGGCAATAAAATGTGTTTGTTTCAAGTGTCAACCAAACGCCGAAAAACAAAAATAAAAACATTTTTGTGTAAAATCAATTTACAAGAAAAATAATTTTTTGTGTAAAATATTTTACCTCAAAACAAACGGAGCCTTAGTGGAAATTGTGTGCAAATAAACAAAAGGACTATTGAATTCACAAAAATTCACTCATTTTTAAATGTTTTAAAGAAATGATATGATGAATAAGAAACATACCTAAAATAATAAATGAAATAAAAAATTTGAAAAAAAAAAAGCATAAAATGGATTTTTTCCCTAAGTTATAGTCCAGTATGCCTACCTTCTTTGAAGAGCCTGTGCTTTTGAGGTTGGAACAATGATCAATGATTCCATCCCTGTATGAGCACAGTAGGTGCGTGCTTTCACGAAGCCAGGATCGATCACATACTTGATTCCAGGTATTGTTACAGAAGTTTCAGCAATATTAGTTGCCAGTATTACCTGAACAGAACATGTAACTGGTGCTTAGACACACAGATACCTTTAGTTGTTAAGAGCAGTGCATCAGCAACAAAATAGATGACCTAAAACGCAAGTATAGCTCGCACTTACAATGTACAATATTATTGAAAATCATGCCCAATCTAAATATTAATACCAAAAGAACAACAAAAAACAATAGTGATCAAAGAAATAAAGAGTGCCCATTAATTGGATTATCACCATATATTTCATCTTAAACATCAATATACATGATCCAGTACTTTAGAGGATTAGAAGCATCTTAAAATATATGAAAACATCACTAGGGACAAACTCTACCAAAAAGGGAGAGTCTGATTCAGTAAATACACCAGGGACACCCTTTCAAAAAGGCAGAGAACTCTATCAGACTGCCCTACCAACACCTGTGACAGTCATGCAATATACAAGAGTAACCATTTTTAGCTCTGAGCAAGTGCCATCCTGATGCACTTGGATGTACTTTTTAACACCCTTGTATGCTTCAACCAGAAGAGTAAGGTACATTGCAGGCACTCACCAAAACCTTATGCTGGTAAGATCATAGTCAATGCACTTGGCATGCAATCACTGATCAAGGATATGGACTTCTCTTGATCTTCACATAACTTATGATGGTAAGATCATTGTCAATGCACTTGGCATGCAATCACTGATCAAGGATATGGACTTCTTTTGATCTTCACATAACTTAAGTTCGTCCAATTATTGATAGCAAGTTAGCAACCCGTTGATATTTCATTAATCAGGCTCATAGGGGCTTCAGACAAGCATAGTTGCCTATAAAAGTTTCAATTGCATGACCGCCAATAATATGTCAGTTTGAATTACTTTCTGCGGCATTTCTCATGACAAGTTGCCCTCTACAGCCTGAGATTATCCCATTATTTACAGAATCAGCTTCAACCAAGGAGATCACACTACAATGACACTCAAGACAGCTTGAATAAAGATCCATTAATTGTTTTCCCTCTAAAATTACAATAAAAAGGCATCGAATTAAGCAATTATAATGACAATAATATATATCTGCTCATCCCCTACCCAAAAGAAATCTACCATGCAACAACAATCTACCTTGCGAAATCCAGTTGGAGCTGGCATAAAGACCTGCATCTGCTTTTCTGAAGGGAGAGATGAGAATATCGACAAAACTTTGACCTTCTGATTGTCTTCTGGTAACTGTCGAAGTTTTTCTTGGACAAGCCTCTCAACAGATTCAATCTCTTCTTGGCCAGTCAAGAATACAAGTATATCACCAGGACCCTCCTCCAAATGTATCTACCAAGATGACAAAATGAGTTAATGAAACTGTAAGAATGAATGCTAACAAGGATAGCCAGGCAACACCTAATAACAAATAAAACAATTGCAGACTCAAATTGATTTAGGTCAAGATTGAGAGATGTATAGGTTCCAAGAAAGCCCTTTTGATCAGCAAGAAAAAAAAGACTTCAAAAACTTCAAAAATCACAGATGTGCACACCAAAAAAATAAAACAAATGACCTGTGTAGCCCAAATGCTATTTGGAAAAACAGCAAAAGATTAGACTCTAGCAAACTCCGTATCAGTTGCACATCACAAAAGTCGAAAAAAAAAAAAATTACAGGCTAATGGAGTGTATAGGTTGGAAGCAACCAAAAGAAGCTCAATTGACAACCTGAAATAAAGTTATTAAAGTGGCATCAAGGTAATCTGTCTCAGGATGACGAGTGTAGAGTATATCCACAGGAAACTGTCGCCCTTGAACATGAACAGCTCTCGCACCACCAAAGTACTCAGAAAAAACTCGTGCATCCAGACTAGCAGACATGATGATTAACTTCAATGGACTAAGCTTTATGCCCCTATACTGCTTGAGAATACTAGCACGTTGAGCATCATTTTCTTTCTCCATCAGCAGACCGTTGTTAGCCTTCATACAGTCAATATTAGCGCATTCATTGATAGGTCCTGACCTTACTTTCTGTACACTTTTCAGTAAGCCCAGCAAGACATCAGTGTGGACAGTTCTCTCGTGAGCCTCATCAATAATAATAACTGAATATCTAGAGAGATATGGGTCCAATAACGCTTCCCTGTAAGTATATTTAACCTCATATTAGTTTGCATGTAAATAACATAACATGATAAACTTCCAGCAAGTGAATATCCCTATAATTAGTTTAAATAATCCAGACCTCCTATACCATTTTTCAACACCACAAATCCATCAATTGCTCCAATAGTACTAAAATCTTCAGTCTCTCACTATCTTATTTTCTCAAACCTGCTGCCCTACTTGTATTCACATCCATTTAACCCAGAGAAGAAACGGTCATCTTGAAAATCTTCTCTATGTCTTGGACGCCTGAGGTATCCTTCGGCACTTACACTGAAGACTGAACCCATAATCTGTAACTTAACCCACCCGGCTGGGATAAATATTAGAGAACAAATAATTAACCACAAAGAAAAAGTTTCAGGCTTAAAACCATGACATAATTTTTATTGCCCATTAGACATGACTATCTAAATGGAGCAACCAACCTACACACTACAAAAAAATATGCAATATTTTTCCAGAAAATGCTAATCAAACTAAAACGACTTAACAATTAACATAATATGATTAAGTCATGAATACTTATTACCTCAAAAGCAATCCATCTGTCATGTATTTAATCCTTGTTGAACTGGAAGTTGTATCATCAAATCTAATGGAATACCCAACTCTTTGGCCCAATTGAACACCACATTCCTCAGCTACCCGTTTTGCAACACTAACAGCTGCAACACGTCTAGGTTGCGTGATACCAATGACTTTCCCATCATGGCATAATCCCGCATTAAACAGAAACTGTGGCAACTCTAAAAGAAGCAAAACAAAAGCCCATATAAGAATGAAAGGTTAGAGAGGGAAGCCTCATGGACACAAAATGATGTGCTCAAGATGGAGTGGTTTTTTTTTTCCACAAAGGATGACTTACTGGGCTTTAAAAAAAAAATCTGATTTATTTTAATTTAGTATATTTAAGTTTTAGGGTTTCCAATCAATTTTTGTCAAGTAATGGGCATGGATTTTAGTTAGGGTCTAAGTAATTACCATATTAGGGTTACTTGAGGGTGAAGTCACTTGGTTGTGAAACAATTACTAGTTGAGAAAACTTTTCTAGGATATCTTCCTCGGAGAACAAGTTTAATATAACTATCTATATGCACATATAATGGGGATATCAGGTGAAGATTTTGGTGAATAAAATTTAGATTTTTCTTTGTTATTCTTCTTTTGTCTTCATATCATGGCTTGGTTTTTGCCCCATAGCTTGTGGTAGCCATTTTTCTTTGTTCGTATTCCTTGATTACATAATATGCCAGACGCACTCCTCCACTCCTAACTATTTTATATGCACAACTTTAAGTATAGTGCATATTTGAGCATGGGAAGAAATAAGTAATAAAAATATTTTTTTCCCCGATAAGTGGAAGAGGCAATATAATATTTTAAAAAAAAAAAAAAAACAGCACACGAGAGAACATGTATGGCATATGAAAAGTACCAACCTACAATTTATATGACGTAATAAAACGGAACACCATAAAGCATATTCGACTTGACATTCTTGAATCACACACACACACACAGCATAAAACATAAAGGAAATTAAAAAAGAGTAATCAAAAACTTATAAGGATAAGAACTTACGTGTTGTTTTTCCACTTCCAGTCTCACCAACAATTATCAAGATATTGTTACTCCTGACCTCCTCCACAAGTCGTTTTTCAACTAGAGAATCATCAATGATATGAGAAACAAATACTTGCATGCTAAACCAAAATTAAGAAACCATAGGAAAAGAGAACATATTTTGAGTATGCCAAAAATAAACTCAATGTATGACATGATTGAACTTTAAATTCTCAATATAATTCCATAAAAGCACAAGTAATTTCACCTTCATAATTCTGTCTAGGTTTCATTGCCAATGTCAACAAAAAATTGAAGAGTAGGGGATATAATGATTAATAAACTATTTACCTCCATAAACTAGTGTCATGTTAAATTAACAAGCAAAAGAGACTTGAATAAAACTGTAAGAAAATGAGATCCTTCTCATAATAGGTCTTTAATTCACCAAGCAAGATGCCATGTAATTGATCTCCAAGATGAGCAAAAATATTTACTTAGACAACATCCTAAAGAGTGGTCAACTCGTCGACAAGAAATCATGCATTTTCATGTTTAATCTCTGCTTTCGTCGTTAGGTAAAGAGGTTGCACTAAATCCAAGTGAAACAATGAAAGCTAAAGGTTATTTACACTTCTAATGATTTTATGTAGGGTGATACGCCATCTTAGTGTTAAAATAATATATTATTAGTTGGGTATTATTTTATTGTAATTATTCTATGCCTTAGGACTCCCTTATAATTATTAATCTTCATTAATATAAAAGGGGATGATATCACAATCATACCCTAATCTCTTTTCTTCTCTAAAACTTCCATGGCATCAGAGCCAAAAACCTAGCCCATCGTTGCCGTTGCTCTCCATCTCTTCTACCAACAGTCCCTTTCTCTCCCACAGTCTAGTTGGCCTCTCACCTAGCCACCTACAATCGACCCAAAGCTTCGACCTCCTTGCCCAGGTCTTTAGCCCTCCTCCTGGGCTCCCCGACAGCCTATTAGGCTTGGACAGCAGACCCTCTGGCCTTCTTGGCCCTTGTCGGCAGCCCCTCTGGCCTCCTTGGCCCCTATCGGGAGCTCCTCCTTGGCCCTTTGCCTCTGTCGGCCAGCCTCTTCCGTCTATAATCAGTCTCTGTTGGACTTCGTCTTTCGTATGTAATGTTTGGTTCTTAAACATCCTCTTTCGTCTGTCATTAGCCTCTGCTTCGTCTTTCATATGTAATGTTTGGTTCTTAAACATCCTTTAAATAGCTTTGACCTAAAAAAAAAAAACACCTGAATTCTTTATTTTTTTTTTTATGTTGGTCTAGTTACACTTGTGCTTGTATTCCTCCACCTTTCGGGTTTGTGATTGGCATTAGTTTTGTTGAGAGTTCGGTAATACAGGATCTATGGCAGATTCCACCAGTGTGTCCACTACTTCTTAGACACCTCGGAGTGAGAGTTCCATTATTCCTACTACTATGACTGATAATCCCAACCCTAGTCTTAAAATCACCAGCTCTCTACTTAATGGTCAAAACTATCTAGCATGGTCGCAAAGTTTGACCATGTTTTTGAAGAGCAGAGGGAAGATGGGGTATGAAGATGGGATATGTTGATGGCAGGATACAGGCACCCAGCACCACTAACCCGAGTTATGACAAATGGGAGATTACCAACTCTTTGATTATAAGTTAGCTTATTCATTCGATGGTACCAAAAATTGGTGAGGGCTACTTGTCTATGGAGATTGCCCAGAATATTTGGGATGCTGTGGCTACCACCTATTCTCGCAAAGGGAATTCTCACAGACATTTGAGTTGCACCGCTCTATTGAGAGCTCTATTCAAGGGGAGCAGATTGTACCTTCCTCACCAACAACTAGAAACGCCTTGATCACCTACAAGACTATAAGCATGTTTGTCTTGCTGATTCAGTCGGATACAGGAATGAGTCTTCAAGTTTCTGGCAGGGCTCAATGTAGAGTATGATCCGGTTCGGAGTCGAGTTCTAGATATGGGACACTCTTCCTTCACTTCAAGAAGCATTCGCCTATATACAGAATGAGGAGTCGCCGGTCTGCTATGATGTTACCTGTCTCTACTGACCGCTCCGCATTATTGTCTACCCCTAAAGATGGCCTCAGCCTAACTCCCATCCTTCCGTCTACCACCAAGGAGTTTGTATTCTGCGATTACTGTCGCAAACCACGACATACTCGTGAGACGTGTTAGAAGCTTCACGAGATTCCATCCGGGGGGTCTAGGTGATCAATCTGGTTCTCGAGGAGGTTGATCAGGCCAATCTCGAGGACATAGCTCTCATCCACAAGCTCATCAGTCTAGTGCTGTTGATACACTTGATTCTACTTCCGCTTCCGTTAGCCAAGCTTCTGATGGTCTCTCTGCATGACTACTCATGAGCTTGAGGATGTTTTGCGACACTTGCTGGACCGCCGGTCGTCTACTGCCCTCAGTACATCTTCGTCATCTTTTGCCCGCTCAAGTAACTTAGCCTCTTCTCCTTGTGTTTTGCTTTCTCATAAGTCTTTGCCTTGGATTATTAATTCTGATGCCTCAAATCATATTTCTGGATCCTCTGACCTTTTCTCTACCTATAAGCCCTCTTCAGGTCAGGACAAAGTTAGGATTGCAATTGATACTATTTCTTTTATTTCTGGAAAAGGTTTAGTCCATGTCACTCCTACCATACCTCTATCTTCTGTTCTCCATGTTCCTAATTTTTCTGTTAACCTGTTATCCTTGAGTTGTATTACAAAGGATTTGAATTGTAGTGTGACTTTTTTCCCTAATCATTGTCTTTTTTAGAACCTTGTCACGAGAAGGACGATTGGCAATGGTAGTGCAGAAAATAGTCTCTACTTCTTGAATCAACCGGACCAGCTTGCTCATTCTTCCACCATGAGTCCTACTACCAAAGATGATTTATGGCTGTGGCATCAGTGTCATGTGCATCCTTCTTTTTATTTACTTAAACATTTATTTATATCTGTTTTTGCAAACAATAATGTGTCTGAGTTTCTTTGTGAGTCTTGTCAACTTGGAAAACAACACAGAACTTCTTTTGCTCTCAGTTTTAATAAAAGTTTAGGCTCTGTTTGGTTGTATTTTCAAATTATAATTCTACTTACACATTCTAATACCATGTTTGGATAGGATTTTCAAATCATATTTCCACACTAAACAGAAAACTCTGCAAAAATCACTCTGTGTTAGGTAGGATTTTTTTTTTTTTTTAAATTGGGCTTAACCGGTTGTCCCACTGGACGTCCGGCCGGTCATCCCACCAGTTGACTTGCTAGACGTCCTGAACAGTGCAAATTTTATTTTATTTTATTTTATTATTTTTTTTTGCAATTGGCACTATTGTTTTTTTTTTTATATTTTTAATAAAACAATATTTTTGGAATTTTTTTTAAAAAATTATAAGCTTTTCATAGATTTTTAAATTGTGTGTTTGGTTATGAGTTGTAAGTTTTTATATCACATATCATATGTCACATCAAAAATTTTCCACTCAATTCAAAACTCTTTTCAAAACTCTCATTCACCAAACAAATTTTCTATACTCAAATCATAATTCCAAAACTCAAAATACAACTCATATTCTCAAATCATAGTTAAAAAACTCTACCAAACGCAAACTTAGTTTTTTTTTCATTAATAAATTCTGATGTCTGGGGTCCATCTTGTGTTACGTCTATGAAAGGAGATCGATGGTTTGTTACATTTATTGATGATTTTTCTCGTACTACTTAAATATATCTCATGAAAGACAAGAGTAAAGTTTTCTCTGTGTTCCGCCATTTTCACAAGATGACTTGTACTCAGTTTGGGGCCACTGTCAAAATCTTCCATTCTGATAATGGGGGAGAATACATAGATTCTGGGTTAAGGCAATATTTTTCTGCCCATGGCATTGTCCATCAAACCTCTTGCACCAATACTCCTCAACAAAATGAGGTGGTGGAACGCAAGAATCGTCATCTTCTTGATATGGCTCGGTGCATGTGTTTTTCTATGAGTGTGCCTTAGTCCTACTGGGGCGACGTTGTCCTTACCGCTGCCTATCTTATTAATCGTCTTCCTGCCCAAGTCTTGCAAAAACAAATTCCCCTTCAAATCCTCCTAGGTTTCGAATCCTTATTTTCTATTCCTCCAAAAATATTTGGATGTGTCTGTTTTGTCCACAATCACTCTCCTACTTGTGGTAAGTTGGATCATCGCTCCCTCAAATGTGTTTTCCTTGGGTACTCTCCTACTCAAAAGGGGTACATAAGTGTTATCACCCTCCTTCTCGTAAGTGGTTTGTGTCCATGGATGTCGCTTTTTTTGAGTCTCAGTCCTATTTCTTATCCTCTCCGGTGTTATAGTCCTCCCTTCAAGGAGAGCCTTGGTGTGAAGTGATTCTTGTGATTCCTATGGTGGATCTAGTTATTCTTGCACCACCACCTCTTATTGGGATTACAGAACCCAATGTCACCAAGAATAGGGAAGGGCAAGTTTATGTCAGGTACAAAGACAGACAAAAAGCTAACTAGATATAAGAGACCACTTGTACTCACCTACTGCCATCTCTTGCTTCCGATGAGAGTCCAGGTAACTTTGAATCTCTTAAGTCCACTGATCTTGATACTCTTATTGATCTTGATGTTCCTATTGCCAAGAGAAAGAGTGTGAGATCTTGTACTCAACATCCTATTTCAAATTTTGTGTCCTACTCTCATTTGTTGTCCTCATATAGAGCTTTTGTGTCAAATATTTCTTCTGTTAGCATTCCTAATCATTTTTAGGATGCTCTTGCTACCTCTAAGTGGAAACTTGTCATGATTGAAGAAATGAAAACACTTAAGAAGAATGGCACTTGGGAATTGACTGAGTTACCTAAGGGCAAATGACATGTGGGATACAAATGGGTGTATACTGTAAAACACAGAGCGGATAGTTCTATTGAGCGTTACAAGGCTAGACTTGTGGCAAAAGAGTTCACTCAGACACATGGCGTTGACTATCAGGAGACCTTTGCACCCGTAGCTAAGATGAATTCAGTCAAAGTACTTCTCTCTAGAGCAGCTAATCTAGATTGGCCACTTCATCAGTTTAATGTAAAGAATGCCTTTCTCCATGGTGACCTCGAAGAAGAGGTATATATGGGCATTCCTTCTGGTTTTGAGAATTATCAAACAGAGGGTAAAGTATGTCTGCTTCAGAAGTCATTATATATGGTCTCAAACAATCTCCAAGGGATTGGTTTAAGAGATTCACTCAGGCTACGCTTAAATATGGCTTCAAACAGAGTCAGGCAGATCACACTTTGTTTGTGAAACATTCCTCACGTGATAAAACTACAGCGCTCATTGTTTATGTGGATGACATAGTTCTTACCGGTGATGATAGTGAGGAAATACTTCTGTTGAAGAAATATTTAGCAAGTGAGTTCGAAATCAAAGACTTGGGGAGCTTGAAGTATTTTCTGGGAATTGGAATTGTTCGCTTTAAAGATGGGATATTTATCTCACAGAGGAAGTATGTGCTTGACAAATTGAAAGAAACTGGAATACTAGGCTGCAAGGCTTGTGACACTCCACTGGAACTCAATTAGAAACTGGGGGATAATGAAGGAGGAGCAGCTATTGATAGGGAGAGCTATCAGCGTTTAGTGAGTAATCTCATCTACCTTGTGTTTTAAAAAGCTCTAGGCGCATCGAGGCGCCAAGGTCACTTGGAGCCTAAGCACCGAGGCGCGAGGCGAGGCGCAAGTTATAGAAGTTAAGCAAAATATCAATATAGCAGAATTTTCAACATAAGCAAATATTTAATATGTATATTATTAATTTTTTTAATAAGAGAAGAGAAGATGAAAAAAATAATTAATTTTTTTAATATATATAAAATTTTATTTATTTATTATATTTTTTAAATAATGTGTTTCAATTAAAATTTTTTTTTTTTTTTTTTTTTTTTGCTAAGTAATTTTTTTATTTTATTTTACATACATGTGTTTATGTTTTTTATTACTATGTATAAGTATATATTATATTTTATATATTACCTATAAGTATATTATATATATATATGAATCAATTATATTTTATATATTATCTATAAGTATATTATATATTATATAATAGGTATTATATAATATATTATACATATATATGAATCAAGAAGATAGAGAGAGAGAGAGTGAGAGAGAGAGACAAAAGCGAGAGAGAGAGAGAGAGAGATCGCAATCGCGATCGCGAGAGAGAATGCGAGAGAGCGATCGTGAGCGAACCACAAGAGAAGAATGAAGCAAAAAAAAAAAAAACAAAGTAGAACAGAGGCAGAGAAGAGGAGAAAAGAAGAGAACCTGCGTATATTGACATGTCGTGTACGCTTCGCAACGTCGCGTCTTCTTCTTCTTCTTCTTCTTCTTCTTCTTCTCCACTAGGGCTTTTTTTAATGTTTTTGCTCTTTTGACCCACGTTTGGATCATTTTATAATGTAAATGAGATGTCATTCCATGTGGGTATCCACACAGAAAACGGATAGGCTGTTGGAGTGGAAGAAATGCGAAGCGCATGAAGCACATGCCTCGAGCTTCATCATAAAGCGCACGCCTCTTCTATGTCACTTCGCCTCGCCATACACGAGGCACAGAGCTGCGCCTCGCCTCGCCTCGCCTTGAGCTTAGATGAGCGCCTAGGCGCGCTTTTTAAAACACTGCATCTACCTATCTCACTCGCGGCCTAATATTGTTGTTGCTGTCAATGTGGTTAGCCAGTTTATGTACGCTCCTCATCAAATTCACTTCAAGGCTGTCATAAGAATTTTGCGATACTTGAAATCTGCTCCTGATAAGAGTCTTTATTTTTCAAAGCATGATCATCTTCATGTGAACGCCTATACAGATACTAACTGGGCTAGATCAATAACCTATGTAGCATGGACACGTCTCCGAAGGCAACGTATGGGTGTCGGACACGTGTCCGACACTCTACCCAACATGTCCCTTTTTTTTTGTTGAATTTTTGTAGCCGGACACTTTTTGGACACTTTTGGATACACTGTGGACACGTTATGGACAGAGAGGGAGGGAAACCCTAACCTGTTGAAGACAGACACACACACACAGAGAGAGAGAGAGGGTGAAGAACCTGTTGAAATGGAGCCCTAGATGAGGTATGTTCTTCGATTCTTCAAATCTCTTCTTTGATCTTCTTTTCCTCTGTTTTTCTTCATTTTTCTTCTTCTTTCTTCGTTTCGTCTGCGTCATCTGTGTCGTCTTCCTCGTCAGTGTCGTCTCCCTCGTCTGTGTCGTCTCCCTCTCTGCTCTCTCTCTCTCTCGCGCTATGGTGTTTCAGCCCTCTCCTTTGACTATCGATCACTGCTCTCAGGCCTTTCCTTGACTATCGATCGCTATACATTCTATTATATATTATATACTAATAATATATATACGTATATATATTTACATACTAATAATAATATACACTAACAATAATAGTGTATATATTATATATTAGATATATATTTGAACAAAAATCTTTTTTTTTCTTCTTTTCCTTTTTTCTATTTTTTAGATATTATTATTTGTTTAAATAAATTATTTTTATTTGTAGGAAAATTTTAATTTGTGAATAATATTTGATATTAAAATAAATAGATAATATTTATATTTTTTAATTTTACATATAATAAAAAAATAAAATTATATATACTGAACGTGTCCCTAGCGTATCGTGTCCCCCATTTTTTGAAAATTTGCATTTTTTGCATGTCCGTGTCGTGTCCGTATCGTGTCGCGTTTCCGTGTCCATGCTTCATAGTCAATAACTGATAGAAGATCGACTTCAGGATATTGCACCTTTGTTGGAGGCAACCTAGTTACTTAGAGGAGTAAGAAACAGAATGTGGTCGCCATGTCAAGTGTAAAAGCTGAGTTTAGAACTATGACACAAGGGGTGTGTAAGCTCTTATAGATCAACTTTGTTGAATGTAACAACTCCATTACCATTATACCTACTCCACTCCATTACCATTATACCTACTCCACTATAGTTAGTGCACCATAGTTAGTGCTCCATTTAGGTGAATGCTCCATTTAGGTTAATGCTCCATTAATTTAGTTTAGTGCTCCACTAATTTGATTACTCCATTGTATCCCATTCTCTCTATAAAAGAGAGTTCATTCTCTCCATTGTAATGTATCAATCAATCAATATTATCAATACATAAATTTCCTACATGGTATCAGAGCAATAAGATTTAGGCCTGTATTTTGTTCTCTCACCAGCGGGCAGCTGGCCGGCAACCTTGCCTTCGCTGCCCGCTGGAATTTTCTACACATACCTTCAATTCCCTGCATCTTCTAACTCCTCTCTACATCTAATTATAACTTTGAAAATGGCCTCAGTTGAATGCTGCATTTCCTCATTCTCAGACGAGTTCTCAGATGCAGAATCTTGCTCCTTTCGCAAGTGTTATGCAGGCATATACAAACTCATTACCAAACTCTTTATTGGCAGCAAATGTTCAGCCTGTAAGAGAGTCTGATATTCCGTACTCACCCTTCCCCATGACACAATCAATGCCTACAAAGTATGGCACTGCTGTGTCTTCTATCAGCGGTTCAAACATTTCCATTCCAGAGGCTTTGAAGACTGTTGGTTTTGCATCAACGCAGCCAACTGCACAAACCCATCCCGGAAGTGGCATTCCTCAACATCTTGCTATGCACCAGTATTCCCAACAAACTGTTTCTTTGGGGCCATTTGCTAACATGATTGGCTATCCTTTTTTACCTCAGAGCTATTATATGCCATCTGCTTTTCAGCAAGCCTTTGCCGGTAATAGTACATACCATCAATCTCTGGCAGGAGCTGTTCCACAATATAAGAATAGTGTTTCTGTTAGCAGTTTGCCTCCGTCTGCTGCTATTGTTTGTAAGACGCCATTTTGTCTCTCTCTGATCTCTGGCAACTAAGAAAGATACGCATTTTTTAGCACTCAAAATGGTTATGGAGCAGTATCTTCAAGAGGCTGAAGCACAAAATGAATCCGTTGAATATGGGGCTTCTGTAGAGAAGTGGAATTCTGTCTCAGCCACAGTTGATGAGTCTGAAGATAATCCTTCCATTGGTTTTGACTGCAACATTTGCCTAGACTCTGTGCAGGACCCAGTAGTCACGCTTTGCGGTCACCTCTATTGTTGGCCTTGCATTTACAAATGGATCCATTTCCAGAGTGTCTCTGCTGAAAACCCTGATCAGCAAAAACCACAATGCCCTGTATGCAAAGCCGAAGTTTCACAAAGATCCTTAGTCCCACTTTATGGCCGTGGCCGAAATTCCTTTGTATGGTTCAGACAGCCGACCAGTTTTGATCATCTCATCCTGATTCTGAATCAATAGCTTAACTCGCTCTATCGGAGCAGCAGCAGTCTTGGATACAGCAGCAGAAACTCCTCCCATGAGGAAGTCTATCATAAAACCACGAAAACCTTTTGCTCAGGAGCTTGGTTTAACTGATGCTTCTGAAGTTTGGGTTTCCAGGATTATTGGCAAAGCTTCTTCAGGGATGAGATTGTACTTTTGTGCTCCCGAGTCATATCTGGGGGATTCGTCATCAGAACTTCTCCACTCAACAGAATCTGTTCCATTAAATGGTTCTTTAAATGCAAGGGCAAGTTACTTATCTGGCCATATTATATATGGTCATGCAATTTTAGCATCCATTGGATATACTTGGAAGTCTGCTGATCTTTTCTATGAAGACGTGTCCTTGCACACATATTGCAGGGTACTTATTAGTAAGATACCTAGTGGATTTTACAAATTGTCCAGAGAGGCAATACTTGCAGCAGAGTTGCCTGGAGCATTCACTACGCGAACCAATTGGAGGGGTTCATTCCCAAGGGACCTCCTCTGTACATTCTGCCGTCAGCACCGTTTTATCTGAACCTGTCTTCTCCAATGTTAATTCCCTGGAATCTTTGCCAGAGTCACCTGAATTGCAAAAGAAGTTGAAGGTTACAGAGTCAGGCAATGCCGAAACAAATGGAGGTGGTAATGCTGTTGGCGACAGTAAATCAGTGGCCCCCACAAGGACACCGGCAGATATCTTCTTGTTCCTCCATAAGATTATTTTTAATTTTGTTTTCAAATCAAATTCATACCATTCAGATTTGCACACCAACTTTATTTTATTCATACCAGGGATCAAATCTCGATCACCATTTTACATAAAAAAAAAAAAAAAAACCCAAACACAACAAACACCGGCCTCATTTTTTCGCCTCTTCAGCTGTTCTCTTCTTCTTGCCTTTGTCTTGGGCGGCCCTTGCCGGTGCTGCCTCTGTGTTTCCCTCGCCGCCGAGCACGTTCTCTTCCCGTTGCTCCTCAACCGTCACATATGGCGGCCCTCCAAATCTGAGCATCACGGTGGTCTTCCACTTTAGTTCCTTGTTTTCTGCCTTGAGCACACATATCTCTGCTCGGGCATCCGTATACATCTTATTTGAGCGAGCAGTTGAGCTTTTACCAGCTGCACCTCATTTGTTCTACTCTGAAGCCGGTGCGACAGGTTGTTGACCGCAGTCATGGTCTCAACACATGACCTTAATGTATAATAATTGGCCTCAATATCAGATTGAGCAGCCATTATCTGCTCAACTGCCACCATCGGATAGTTCAACGGTGCAAAACCAGGGGGGCTTGGTCCAAGGGCACTTGGTTGCGGTTCCAGCACCGCCTTGTTATCTCTTGTGCACTCATTGAGGTCGGGAAAGAGAGTAAGACCCCGGGAAGAAGAGGCTATGTTCTGGGTAGCGGAACGGGAAGAAGAAGCCATTTTCTGGGCAGAAGTGTTATAGAGTATCTCTCTCAGCAAAAACGAAGAGGTTTTCAGAGTTTTTTCAGCAAGTGTTTTGTTCTGTCTAAGCCTCAGCCTCCATCTTCGTTAAATAGCCACAACAGCCACGCGTATCGCGCGCCGCTCGACGCCAGACGACAAATCGGCGCGCCTTTTGATGGCTCGACTTTTGATGGCTGTCGGGCACGTCTTTTGATGGCACGCCTTTTGATGGCACGCTTTTTGATAAGAATTGGCACACCTTTTGAGGGTGCGACTTTATGGGTCCGACAAGACTCTGTAAACTGTCCCGACTTTGATTCCGGTTAGCTTCTATATGGGTCCGACAAGACTCTGTAAACTGTCCCGACATTGATTCCGGTTAGCTCCTATATGGTCCGACATGACCCGAAATTTTTCAACGGTCCGACATGACCCAAGAACTGTTTTCTACACCGTCCGACATGACCCAATAAACTGCTTTTCTAACGGTCCGACATGACCCGATGGCTGCTTTTCAACGGTCCGACATGACCCAAGAACTGCTTTTCTACAATCGACATGACCCAAGAACTGCTTTCAACGGTCCGACATGACCTCAGATGCTTTTTTACAACGGTCCGACATGACCCCATAAACTGTTTTCTACATCGGTCCGATATGACCCCATAAACTATCTTCTACAACGGTCCGACATGACCCCATAAACTGTCTTCTACAACGGTCTGACACGACCATACAGTGTCTCCTATCTACTTTTATTTGTCAGATTATTTTTTCTGTTTTGTTACTCTCTCCAAACTCAAGTTGGTTAGTTCCTAACCCCCTTGAGTTTGAGGGGGGCTGTTGAATGTAACAACTCCATTACCATTATACCTACTCCACTCCATTACCATTATACCTACTCCACTATAGTTAGTGCACCATAGTTAGTGCTCCATTTAGGTGAATGCTCCATTTAGGTTAATGCTCCATTTAGGTTAATGCTCCATTAATTTAGTTTAGTGCTCCACTAATTTGATTACTCCATTGTATCCCATTCTCTCTATAAAAGAAAGTTCATTCTCTCCATTGTAATGTATCAATCAATCAATATTATCAATACATAAATTTCCTACAAACTTATTGTTGTGTAATCTAGGTATTGATTAGACAGATTCCATACGGTTATACTGTGATAATAAGGCCGCCATCAACATCGCTCACAATCCGGTTCAACATGAAATGACAAAGTATGTTGAGATTGATCACCACTTCATTAAGGAAAAACTCAATAATGGCACAATATGTATTCTATTTGTGTAGCCTGATGAATAATTCGCTGACATCGTCAGCAAGAGAGTTGGGAGTAAGCCATTGCATGACATCCTAAGCAAGCTGGGCTTGAGAAATATTTTCGCACCAGCTTGAGGGAAGTGTTAAAATAATATATGATTAGTTGGGTATTATTCTATGCCTTAAGGCTCCATGGTAATTATTAATCTTCATTAATATAAAATGGAATGATATCACAATCATTCCCTAATCTCTTTTCTTCTCTAAAACTTTACACTTAGGAGCCAGCCTTCTATCATTATCCTCAAGTTAACGAAACTTCAATCGTCAATATGGTTGCCTAGTATTATTAACAACATTTACAAACACCCAACAGCATATATGAAGCAGGAACAATGACTCCCCTCCAATGACATGACTATTGGCCAAAAATAGTACAGCAATATTGAACATTTTTGCAATAATTTTTTTCCTTTATAAGTAAAAGTCTGCTAACAAATATTAGAAATGACTATAAACAATTAAAAACCCTGCCCTCTGTTTCCCAAAAAAAAATGTCAGTGCCAACTGCAAAGTTAACCTTAGACTTGCTCTAACTTCTTCTATTTTTATCTCATGTTTAAACTCATATCCCCCGACCCCTCCCCATGGGATGAAAAAATATAGGGCAAATTACACCTCTAGCTCTTATACTTTTGCTCCCTATAATTTTAATTGGCTCGATTTTCACTTGAATTTTTTACTTTATCTCAAATTGGTCAAATTATCAGCATTTTTTTTTATTAAAAATGTCCACATGGCATATGTTATATTCTAAGGGTAAAATTGTAAATTTAATCAACCAACTGAGAGATCATTTTCTATATGGCCAAAATTGGCGCAAAGTCTAAAATTAATGGTCAAAATTGAGTAAATTGAAACTATAGGAACTACTGGTATAATTTGTCCAAAAATATATGCATACATTAGACCAGTTTCGAAAATCAAAATCCCCAAAAGTGGTTCATAGCAATTGTATGGAAAACGAATAACAAAACAATAGTACAATGATTGAAAGCAACTGCGGACTTGGAAAGAAGACGAAATCTAAAGCAGATGAACTGTGCACAAGTATTAAAAACAACCACCAAATACCTGAAGCAATTGGTAGTGATTTTCTCTGTTGCGCAATCCTATGCTTCCTATATAGACAGATAGATAAATAGATAGAAAACAATTAACGCTGTGTTTGGTTGTGTTTGGTTGAGAGATTTGAGTAGAGATAAAACATATTTAATTTTCACACTTCTTTTCCAAACACAGCGTAAAGAGAAAAAAAAAAAAAAAAAAAAAAAAAAAAAAAAAAAAAGGATACGAACAGAAAGAAAATGAGACCTGGCGAAGAATTCGACCCTGCGATCGTCATTGGATACTTTACCGTTCAGTTGATTATTGCTCTGGTTGGAGTTCTTGGCTCCGCCAGGAGCCATTGACGGCATCTTGGAGAGAGAGAGAGAGAGAGAGAGAGCTGCAATGTCGAACAGAAACGAAGATGTCGGAGTGAGAAAGAACACTGAGAAAATAAAAGACCTAATTCGAAAATTTACGACGCCGTCACAATTAACCGGGAATTTGGATGGTCACGGGTCAGAACGGGTTTATAGTAATCTATCCCGTCCCATATCAAATTGGTCGCGAGGCCGGGATGGAAACGAGTTAATTTTATAAATTTAAGATTGAGAACATTAATAAAATTAATATTTAATAATAATTATAGAATAATGTTATATGTATATCATATAATTTTAAAAAAATTGTCTATTTATAATTTGTATAATAGGTGAGATCATAATTTTAAAATAATAATATCATAACATATGTTAATACACTGATTGGTATATCAATGAAAAATGCTATAGATCACAAATGAATTACCAAATATTCTATTAAACCTCTTGCATGGGTGTGGGACTCGTGATTTGTGTGGGTCTCACACCCATGTGAGAGGTTTGATAGAATATTTGGTGATTCATTTGGGGTCCCTAATATAACTCTATATCAATTGGTACATGTAGCACCACTGATAAGTATAAGATAGAAGATAGAAAATAAATATATAAAAATTAATATTAAATATAATATTTTAGTAATTTTATTTTATTATAATAAAAGAGTTAAATTATATATATATATTATATACATATAAATATACTTCTTCAGTTTTAAATTGATAGTTCTTTTTGAAAATTTAAATTTTTTTAAAAAAAAAAAATCAATATATTTTGAATTTAAATTTTAAAGAATTAATTTTAAAAATACCATTTTATTCTCATTTTTAAATATATTTATAAGAGCTAATTACATTTTACCTCCATATAATTTAATTTAAAAATACATTATCCCATTCAAGTTTATAAATATTTACCTAACCTCTTATAATTTGGAGTAAAGTGTACAATCTAAATCTAACGTGTTACCCAAAAAGCAACTTAAAAGTGGGTGAATTAGGTTTTACAAATTAAAATTAATAATATTCCAATAAAATTAATTACTAGTACAACAAATTATTAACAAGCACAATGATGAACTTAGCAGTAAATGATCAAGCAAAATAACAATGAAGTATAACTAACATACAAGGTAAATCAAATTATTAATACATGAATATTAAATAGTTATAGCAGTAGTAGGAAAATAAAGAGATTATGGAAAAGGAGACAAACAGATTTATAGTAGTTCGGTTTCAACCAAGCCTACATCCACTCCTCAAGTTTCACTTGAGATTTTCCACTATTTTCTAGCTTCACACGGGTGCTAGCAACATCTTTACAAACGGAGCAATCTTCCACGGATTTTACATAGACTTCACAAGCCTAAACCCTTGCAAATCTTAGGTGATTCACAATCACTCTTAAGATTTCAAGAACACAGTGTTTGCAACACTTTTACAAGATGAAATTGTATTTTTGCTTTCAAAGAAAGCTTACAATAAATATCTCTCAAAGATAGATATATAAAATTAAACTTTGATTTTTCTGTAAATCTCACACAAGAAAGATAGACTTAACGGAAGTGCTACGTAGCTTGAAGAATACGGCTCGAATACTAGCTCGACACCAAAACGACGTCGTTTTGGTGTCGAGTTTATTTTATTTTATTTTTTTCTTTTCTTTGTTGCAGATCGGGAAGAAGAAAACGAAGGGAGAAGAAGAACAAGAAGAAGAACAAGAACAAGAAGAATGGGGGGCTCTGCAGAACGGGAGGATGAGGGGGAGGAGGGAGGAGAGGCCCATAAAATCGTGGCTAGGCTGGGCGAGTGGGGCAGAACAGCCGGACGAGGGCAGCAGAGACGACGGCAATTTCTTGAGGTGGCGGAGGGTCATCAGTTGGGTCTTAGCGATGTGGCGAGGCGAGGCGAGGCGACGACGGGCTGGGACGAAGCTGCGACGGCCGACGGCCTCCTCCTTCCCTTCTTCCGCTCCCTCCCTTCTCTTCTCTCCCTCCCTTCTCTTTCGAGCCGTTTCGAGCTCGAAAGTTTCGAGCTCTGAGTCATTTCCGTGGACTTAAAATTATAAGACTCAGTGTATAATTTTTTAGAATAGATATGAGTGATTATAAATCAAAAAATATTTTCAGGTTTTTTTGTAACTTGTTTACATTAGAGGCTTTGGTATATATAATAAAAATTATAGCCGTTATAGCCATTTGAATTTATAGCCGTTTATAGCCGTTGTACTTTCATCATTACCAATTTGAATATTTTCCACTCCATCATTACAAATTTGAATATCTTCCACTTGAACCTTTTGAACCTTTTGGCCTTTTGAACCTTTATAGCCGTTTATAGGCGTTGTACTTCCATCATTACTAATTTGAATATCTTCCACTTGAACCTTTTGAACCTTTTAGCATGCTGCTATGCTAGGCTGTTTGAACCTTTATTTTGGACTGTTTGAACTCCTGATTTAATCAAATATTAAATATATTCTAACAACATTTAGGATAAAGGTTTAGGTGAGAAATAATAGGACAGAATAAATTTTGATTCTATTTTCCTCTTTCAAATAAATCATCAAAATAAATTTTGATTAAAATATAATTAAATAAATCATCAAAATAAATTTTGGATTTTATTTTTCTCTTTCAAATAAATTAAAACACAATTAAATAAATCATTAAAATAAATAATTCTGACAATCTCTCCCTTTTTGATGATGGCACACAATAATGTTTTGATTTGATTTGAGAGTAAGAAAAACTCCCCCTCAAGTCATGCTCCCTGAATTCATTTCTAAATACATAGGTTAGCACATGTGTAATAAATAAGCTTTAATTAGAGACATGATATGAGACTAAGATAATATCAAATTATTTGAAAATAATACCATAATACATAACATCATATAATTTCTCCCCTTGTGACATTATTAAAAGGAAATCATAGGTCAGAATTTGGAGAAAGATTAGGAAAATGATAGTAATAAATGCCACCAAAAAATAGATAATCAAAACAGATATATACATATATGTGTATATATATATATGATTCGCCTGCGTCTCTTTTTTGTTTGTCGAAAATCGCGTCGGACACGCGTCCTCGCTTTTGCGTCAACCGACCGACAAAAGCGAGACGGGTTAATCAGTCAATCAGCTGCCTCGGCTCTCTCTCCCTCTTGTCGTCTTCTCCTCCGTCTTCTTCTTAATCACACACTCTGCCATTTTTTTCTTCATCATTCTCTTATATCTCTTCTTCACCACTCTTTTCTGTTTCTTCTTCCTCATCGAGAGACAAAGAAACTGAACGGAGGAGGTCAAACCTCAGTCTGTTCACTTCTATTTCTCTGCAACTTATTTCTTTGACACCTCTCATCTTTAATCCATGGGTTCCTCATCCCATCCTCCCACTCTATTTCCGAACCAGAACGATCCCATAAGGTCGGCTGGACCGAATGCCCCTACTCTTACTCTTCTTGTCATTCCTCTCTCTAACCTTCCTATGATGTCGATTGAACAAATCATGGCAGCTCAATCAGACATTAAAGCCAATCATTTCACACTGACGTCCTGTATGGAGACAGTAACTGCAGTCACAAATTGGCTCACCAATTACAGAACAGAACGAATGAGCTCCATTAGGTCAACGCCCAACTCTCTCTGCTTCAGCGCATATACAAGGATGCGCGAGCAGAAATAGGCGCACTGAAGGCCGAAAACAAAGAGCTTAAACGGAAGGCCACCTCCATGACCCGATTTGAAGCAACGTTATTCTTGGCCTTTGATAGTCAGTGGGGAGTCGTCGTTCTCAACGAAAGCACGGGGGCAGGGGCGTCAAGGGTTGCCCAAGGTGATAAAAAGAAAAGGAAAATGATAGAAGAGGCAAGTACGTAAGATCGGCGTAGGGCCGGAAAAAAAAATTAAGGGTTTTTTTTTTAATGTTTATTTTGATCGGTGTGTGGGCGTAAAAAAATGAAGGGCATTTTTTTTTTTTTATGTAAATATTTGTATTTTGATTTGTTGCTGTGTTTATGTTTAAGTACTAAAAAATGAAATTAGAAGGCAGAGAAAAAAATAAGAAAATTAAGCCCAAACAAAAATAATACCAAATTGTTAATGAGTATATGAGAAGCATTTAAGCATGATCTAATTCTTAATTTCTTAGCAAGAGCATACCAATCTCAAGACTATAATAGACATAACGGTGCATAGATTAAACAAGGTTGCCAAGCAAGAGCATTAATATGGAGCTAAAGTTCAAATCACTCTTCCTTGAGGAAAACGATCTTCCTCTTACATTATCAACAACTAATCAGCTCAAAGGTCATGTTGTAAGAATTAAGATACCAAAAGCATAAAGATACCAAAATAATCAGAGATACTAAAACAATCAAGTCTTTTTTTCTCTCCCGATGACATTTTCAACAAAATCAAGCACAATGAGGGAGTATGGTACAACATATAGGATGAAAGAATCTAAGTCTCATTGTAGCACAAATAATCATCTATATCAAGGTAGCTCTATGATACCAAAAAAAATGATAGCACATAATGATCATACAATTGAAACTCATACCATTTGACAATAATGGGCAAAAAAAAAATAGTAACATGTGAAGGTGCAAGCCCATAAGTTTGATATCAAAAACAGAATAGAAACTGAGGGGATTTTAAAAAATAATCAAGTTTAAATTCTTCCTCTTGTTTCATTTGGCAAAATCAATAGGAGATATGATAAATGAAAGCTCATAACTGAAATGTTCTTGTCAATAATATCAAATAGGATGCCAAAATGATACCAACATGCAATCTACTAAGGATATTAATATGCAATCTAAAGATTTAACAATCATAGCTCAAGCATTATGTATAATACCAAATATTACTCATAATAGGTTAAACTCAATATAATCTCATGGAGCTAATGTAATTCTAAAAAAAATGAAGCATGTTCAAGGTATAGCAATCCATATGCCAAGAAAAATCATGAATTTCAATATGTACCACACATTTAAGCATAGGCATGATTTTTAGGTAAGAGTATCATCAAAGAGTATACATTGCAAATCATATGAAGCATAATCAATCTTTTTCATATCAAAGTAATAACAGTATTAGCTCAAGGGATATAAGATAGAATTTTTACCTCAAAAGTTTAAGAGAGTATATGAAGCATACCTTAGGCTCAAGAGATGAAAGTTTTTCAATCTTCAATTTTCTTTAATGAGGAGTTCATCTCAAAAGGGTTTAACAAGTATGTTAGCAAAATGATTTCTCCCCCTAAGTTAGTGCTACCCTTTTCTATTTTGTGTAAATATAGCATTCATAGAACAATCACTATTACTCAATAAAAATACAACACAAATCACTTCTTATCACAAACTAAAAAAGTGAAAAATAATTCAATGATTAAACAAGAGTTTGGAATGCTATTTTTCAAAATTTTCAAGTTGTAATGCATAGCATAATATGCATAAGAAAATATTTTTATACTCTTTGTTTTATTAAGAAATGATGCAATAATCTCATTTAATCACATAACATTATCAAGCGGTATTTTCATCAATTCAATCCACATGCTTAAGTGTGATAAAACATTTTACTCAATATGGAACACAACATGAATATTATAAACAATTAATTCAACAATTTATCAATCAAAAGCATTTTATGAGATGTATGCCAATATAATCCATATTCAAAAGATATTCAATAGGATAGATGCAATGTCTCTACAAACGTATGATATTTCTTTTCATTTAGACATTGTTGATGGATCATAATCAAGGAGTTTCACAACTCATTCAAATATTCTAATGTAAAGCATATAAGCATGAAATTTTCATATTGAGCATATTCTTGAGATCACAAATGTAAAATTCAAAATATAGATAGTATACATCTCAAAAACATACTATGACATTAAAATTGATTTTACAAAGATATGACTCAAAACGGAATTAACATATTAGTATGAAGTCATATATAAGATGTGAAAAGTATGCTCACAAAAAAATTTATCACTTCTTATCTCTTTTTCATAGCAATGGATGCCATGATATAAAATGTTAATGAATACATGAATCATTCATATTCTAATAGGCATTCATCAAAATAATATAATTCTCATTTTTGAGTTCAATGAATGTTTGAAAGAAACTAGCAGAACATGACTTAGCAAACTTAGTACAATTAGGTTACATGGAAGTAATGATTAGACACAACGTATTGTACACAAATTACACCTTAAAGAATATAGAAATTTAAGCTTAAAGGTGTGTTTGGAGTTATACCTTTATTTACCTCTTTGGAATCTTCACCCATACATTACCTCTATTGTTTATCTTGGTGATTTTCATTTCATCATTCTTCTTCTTGTAGGAGCTGATTTTGCTCTTTAGATTGAACACTCTTGTTGTGCATTTCCTCTCAAAGTCCTTGGTGTTCTTTGAGATTCTACCTACAAAATATTTTGATTTCTTTCTTGGTACCCATACTTTCTTGGGTCCATGGAGATTAGTCTCAAGAACATTTAATCTTATAAAAGGTTTAAAAGGATCAAAACCAATGCCTACTTTGTCAAAAACACATTTTTTATTTCCAAGAAGCTTGTTGAGGTTTTCTTTTCCTTTTACAAAATTTTCAAGAGTTTTGTTTAAATCTTCAACATTGTTTTTCAAAATGTTTTTCTCATTGGCAATAAACGCAAAGTCATTTTTCGAAGTAACATTTTTCATTTTTAAAACATCTATATCATTTGAAAGAGAAGTAACTAATTTCTTTAATTTAGAATTCTTAACACAAACATTTCTAAATATGTCATGTAATTCATTGAAAGCACTTTCAAATTCTACATAATTAAAAATTACCTTATCTTGAGTGGATTCTTCTTCTCCAAGAGCCATGAGACACAGGTTGGCTACTCCATCATTTTCTCCCAAAATGGCTTCCTTTTTGCTGTCATCCATCATTAAGAGTTCCTTAATGCCTAATTTTGTTAGGTCTTTTGCTTCTTGGATAGCTGTAACCTTAGCTTCCCATTCATTTGGCAAGGACCTAAGTATTTTTCTTACAAGCTCATCATTAATATAAGATTTACCAAGAGATTTTAGAGCATTAATAATATTGGTAAATTTATAAAACATCTCAGAAATATATTTAAATGATTCCATAGTAAAGAGTTCACAATCATGAATAAGCATGTTAATCCGAGACTCTTTTATTTGGCTAGTTCCTTCATAGGTTATTTCAAATTTATTCCAAATTTCTTTAGTAGTAATACACCTAGAAATTCTGTTGTACTCATTTGCATCTAGTCCACACACAAGAATAAGCTTGGCTTTAGCATTAGCTTGAAGGAGTTTATAATCACGCTAATCAAATTCATCCTCAAGTTTAGGCACATTGATATAGTTTACTACTTTGGTAGGGATTGTAGGACCTTTAGTAATAATGAGTCACAAAGCATAATTGGTAACTTGAAGATACAAAGTGTCACGCCCCCAACCCGTCCCTAAAAGTTTGGGCATGACCACTTCAGAAATGGACACTTAACTCGATGTACATAAGATATGGGGCCTGAACGGAAGCATTAATACCAAAAATAAACATATAACAATATTCATTGAGCTACCACTACTATGCCAGGATCACAAACATTGCATAAGGTAGATGAACATACAGTGACGTGCATCTGAGAATTTAGTTATTTATATATACATATACAGACCTAGCCCCATGATTGGGCGTATAGCAAAAGTATTAGTGAGGAAGAGGTTATATACATCTCGAAATACAAAGCCAAAAGCTCGACAAAACTTCACAAAATGAACAGCTTCATCTAAGTGCCTGGACACACTGCGGTTGACAAAAGAGGTACGAATGCCATTGACCTCCAGGTGGAGTGCCTACAGAAACAGACATAACATAAAGTGAGTGAAGCTCAGCGAATAATAGTACGTGATAATCCAATAAATAACTTGAATCACAAGGTATATAAATGCAGAGAGCTTATAGTTAATCTTATCCTGTAATTGTTTCTAGAACGGCCTTGGGCCCAGTCTTTAAACAGAGTGGCTTTAAGCCCAGAATACAGAACGACTTTAGGCCTGACAGATTTTACAGATTGGCCATAGGCCCAGGTTTCGCAGAACGGCCGTAGGCCTCACAGATTTCACAGATCGGCTTTAAGCCCAGAATACTAACAGATTGGCTTTAAGCCCAGTTCATATATGTATGGACTCAAGAGGTGTCTCACACGAATTCTAGAGATGACTCACATTGTAGCACTTAGTTCCGTACAGCACTTTGTTCCATACCAGAAAACAATGGGTCTTACAGATTATACAAAATGGCCATAGGCCCAGATATTATTAGAGCAAACTGGTCTCAGAGTTATACAGAGGCACATAGATTCCTTCAATCATTCTCATGTGTTAACATAGTTAACTTGCGTTTAACAGAGTGTTAATGATAACTATTAGCAATAAGTAAAGCGTGTTTTACAGATTGACACAGTTGTCTTGCGTATAACAGAATAATAACAATAACTATTAACATGGGGCACATATATCGTTACAGTACGCTTAATAAGGACAGAATGATTCACATTCTAATGTGGGTCACATAATAATGTTAGACCTTTACACTTATATTATACGTTCTGAACGATCTCGGGTCCATGTATAACACAACAGAATAATCTTAGATTCACACAGATACTATTGTTCAAGGATAAATTTTGGTTCCATTTATTCGTTAAGAAACGACGTAGTTTGCTTACGAATAACAAACGTTAACATTAATTATTAATAGTATACCAAAAGTATTACATAGTGTTATTACTCACGGTGTGGTGGCGGAGCGTTAGTCCTTCCCGGAATGTGTCCTACACACATACATAACTCGTAAGTTAGTTCATTTTTATTTCTTAAATCATTTCCTGACTCACTTGTTTCGAATGAATTTACAGGTATCAAAAAGGCACCAAATACAGATTTCAAAAATATCCGAGGGTCAAGCACGTAAAACGGAGCAGACCAATTTTTTCAAAGATGGGTCAGACGTGCAGTTGAGGCCCCACGTCGCGACAAGGGTTCCCAGACGATGCAATGATGACGTCATGCGATGCAAAATTTCAGCAATTCAAAATTTCCAAAGAACACTCAATTTTTGGTAAACTTTTTCAAGGCCCAAAATAGGTTCTTTAATTGCTAGAGTATGATTCAAAAATCATGTACATAGGCATCATAAACATATATCAATCTCAATATGAATTGGATCTTTCTTCTTACAACTCATAAACATAACTTAATTCCACAATATTTTCAATTCCCTCGCACACAAAGTTATACATAAAGCCATTGTTCACATAGATGAGCTCAACTTAGCAATTGAAGAAATAAGATGTAATCTTCACTAAGTATTCAATATAATTCCCAACTTAATCAAGCACAAGAGTCATCACCCCAACAATACATGTTTGACCCATATCATGAACCTTAACTTACATATTATGGAGGAATTCCTACCTTATTTAAAGGGAAGGGTCAATTAGAATAGGTTAAACACACATTGAGTTGGAATCTCCATAATCCTTCTCAATTTCCCCAATCTTCTTCCTTGAAGTACCTCCCATTTTCCTCTCTAATTTTTCTCTTCCAATGCACTCAGGAGATATTTTTGTTAAAACTTATTTCCATGTCAATCATCCAAGAGGCATATATATATATATACATAATATAAAAAGATTGAATAAGACAAAACTCAATCAATTTAATCATTCTAAATTGAAATTTCACAGAAAATCCTATTATGGCTTAAAAATCATGCTGATCTTAAATGTCAAATCAATTTCAAATTATTAAGCTTCTAAGGCTTTAAATTTCTGATCCAAACATTCTAATTGTAACAGATTATTCTCCTATTAGACAAATATGGATTCATAACCATAAGTTTCACTCAATTAAATTTAATTTCACATGACGTTTCACAATAAGCATATAAATGCACAGAATAAAGGACTGAAAACATACCAGAAAACATAAAAACATACCAGAAAGCATGTACGAGGGTCGGGTCATTACACAAAATCATTTTTTATTTCCAATGAATGTAATTACTACCATCAAAGAGAGGTGGCCTATTGCTAGTTTGTCCTACAGTAGAGTAAGTAGAATACATGGTTGCTATGGATAAAAAACTCAAGATTGTTAAATCTAAACAAGAGCCCCAGGCTCTGATATCAATTGTTACCCAAAAAGTAACCTAAAAGAGGGGTGAATTAGGTTTTTACAAATTAAAATTAATAATACCCTAATAAAATTAACTACTAGTACAACAAATTATTAACAAGCACAATGATGAACTTAGTAGTAAATGATCAAGCAAAATAACAATGAAGTATAACTAACATACAGGGTAAATCAAATTATTAACATATGAATATTAGATAGTTATAGCAATAGTAGGAAAGTAAAGAGATTAGGGAAGAAGAGACAAATAGATTTATAGTGGTTCGGCTTCAACCATGCTTACATCCACTCCTCAAGTTTCACTTGAGATTTTCCACTATCTTCTAGCTTCACAGGGGTGCTAGCAACCTCTTTACAAATGGAGCAATCCTCCACGAATTTTGCAGACTTCACAAGCCCAAACCCTTGCAAATCTTAGGTGATTCACAATCACTCTCAAGATTTCCAGAACACAGTGTTTGCAACACTTTTACAAGATGAAATGGTATTTTTGCTTTCAAAGAAAGCTTACAATAAATATCTCTCAAAGATAGATATATAAAATGAAACTTTAATTTTTCTGTAAATCTCACATAGGAAAGATGGGCTTAAAGCTATAAGGCTCAGTGTATAATTTTTTAGAATAGATGTGAGTGATTATAGATCAAAGAATATTTTCAGGTATTTTTGTAACTTGTTTATATTAGAGGTTTTGGTATATATAATGAAAATTATAGCCGTTGTATTCATTTGAATTTATAGGCGTTTATAACTGTTTATAGTCGTTGTAGTCATTTGAACTTATAGCCGTTTATAGCCGTTGTACTTCTATCATTACCAATTTGAATATCTTCCACTCCATCATTACAAATTTGAATATCTTCCACTTGAATCTTTTGAACATTTTGGCCTTTTAAACCTTTATAGCCGTTTATAGTCGTTGTACTTCCATCATTACTAATTTGAATATTTTCTACTTGGACCTTTTGAATCTTTTGGCTTCTTGTTGTGCTAAGCTGTTTGAACCTTTGTTTTGGGCTGTTTGAACTCCTGATTTAATCAGATATTAAATATATTCTAACAACATTTAGAATAAAGATTTAGGTGAGAAATAATGCTACAAAATAAATTTTGATTCTATTTTCCTCTTTCAAATAAATCATCAAAATAAATTTTGATTAAAATATAATTAAATAAATCATCAAAATAAATTTTGGATTCTATTTTTCTCTTTCAAATAAATTAAAACATAATTAAATAAATCATCAAAATAAATAAGTCTAACATAACTTTATTATAAGAGTTAATTACATTTTACCTCCTTATAATTTAATTCAAAAATACATAATCCCATTCGAGTTTATAAATATATACCTAAACTCTTATAATTTGGAGTAAAGTGTAAAATCTAAGGCCTTGTTTGGCATCCCTTAAAAAAGTGAAAATGTCACTATCTTATTTAAGTCACATCATCTTATTTAAGTCACATCACTTCTCTACCATATCATTTCAAACCCAACCCATACCCAACCCATCATAAAAAGTCAAAAAGTGCACTTATTTAGAATATCTCAAACAACCTCCAAATCTAACTTTATTAATAATTTTAGCAAAAAGTCTATATAACCCTCTCTTTTTTTAATTTTTTCATGCCATTACAACATACCATAATTTTTCTCACTTTCCATTTTCTTGGCTTTCCTTTCTATTTTATTTCCCTCATTTCCTTATTTTCTACTTTCTCTTCTTCTACCTCACAAGTACCACTAGACTCCACCATGACCAGAGAGTTTTTTTTTTCCCTTGTCATTGTCTTCCGTTCATCTTCCTATGGCAACATGCAGAAACAGACCATCCACCATTACCTTTCATCGATCTCTCTCTCTCTCTCTTTTATACACACAAATATCATTTCTCACAATTCATAGACATCCTTTGTAATGAGATCTAAAGGTTGTAAAAATGAGAAATCTTCATCCATATTGATATCACTATTACTCAAGTTTACTTTCATCTTTAGATACTAGAGTCCTTTTATGTACAAATGTCTTAAGAGCTCTAGTGGAACCAAATTGCCATTAGTAAGGCATTTGTTAGTGCTTGCCTCATATCTTGAAGCAAATGTTCAATGCATAAAACCTTATCTTGAAGATACAAGGTAACCAAAGACAAAATACTTCAATTCCACGAATGTGATGAAGGTCATTGTCGTAGAATCACCGAAAGATATTTTGATTGGAGGATTTGGGAAGGGATTTGAAAAATGAAAAGAAAAGGTAGGTAAAATATAAATAAAATATATGTACATTTCATTTAATTTCACATATTTTTTTCCTTTCTCTTTCCAAATCTCTCAACCAAACACAACATAAACGATTATGTAATTGAGCTTAGAGATATATATATATATACATAGAGAGAGAGAGAGAGAGAGAGAGAGAGGGGAGGGTATTCTTCCTTTTACAAGGAATTGTTTAATATACCAACCCCTTTGTTGATGTTAAAGACATATAAACAAAAGTTTGAGGAAAATTTGGACTGATAGAACTGTTATTAGGATATGGGTCCACCTCGTCTATGTTTATGTGCAAGTGCATATGGAGAAGGAGAGAGTGAAAGTGGCTGCTAGATTTTATTTTTGGAGTGGTAGTCGGTGGTAGTCGATGGTGGCCTTGTGTTGTTTGAGGAAATGAGAAGAAGAATAAGGGAAGAGGAGCGGGTCAGTTACTGTTGCACAGGTGAAGTGAAAAAGGAGGGATGGAGGAATTAAAATAAAAGAATGAAAAAATATATGGCAAAATTGTCATTTCCCCAAATATGTCCTCTTATCTACGCCCAATTTAGGAGAGCTTCTATTTACACACACCAAATCCACTTTATACACACACTTAATGATATTTATTTTTATTACAATTTGATCCCTAAGTGAAATTACTATTTTAGACATCATACCCAATTCAAATAAACAAGCGTCTCAATGCACATCCAGATTTCACATCCATTTGTTGAAGCTGTTGAAGCTTCAATTTCATTTATCTGCTACTTCTTCCATTGAAGCTATTGAAGCTCTAAGTCCATTGAAGCTGTTGAAACTATTGAAGCTCCAAGTCTATTCGTAACTTTCCATTTCCATTAGTTTACACACTAACCTCATCCTCATTCATCATTGTTATGGAGGATTTATCTTCTGAAAATTCAGATTTTTAGAAGCAAATACATGTTTATGAGAAAGATAGCCAAGGAAATGTGAGTTTTGCTATGTAAAAGTCTTGTTTTTTTTTTTTTTTCAGCGTCGTTTGGATAACCAGAGTCGAATTATATCATTTTGTTCGGAATTCTACTACCGAAATAATTATTTAATTTCATAAGTTGTTGTCCAAAATAATTTAAATTTTACAACATTCAACTTCCGAAATTTTAAAACTAATTTGGACAACTACTTTAAAAAATTAGCATTTTGTTCAACACTATACTTCCGAATGAAGTAAAAATTTTTTTTTCCCCATTTTATATTCCAAATTTGTAAACTACATACTAAATTTACAGTTTTCGAATTGCAAATTAATCTTTATAATGCCATTAAAAATTTGTAATGTTATACAAAACATGTAGGAATATGTGTTAACTCAAGGAAGTCAGGTTTGTGCGGATAGTGTGTAACGCCCCAATTTTCATGCCCAAATGATAATACATTTATCGTGGCCATTTAAAGTAAAACTAATAATAAATCCTCATACTTGCATTACATGATGTGAATAGTCTTCATGCGATAATACAATTAATCCAACAATAATTAATTAAACAATGAATACCCCCAAGGGTTTACAAGTTTCCAAGGCTTGAGCCTGGTTACACAAAACGATTATTCAAACCCATACATACAAAGCCCTTGGCTTACAATCAGAGTCACAACAAATGAGCATATTATGCTCTCTGCACACACTTCCACGCCTTTAGTTAGGCGGAATCACCACATCTTTTCCTGCACAAAAATCCCATAGGGTGAGCATAGAGCCCAGTAGAGAATTCTTAACAAAGTATATACATTTTATACAAGTCTCGTGAGATGGAATGCTTATGCCATGCCATGCCTTTTTGAAAGTAAAACACACCTTCATATTTTGAAAACTAACATGCTCAATGATGTCATGCAATTTCAACTGCTCAACATTTATCAAATTTTATTCGAGGGAGGATAAATACAACTCTGGTAATTCCTAGGTCGGTGTCTGCAAATAAACTATACAAGTACTACTAATTTGTCATTTTTATCAGTATTAACCGGAAGGCTCGACACCTCTAATCTGTCATTTTTACCAGTATTAACTAGAAGGCTCGACACCCATAATCTACACCACCTTTCAAAACTTACCACCGTATTTACCCTAAAACTATTTCATGAAAACTTGTTTCTTAGCATTCTTTTCTCAATGCAAAGTTTTCAAATCAAATTTCAAAGCTCTTCATTTTCAATAAATTGATATGCCAATGTATCAATTAATGCAATGCAACATTCTATCCATTTTCCATTCTTCCACACAATATTTCCATTGTGATCAAAATTTCCATTTCTCCTTTCAATACAATTTCACACGATGAATAAATACATTTATTTCAATTCATCCAAGGGATAACATAACTCTCACAGTTCAAGCCATCTCAACAATTTCCTATATTCCATGAAAATATTATTTATATAAATGTAAATAAGAAATTCTCCAACATCCATTTATTTTGACATACAAAATAAATGTAACAACATCATCCATGATTTCTTAACATCTCTTTAAAACTCTTATTTTCTAGGTTTTCTTACCAAAGCAATTCATCTCCAAAACATTTGAAGAAATCTCACCAAAAACATCTTTCTTTAATCAACATAGTTCAAAACCCCAAATTTCTATCTCAAAGGATCAAATAGTAAACCCATTTTCAAAATCACTCTTTTTCTTGAATCAACAATCAATTTTTCAAAAGCTATCAAAAGATGATTTCGCAAATCATCTAGATCTTGCAAAAATATATATATAACTCAAAAAAAATCCCTACCTTAATTGTAGAAGACAGGCAAGCAAGATTGAAACTCCAAAGATGACGAAACCAACTCTTACTTGGATCAACACGAAACTCTTGAAGCCCTCTACCTTATTCTCAAAGACACTAGGGTCAAGAACACAATAGATCTAGATGAAATCTTAGAGAGAAGATGTATTCTAGAGAGAGTGTATGAAAACCTGCATTTTTGGAGAGTTTTAGAGAGAGAGTGAGCTGCAAAAGTGTTCTGAAACATCTCATTCACGATCTGATATAAACAGGCTCGCTCGAGCGAAGGAGTTGTCGCTCGAGTGACCAGACACAACAAGTCGCCTAGCTCGAGCGTAAGAAGTGTCGCTCGAGCGTAGAATGCAAAGCTTTAAGTCTGTCACCAACGCAGACGCACGCTCGAGCGCAAGAAATCTCGCTCGAGCAAAGAAACAATTTCACAAGGCTCGCTCGAGCGTAATAAGCCTCACTCGAGCGACGAAGCAGATTACACAAGGCTCGCTCAAGCACAAGAAGCCTCGCTCGAGCGAAGAAGCCAAAATTTGGGCAACAACATTCTAGACCAACCAACAACCAACCTGTCCCAAATACGCCCAACATAATCCAAAACTCAAATACAAAGAGTTAAAGGGAGGAAATAAAACATAGACAATAGTATACAATCACGGAATCTAAGTCCGGAATACAACGAAAGTCGGGGTAAAAACCTGGGTCGCTATATAGTATGTTGGATTACACTACTCAATTCACAACTGAACAGGTTCACTCTACGAAATTATAATGATTATGTTTTGAATTGCTCAACAAATGTAAATGTTTGATAATATTTATTTGACTTTGTAGGTATTCAAAAGTAAGGATGAATTGCTTAACTAGGTACGTGAAGTTGGAAAGAGAAATGGTTTGGTCATTGTAATCAAAACATTAGACTATGGTGGAGGGAAAAAAAGACCCAGGATGTATCATGATTGTGAGAGGAGTGGCCAATATAAAGCGACAAAGAAGTTAAAACATGATGGCAACAATACATCAAGAATAACCGATACGAAGAAGTGTGGTTGTCCTTTTGATATGAGGGCTCACAGGTTTACCACACATGATGAATGGACATTGACCGTAGTATGCAGATTACATAACCATCCACCTGCGGAGCACCTTGAGGGACATTCATATGCAGGGAGGCTGTCAAAGGATGAGAAAACATTGTTAATGGATATGTCAAAGAGCATGGTTCGGCCAAAATAAATCCTAGTAACCTTGAAATAGCGAGATGCCCTCAATGTAAGCACACTTAAAACCATTTACAATGTACGCTATCATAACATGGTGGTACAGAGAGTTGGAAGATCATAGATGCAACACTTATTGAGTGAATTGGCCAAGTATAATTACATTGAGCGCCATCAATGTGAAGAGTCCACAATGACTGTGACAAACTTGTTTTGGGCACATGCTACCAGTTTGGACTTATTTCGATCTTTCCCATGTATATTAATTGTGGATTGCACATATAAAACCAATACATATCGTCTTCCTCTTCTTGAAATTGTGGGAGTGACATCAACTGAAATGACTTTCTCTATAGCTTTCGCATACTTATAGTATGAGAGGACCGATAACTATGCGTGGGTGTTAGCTACATTGTGTGATGTCATGGATGGTTTTGTTTTGCCAGTGATTATTGTTACTGACAGAGAGCTAGCCTTGATGAATGCCATACAAAAGATATTCCTGAGTGGTAGACATTTATTATGTCGTTGGCATATCAGTAAGAATGTATTGACCAAATGCAAGAAAATGCTTGAGACACAGCAGAAATGGAAGAAGTTAAACCGTGAGTGGAACTCTTTAGTGTATTCATCTTCTGAAATTCAATACGATGAGCATCTTAAATCATTACTTAAGGAATTCAGTAGTTATCTTGATGCAGTTAACTACGTCATGGATACTTGGTTGGTTCTTTACAATGAGAAATTTGTGGCGGCATGGACAGACACGCATATGAATTGTGGCAATGTCACAACTAACCGGTAAGATTACTTTTGTTCAATATGTTATTAATAAATGCCATGTACTTGATTTTAATTTGACTTACATTGAATTGAACAAGGCTGAGAGTGCACATGCAAAACTTAAAAGACAATTGGGTTCATGTCAAGTCTTATTTCAGGCATTATTTGAGAAAATACATAGTCTGCTTGAGTTGTAACACACTGATATCAAGGCTTCATTTGAGAAAAGTCTAACTATTGTGCAACATCAATTTAAACCTTCTCAGTTCAAGGAGCTATGGGGTAATGTGTCTATCTCTGCATTAGAGTATTTGCTTGTAGAGAATAAGAGAGCCAATTCCATTGGTATTGATGCTGAAGCTTGTGGATGCGTCCTTTGCCACACTCATGGTTTACCTTGTGCCCATGCTATTGTTGACTACATCAGACAAGATCGTCCTATACCACTTGCTACCATACACTCACAGTGGAGGCAACTTCATATCTCCATACGCAACAAAGAAGAGGAAACAGAGGTGACTTGTCATGCAGAAGTAGAGTTGTTTGTGAAAAAGTTTAATGAAAGTGATAGAACCATGTAGTTTGAGCTTTTAAAGAAGTTAAAAGAGATTGCATGTCTAGGAAGCACTTTTCTTGTTGAGCCGGAGGTGAAGCCCAAAACACGTCCTCGAGATTATAAGAAAATCAATGTTTCTACCCGTCGTGACCCGTGTGCATTTGAGTTAGTGCAATCTGGACATGATTCCTTCTCACCTAAGGACACTCAAATCACTACATTAGTTTCTACTCTGGAAACCAAGAAGAAGCGACCTGTTAAGGGAAATGAGAAGGTGAATGTGAAGGGGAAGGGAAAGGTATACATTACTAGAACAGTGAAACCTGGTGCATATGTTGATGCTTTCCCTTCTGGGTTGAAACCATACATTAAGTTTGTCTAAGATGTAGCTGCAGATGGGAATTGTGGTTTCAGGGCTATAGCTGCTTCAATTGGTCATACAAAAGATAATTGGGCTCAAGTTAGGCATGATCTTTTGGGTGAGCTGTACACACACAAAGAGGAATACATTACACTTTATGGGTCCTACGAAAGGTTTGAAGAATTGACAAGCATATTGTCATACTTTGAAGACAGTCCTGGCTACTCACATTGGATGACTATGCTAGATATGGGGCATCTTGTTGCATCATGCTATAATCTTGTGTTATACCACTTGTCGTTACAGCAATGTCTCACATTTTTACCTCTTAGAACAGTGCCAGTACCTCAACTTGATAGACGTGAGATTGCCATTAGGTTTGTCAACGGAAATCATTTCGTCCAGGTATAACAGAAACTTATCAATTTGTGCATGTACAAGAAGTTATTAGGTATGACCACTAACTCAATTGACATTTGGTGCAGGTTTTTTTGTAGCCAGGCTATCCAGTTCCTCCTATAGCCACTAATTGGCGAAAATACCGTCACCCTTGCGCTGTCGACTGGGATGATGCATATATGCACTGCATTCAGCATTTCAATGACATTATTTATGATATTGTAGCTACTCGAGAGACATTTGATGTTGTTGATGTCGAATGACACATGTATGCATTTGACAATGTTACAATTATAGAAGAAATTAATGGATGTGTTTTTGATGTTGATGTGTTCTGTGGCATGGATTGAATGTTATCGACCATTGTTACCATTCCATTCTAACACAGGACCGGCTAGCATACCCCAATTGTCTAGCATACCTCAACTGTTTGTATAAAAATGATAATGCAGCAGCACCCCAGGCGTAAGTATGAATGGATCCAAAATCCATCAATAAGCCAAGGTAAACAACATGAACCCTTCCGCCATTCTTGTCACTGAAGAGCGTACATCCCAAAAGAAACAACAAATAAGCTCTAGCAGCGCACTGTATAGCCTATTCTGGGTCTGAATCTGTAACATTAGCAAACTGACTTCACAATCACTCAAGCTTGACTGAATTCCCACCAGCAGTAGAAACCTCGTCATGTGCTATACATTCAGTAATCCCCAAGCCAGAAACCAGTAGTGTAACTCTATGATGATCTGTTACATCTGGTACGCTGACTGATCTGCCTACAATGGGAAGGCTAAGAATAGTGCCAACATCATCCAAGGTCAAAGCCATCTCACCAACTGTCATATGAAATGTGTTTGTCTCAGGTTGCCATCTCTCAACAAAACTGGAGATTAGAAGCTTGTTGACGAACCGATAAGTGCAATGAGCTAACTGTGATAGCCCAGACTGCTCCATAATGGCTTTGAATCTGGTGTTGTTGTTTACTGACCACCATGGCCATGTAAGGATCTTCGAAGAGTGATTATGACACTTTAGGGGCCCTCGTTCCTATAACACAAATGATATCTCATTAGAAACTACCATACAACACAAAAAAAAAAAAAAATCATATACAAATGAATTTCACTTCTACTCAGGAATGTTTACCTCCTGGTGCCAAACAGTTGCAGTGACATGACTATTGAAACTCCGTAGTATTGATAGATCAGTCGGTCCACCTGGAAAAGCATGAGTAAGGTCCTCTTCCTGGACAGTAGGAGAATCGGGTAAAGAGGCATCCTCTACAGCAATGTCAGGCATATCATCACCTTGAACTCGTCTTTGGCTTCGGCTTCGACTTTGACTGGCACTGGGGATATCATATTCTACTGAAACTGGATCATGACCTCGACCACGTCCTCGACCCCGTCCTCGCCCACGCCCTCGTCCCCGTTCATGGTCAATATCCAATTCACGATGTCTATTTGAAGTAGTAGGTGGGACACGTTGTTGACATTTAGAATCCATATTATCTGCAAAAATTAATATGTTTAATGACTATACAATTGTAAAAAGAATATACAAAAGAATGAGGGAAAAAAAAAAGAAAAACAAAATTGTTCGGAAGTTGAAAACCAAAAATATATATTCTGTTCGAAAGTTGAAAATCGAAAAAAAAAAAAAAAATTTGGAAGTTGAATGTTGTCCAAATTAAAAATATTCGAAAGTTGACTGTCGAAATAATGAAAAAAATTCGGAAATCTACTTGTTGAAATAAATGATTATTTTCGGATTTCTACTTCCGAACAACTTGTTTACTTTCGGAAAACCAGTCCGAACAACTTGTTTGCACTCGGTGGGCGTTCGTTCGTTCGTTTCGAAAATGGTTAAAACAAAACTCTACATTACAAATTAAATAGGAATGAGGATTGAAAAGTAAACTAACCTAAATACGAATGAGGATCGAAAATGAGGATTCAATACTTCAATGGGATGTCTTGATGAATGCAGCTTTGGGGATGAAAGCTGTGAGAGAGGACTTGTGTGAGAGACGTGTGTGAGAGATGCAACTTCAATGAGTGTGTATTTGCACCGTTGGGAGAGCTAGGTTTGAGGGTCTGGGGTGTGTGTGTGTATGAGGGTAGATGTGGAATGAAACTTGTGTGCAGTGAGTAAAATAATTAGGGATTAATTTTTTTAGTGTGTGTAGTGAGAAGGATGTGCAAAGAGTGAATATTGTGTGTGCAAATAGAAGCTCCCCAATTTAGTGCGTGCATCACATGCACAATTAACTTCTACGGATTCTGTTTTGCAATTTATACTGAACTAAAGGGAGGTTACGTTTATATTTTTAGATTTGAAGGGGCAATTTGTTTTTAAGCTAAATCATAATAAGGTAAAATGTAATTACTGCTATTTATAATTACTTTAGAAGGGATAATTTTGAAAACTTTTAAATTTAAAGTTTTGACTTTTCAAAATGGACATACATTTTGGAGAAAAATTTATTTCCATATACCTATTTATTTCTGTATATATTATTTCTCAGTGCACACATTTATAAATTTAATTAGGTATTATTTATCTCATTCCACACACCACATATTCTAATTATACTTACACACTCTTCCATCTACACACCCACACCTAGACTCACGACACTTCCAAATAATCACAATGAAGAACTCAACTGAAGACCCAACTTTATTCAAGACGCTTAATTGCATCATTGAAGGTAAGTATCTCCATTGCATTTGAAGATTCAACCATGGGATTGTACATTTGAAGATTCACAATTTATTTTCAATTATGGTCATTTTGCTCCATCGCATTCCCCTCCCCCTATTTTTCCCCATAAACTCTCGTTTTCCATAAACCCTCGAAATTTCTTGGAATAAAATTGGTTTTTATCATTTGATACTAATTTTCCGAACAAAAGTAGTTTGTTCGGTCGTTAATTTTGTAGAATCTCATAAAATTTCAAAATTTAATTTTTGAATAAATATTTCAGTTGTTTACAACCAAATTACTTTAATTATTTTGGAAGTTGATTCTTGAACAAAAATAATAATTTTAGCAATTAATGTTTGAAGAAAATAAAAAGTTTCAGCACTGGTTTGTTGAAAAAAAAGTAAAATAAAATAACTTTTGCACAAAAAAAATTCATCAGTGCATTTGTTATAATTAGGCATATTCTTATTTGAATTTGGACTTCCATTAGTATGCAACTCTTGCATTACAAAAATCAAGAATTATGATGGATTTTAGGCCATGTTTATTTACCGGCATAGGTGGCCGGATTGGATTGATATAACTATGGGTTTCACCCACAACTTATTTGGTGTTGATTTGGGAGGAGGGGATTGCTAGTGTCAATGGCTTAGTAATCCCCCTCTGTAGAGGAATTAGCTTGGGTGAATTTTAAGTGAGATTAGAAAAATAGTAAGGAAATTAAGTCTATTTTATATAAAAATTGTATTTTTTTAATTTTATTTTATTTACTAAGTGCACCTGTTTGTTTTAATATTTATTTTAGTTTTTTTAATATATAAGTAATTCATTTATTTCATATAAAAATAATTTAACAATCTCATCACTAATCATCTCCTACACTATCATCAAAACGAACACACTTTTACTTAATCCCCTCACTAACAATCCTCACATTAACAATCTCTTCACTAATAATCCTCTCATTAACAATCCCATCCAATTTAATCCGCCAAACAAACATAGTTTACTTTTATTTTATTTTTTTACTGACAAGATGCACATTGAGATTTTTTTTTTTATTTTTTTAAAAAGATGTGTAAAGAGAACTTTTTGATTTAATATTAAGGGTGTGTTTTGGTGTCCATTATGATAATTTTGCTTCAGAGTAAAATTGTCATTAAAATAATATTTCATTAAGGCCAAGTTTGGCAACCCAATATAAGTGCACTTATTTCATCTTTTTATCTTTTTTGGGTCACATCAATCAACATCTCTTCTCTACTTTTTCTATACATAATACAAGAAAAGTCAAAAAGTGCACTTATTCTAAACTTCCCAAACTTGGCCTAAGTGTGTACACAGAAATAACTAAGTGTGTGAAAATAGAATTTTTCACATTTGGGAAAACAAAAAATGAAATAATGGATCAACAAAATGGGGACAAAAGGAGTATTCAATAAATGCAATTGGGGCGGGATTCGGGTAGAATAGGGTGGGGGAAGCAAAACTCATTCTCACCTCATTTTTTAATTGGGGTGGGAAAAATCCCTATGAGGCAAGGCAGAGGATGCGGATGCAAAGCGAGCAGGGCAAATAACCATTCTTAACTAGGAATGATTTTTTTGGTTGACCGACTTAATGATTTGAACGATTCACCAATTTAGGATGGTTTGTAGTTGGTTGTAGAGGCTAATCAAACTGGAACCAAACTCAGTTACTGGTTAAATTTTAATATTTTATTATTGCATGTCATATCAATTAATAAATATTTTTTATACAATTTATAATTTGTATAGTATTTATTGTTAAAAATCTTATTCATCAATATATGTATTGTGTTTAGATTTGTAATCAATTTATGTATTATTTTATTTTATTTTTATTAATAATTACATCTCAACAATGGAGTTCTCATTTTAAACTTTTTTTTTTTTTTTTTTTAACAATTACATCTCAATAATGGGATTAACATTTTAAGCAATGGATTTCTCGCCCTGCTCTACACCTGCATCTCCCGCCCTGTCTCGCATAAGTTTTCCCCTACCCCGTTCTACCTGACCTTGCCCTGATTATATTTATCAAATATATTTATATGTATATAATATACATAATTTAATTTTTTTTCATTATAATAAATTTAAAACACTAGAATATTATACTTAATATTAATTTTTAATTATTTATCTTCTATCTTGTTTGCTATAGTTCTTATTATGTATGAATTAGTTTCTATAATATATTATAATTTTTATTAATATTTATATTTTTCAACTTATGAAATAACCCGTTTCCCTCCCGATACCACCACTCCTGATTTGCCTAATACCCGATATAAAACGCAGCGGGGACGGGTTACGACAAACTCGCCCCAAGACCCTCCCTAAATGGATTGTTATTAACGATGATACCATGTGTTTGATGATAAAAATAAATAAATAAATTCACACAAAATATGTGAATTCAATACGCAAAGTGTATATTATACTGTGAGTCTAACATTAAAAAAAAACTTGGTGGTGAAATGATCATCTATTATTATTACTATCATAAAAGTGTGAAGAGCTTACATGTCTTTTACATTTTAAAATTTCAATTTTACTCTCTCAAATCTACTATATTTTCTAAAAGTCATGAAGAGTCCTATATAAATCAACTATTTTTTTATTTTTCAATAGTCCTATATAAATATAAACAAGCTGTCTCTCTTCTTATTAAAAAAAAAAAAGTCTCTATTATTTGCATTGATGATAATTGAAGAACAAAAAATATTACTATTTCTTATTTTCTGTGCCTGTTTCTATATTGATATACATAATATTTACAATTATTCATTATGGATTAAATCACTGTGAATAATTTTGGTTAAATCTTAAAATTGTATGCATTCGATCGAATCTAGAAAGAGAAAAACGCATGTGTTATCTTCATACACTTTCTTTTCGTTTAAATTATATTTTATGAACTGTAATATTTTACATAATACTTTAATAACCAAGGTGTAATATTAAAATTCTAAATAAGAACCACTTTCGTTAGTTTTATTTTTTAAATCTATTTTTTTAATTTTTAATTTTTCTTATTTTCTTAGTTTTAGTGATTAAAGATACTAGAATTTCTTCATATTTTATATTTAAATTATACTTTTACATGAAAATCTAATATCTAATAATCTAAATAGAATTTAAAAGAAAAATATTAATAAAAAATAATAAATTCAAACATGTATTGATTTTTTATTATATGTTTTGTTGTTGTTGTTGTTGTTATTGTTGTTATTATTATTATTATTATTATTATTATTAATGTTTTCTAAAAGGAATAGACAACAAATTATTTTTTAAGTATATTTAGATTAAGTGAATCTAAATCAAATAGTAAAATTTTTTAAAAAATAAAGAAATAAAGTATTAGATTAAGTGAATCTAGAAAATAAAAAGGTTATTAAAAAAAAAAAACAATGTCAAAGACAAAAAAATCAAAATCAAAAAATTCAAAACAAAAGTATGAAAAAACAAACCAAACACTATAAACTTCTATTTTTTAAAATATTTCTTCAATAATCTCTAATTTTACACAAATTATTCACAAATTCTTTTTAATTTTTATGTGAATTTAATAATCTAATTAGAAAGTGATACACACACAAAAATGCAACACTAAAATTTACATTATGACCAACTATTTAATTATGAATAATTAACTTTTCATATTTATCTATATTATATTGTTACAAAAGATTTTACATATTACTTTTGTGATATCTTATATATATCAATGTCTACACATATAAATACATATAAAAAAATATAAATGTAAATTTATATATGTTACTATATTCATACATTGTCTTACCATCAGATATTTTAATTCGTAACATGTAATATAGTTATATTTGTTAGGGAAAAATTGCAGAATTGTGAGTTATTGTCCTATCAACTTATGTTCAATACATATATACATACATGTCATACAAACAACTGTCCACAACAACCATTTTCAATAACAAATCAAGACTTTGCAAAACACCTCCATCACAACAATAATCGTACTTTTTTTTTTCCTCACACAAAAAATCACATTATTGAGGGGAAATGAATTTTGAAATTCATAACAAGATGATATTGCCTCAAACTCTTACTCATCAAAATATTTGTATTACAATGAGTTATAATAATGAGTAAGAAGAAGAAAAAAAAAAAGATGATGAAACAAAAACTACATAAGATTTATTGCAATATACTCTCAAAGCAAAGTTAGACGAGCTAAAGCAGAAATTGTCCTATCTGTTATGATATTCAAGAAAAATAATGTACCTCATGTACACATTTTAGTCAAATTTTAAGGAAAAAAATAAATGATGTCCAAACATTATCGCATCAACTCAATGATGTAGAAAGTGAATACATCAAATAAAAAATTTTGATCAATTTTTACCATAATAAATTATGTAACTTGATAGTTTCATGAAAGTGACCTACAAACACTTATAAATATGGATCTATAAACATCGTAAAAACAATTTTGAAATTCCTATATCGATCGAAATATTAAGTTACAATATCATTCTATTTTCTTAAAAAAATTATTTCACATTTTTTACATAAATAAAAATATACTAATAACTAATATTATATTTTTCATCTTGCAAGATATTTGTGGCATAGGAAACGAGACGCAACAACTCTTGATATATAAAAATGTATTACATATTGATATTAATGCATTCTTATACCAATACCAATAGTATGCAAATAATATGAACTAGTGGGTTCAATAAATTTGTATTATGAGATGAATTATTAAATAAAATTGTGTAATGGTGTATTTAATTTCATACCTTTAATTGTATTACATGTACAGATTATGAAAAATTGAAGTGAAAAGTTGATAGAAAAAAATTTGGGTAATACTATATATTTAAAAGGCATGTTTATTGTTTAAAATAAGATTATGATCTCAATAATTTAGTTATAAATTAATGTCCATGTTTATAAAAAATTTTATTTATCATTTAAATTCTTCAGTCGAGTATGTATTAATTTCTTACTTAATTATATTTTAGATACAGATCAATTTACCCATACAAATCTCCATACCTCAGATACATATCACATGTTAATTTAAGAGACACACATAATTATAGTTGTAATAATTGATGAAAAATCACGTATCACGTGTAATGCACGTATCCAACCACTAATACCCTGAAAATTCACAAAACTATTTTGAAATTTCACAGGATAATCTCTATCAAAGTCAAGGCAGTCCACTTCGTGCCACAACATATCAAAATCATCTCTTCCCCAATCACATTTAAGTAAATATAAATAAAATATATTAATTTTACCTAATTTCACACATTTTTCTCTTTTTATTTCCAAATCTCTTCACAAATTCCAAACCAAACACATGCTTAGTGTAACGTTTAATTCTTTGAAAAGAAGATAAAATAAACTAAACACAAAAATAAATATTAGAGTAAAATAATCATTTCCATTCAATTTTATTTCAATTAATCAAACATAACAAGACAAAGACAAAGACAACAATGTCACGGCAAAAAAGTCACTTCACACAACTTATTTAAACAAACATTAATCTGCAGCTTAAATCTACAACCTAAGATCTGCACCAACAAGTTTAACAACTTTTACTCAAAACCATTAATCAGTAAAGCTATAATAAAATAATTTGTTCAAACAGAAATGGGACCATTGGACTCAGAAAATGGAAGTGCACTGTACAGAGATACAAGTTCCATCCAACTCAGTAATATAACAGCCCAAAATGAAATATAAAACCAAAAAATTCTAGAAATTCAAAAAATTTACAAAAAATATGTATATATATATCATGTGGTTGAGCAACATTTTCTGATACAAAACAGCTGGGGATGCAGAACAAAGTTTCATTCCATTAAATGATTTGTTGATTGTTACAAGTCAAGCAACCCTTGAGCAACATTTCCATTGATGTCAAAAACTCCCTCTGCATATTGCTCAAACTCATGAGCCTCCAGAATGAGCTTCCTCTTCTTCTCCTCGTACTCAACCATTTGGACCTTGCACTCGTCGATCTTCTGGTCGACCAGCTTCAGCTCTGAGACGATGAGTGAATGAAACTTTGCTCGAGCAGCCATCTTTCTGACTCTGTCCTCAATCCACTCCACTCTGAGCAAACCACGCTTCAAGTCTCCAAGCGTGCGCAAAAGTTCGTCAAAGTCAGCTTGGCTTGCTTTCTTTAGCTCTGTTCGCTCAAACATCTCTAGCAAGCCTCCGAAAGTCTCCAATATCATTGGCGCAAACAAGAAGCTCAACTTGCCAAAGAGCATGAAGGTATCAGGCCTCAGCTCAAAAATGTGAAGAAGTTTGGCCCGGTACTCCTCTCTTACACCGGCAAAGAGAGATTCAGGATTCAATCTCACGTCAAAGCCTGATCGATCATCCTTCAGTGTGACCACCCCATCTTCACCGCACGACATTGCAATTCCCTCCTCAATCACTACAATGGTCGAAGATGCGCTTGAACCACTGACCGAGGCTGCTCGACCTACTTTGGACTGAGGAACCTTGGATCGCTCACCGTCAATTGGAGCAGCCTCAGTCGATGACTCTCCAAGCTGAAGCTCTTTATGCCCTCCTACAGCTTGAATGCCTTTGGATGGCTCTGACTTCACCTGTATTGCCTCAAACACAACCTCTGAACCTGATTGATCCTTCAATTTGATCACCCCATCTTCACCCCTGGACATAGTAATTCCCTCCTCGATACCAACGGCCACCAAAGATGCACCTGAACTACTGACCGGAACTGCTCGAGCCACTTCCGACCGAGGAACCTTGAATTGCCCGCCCTTGATTGGAGCAGCCTCAGTCAAAAACTCTCCAAGCTGAAGCTCTGTCTGCCCTCCTACAGCTTGAATGTCGTTGGATGGCTCCACCTTGACCTTGACTGCCTCAAACAGGACCTGAGGTGGCTCCATCAGTTCTTTGATAGCCTGGTTGCCAACGGACAGATCTACATTGGCTTGTACTGCCTCGGGCACATCATGTTCTGATCTAGGCAGCTCAACCGATGGTTCACCTCTAGGCTCCTCGACCACATTTGGCTGGGCCAGCTCCTCCTCAACCACATTAGGATGGGCTAGCCCCTCCTCAACTGTAGCAACATCAGTTTGAGAAGGCTTGAGGTAATCACTCTGCTGCTTTCTAGTGCTCATCTCCAAAGCACCTCCTTTTGATGAGGCTAACTCCTCCAAGTCTCTTACAGCAGAGTCCATGGCATGAAGAGCAATTTTCTTTACCTGTTCAAGTGAAGCACAACTCAGCGACACAAATAGCTCTTATTAAAGGGAACATATTTCATACCATAAAAATGTTTAAATCCTAAACTCCAATATAAATTCTTCATTTGAACTATCCCAACTCCAGTGAGCAATGGCTTTTGGATGTATAACAATTTTCTATTCAAGCACAAACAATCTGGGAAAATTGCAATCAAAATTTATACCATAAGAAGTGCAGTAAAAGCAAGTCCAAAAGATACATGCAAGCAAATTAGTGACCACATGGCATCACCACAGGTTATAACATATAGGGTAATTCTATTTGCACACCACACTTTGTCTTAGTGCACACCATTTTGCCGTTCAAATATCAACTTCCGAACAAAAATTAATTGTTTGAATATCAACTTCCAAATAAAAACGAATTTTTCGAACAAAAACCATGTTCAAAAGTTGATATTTGAACCATTGGATTTTGTTCAAAAGTTCATATCCAAACGACAAAGCGTGGTGTGAGAATAGAACTACCTGCATCGAAGATGTTAATCATAAACAATTAAACTAAGCACATGAAATTAAAGTATCAACGAATATGCCAAAGACAACAACACAACTCGTTAGTACTCTATGATATTCTATGTGCCTTGAACACAAAAGCACCATTACCACATGGAGTTAATGCCCCAGTGGCAAGTTCTTCGCATTGCTCCATGTAATTTATGTCTTTCTAATTCCTCTATACACCTAATGGTACAAACTGATGTAGCTATGTTTGCCATCTTGATGCATAGTGGAATTCCAAAAAAGTTGACAACAGTAGAGATCTGCTAGGGAGGGATTTGAGGTAAAACTTAATAAAATTGTAGGACAGTTGGGCATTGGAAGTAGATTCTGATAATTTGAAAGTGAACGGATGAATAAAGATAGAAGAGATGTACTTCTTTAAAATCTTTGTGCAAGTACAATCATTCATGAGAGGATTTCAAATAATATAATCACCAAGTTATTTCAAATTCATTCTCAAAATCAAGATGAACAACATTGAATTAAAGGCTATACTCCTTCAATGTGTGATACCAAATCCATTCATTTGAATTCCATAAATTCATATGCAACCATAAAAATCACCCTATCAACTTGATAGGGTAATTTTTTTACACTGAAAATATGATCCCTGCACCAATATAATGTTTTAACATATGTCATGCTTGTGATATATCTAGATATTATCTGATTTTAGAATCACTTTCAAATTTTATTTTGGGTTGGTCAATAGATTGATCAATACATTGCAGATATCTACAGCACGGTTTTAAGAAGCACAATTATGACAAACTTAGTAGTTAGGAAAGCATTTTCTTAGAAATTAAGAAAAACGGTACCGGAATGGAAATGAATTAAAACAATAATCAATTTGAATGTTAGATAAGACCCTTTTTCTCAGTTTTGGAGGAAAATGCAAGCAAATCAATAAAATATGTAATATTAGAAAAACTAATGGATGGGATTTGATAGAGAAGGACAACTTGGTCCAGTTTAAAAAGCAGAGTCAACTCGTTATCAAAGCTAAACATATGCAAAAACTGTGGTTGAACAAGCCAACAAACAGTCCAGATGACATTACAGAGAAATAATCATATGGTCTACCTCCAACTTGTCTTCCTTGGCTCTATGATTTCCAGGGAGTGAACGGAACTCCTCGGTTAAACGAATGCACTCACTAACATTTTCAGTTGAGACAAAGTCAAGCGCAACCTTTATGCACGACTGCAGATATAACCAAAAAGGGTTATCAGAAATGGCCTCCGAACTCTATGAAACATTTTTTTCTATCATGATTAGAACATAAACCTTGAGAACAAAAATCAATCCTATCATTAGTGAAGGATTGGTCTATATTTATAACAAAGAAAGACTTCAACTTGAGAACTCAAAAAACATCTCCACAATGCAAGCCAAGACAGCAATTCTGAACTCTATAAGATCGTTTATTGAAAGGGACATCTTTTGATGGATCTCACACCATCAAATCAGGGGCCGTATGTCACCTGAATCAAACTCTTGTATCAAATAAGTTTTAGAAGCTAATGTGCAACAGTGAAGTTACAAAAGTTGGGTTTTAGCACAAAATGAATAATGTAAGATGTGAGTTCACTCTCTCCATGACAAATCCATGGCAAAATAATTTGCCACCAACCTCTAGACACCACTCCAAATAAGATCTATTATCATTGTTGCCAAATTGTGAATCAAATCATGAATCATTTTGCTAAAGTAGTGAATTGTATCGTATTGTGAATCGTAAGATTCACTTTATTTGGCATAATATATATTTTTATACATGCATATTCCTATAAAAATACACATAATGTTTAAAAAGAAATAAATATCAATATAACTAAATTGTTTATATGTATATACATATAAAATCACGTATATCAATATAATTAGTTGATCTTTCTTTTTATTTTGCGAAAATGACACCATTTCATGCATTATGCAAACAAACTGAATAGCTTCAATCACAGTGAATCGCAATTGAATTGTAAGATTCACTCAATTTAAGATTCAACTACACAAATCAAATCGATTTGCTTGAAACTTGTATTGAATTATATGAAACAAATCATGAATCGTAAGATTCTAACAACCATGTCTATTACCATTTTATTATGTATGCAATATGGATACATTATTCGCATAGTAACCTATAAGATAGAAGTTGAAACACTTTTATCATCATAAAATAACACTACAATGCAGATACTACAAAAGGCACACACGTCTCAAAAAGCCTATAAAGACTTGTGTGAATGGTGACTCTCATTGACGCAATTGTGAAGTCAAAAAGGAAAATGGTATATAGAATGAATACACTGAAGAAAGCATGTGTATGTGACAATTCAAGTAGAAAGACCAAGTTGAAAGCTAATAATCAGAAAGTAGAAGTTAAAAACACCTCCCCCCCTACTTCCCAATAATTACCTTTTTTTTTTCCAACTTATTTAAGCTATTTTTGCCTCAAAAACTGTAAGCAGAAATGTGCCACACTTTTCTAAAATTTTAAAAAGTAATAAGCATTGCTTCAATCGTAAAAACTTGGCCTAATAACCTTGAGGTTATAGGTTCTAGTATTGGAATAACCGTTTTGTGCATTATGTCAAAGGTTAGGTGTGTATCTAATTTTTTCCCTCCCAAACACACATCAATGTGTACTACTTGGGCGTTGTTGAGACCAAACCAAACCAAGTCTTAAGTCTCATCAAATGGAGTCGGCTACATGAATCCTTCTTCTCCACAAAGCCCTATCAAAGGCCATTTCGTTAGTCAAATTAAGTAGATCCATATCTCTATTTACAACGCTAACCAATGTTAATCTAGGCCTACCCCGTCCCTTAACACTTCCATCTACCGTTACAGCACAGCATCGCATCCCTTTACTACTGCCTCTGTTGGTCTCCGTTGAATATGACCAAACCATCTCAATCGATTCTCTCTCAACTTATCTTCTATCAGTGCTACTCCTAACCATTCTCGAATACACTCATTCTTAATTCTGTCTTGTCTAGTCTTGCCACACATCTACCTTAGCATTCTCATCTTAGCCACACTCATCTTATCTACATGTTATTTCTTAGTTGCCCAACACTCCGTCTTATACAACATCACTAGTCTAATAGCCGTTCTATAGAACTTACCTTTAAGTCTAGTGGGTATTCGTTTATCGCACAGTACCCTAGACACACTTCTCCACTTACACCATACTGCCTTAATCCTATGGGCCACATCCGCATCGATCTCCCCCGCTGTTGTGATAATCAAACATAAATAACGAAAATGTTCACTCTTAGGCAGTTCTTGGTTCTCGATCTTCACTTCTCCTCTGTTTTCATTATTACTGTTACTAAATTTACACTCCATGTACTCTGTCTTAGTTCTGCTTATCCGGAATCCTTTAGATTCAAGAGCTTTTCTCCAAATCTCCAAGTTTGGCGTTGTTGAGAATAAAACAAAAATCTATAAGCAGCTCCATAAGTTGCACCAAACAGCTCCAATATAGCTTTTGGAAAAGTGGTGTATGTTCACACTTTACAGATAGCCCTATATAAGTTAGCAACTTCAAATTTTGAACTCCTAAACCAGCTAAAATCTTACAATACCTTCAAGTTTCGAACTTGATGAGGACATCCAGCAGGAATAAAAACTGCATCCCCAAGTTTTTGCACAAAAGTCCAGGGTTCAATTCCTGTACAAAAGCATCCATTTGACTATTTTTGTCACAAAGTCATAGCATCAAGTTAAACTGCCTTAAATAATATACGATAAACTAACCGTATTCTTCCTTCAGCTTTCTTTTGTGCTTAAGAGTCAAATAAAAAGTCTGGTCATGAATGGGGTGAACAACCTGTAACAGAAAATATACATAAAAATGGAAAATTAAAGAGGTCTAAAAGACTGCAAACACAAGTAAACCTCAATGAAATTCCTTCACAACAAAATGAAACACCCCAACGTGGCTTATGAGCGTGCATGTGTCACAAAATTTATGCATTTTAACTCAATTTCCTTTACCATACAACTATTCTTACCCAAAGTACTCTTATCTCAAATGCCCAACTATTGGTGATACCGGATGGCACATATGAAATTGGAACAAGCAGGTAAAAAGAAAGTAAGAGAAAACAAACAAAAGCAATACTCTGAATTCCATATTATGCTCAATATCAAAAGTACTTCCTAATAACAATAAGCCAAGTATTAATAAGCCAACCACAAAGGTCTAAATATGAAGTAGACAATAAATCTGAAAATAAATGAAATGGGAAAATTAACTCCTAAAATTAAGCCTAAATTAATAAAATTAATTAATTATGATTCTTCTGCCCCAGCATTAAGCAAGTGCAATGAATGATGGGTTTCACGCGATCCCATCATTTCTTCCTGGTTGAGAAGAACTTGACTCCACAGAGTAGCAACAATGGTACTGCTCTAAGATATCTTGGGCAAGATGTCAACTCCTTATTTGTAATCCAAGTAGCATGAGGATCTAGGCAATCCTTCCACTTGAGGAGGCACCTCTGGAAGCCACAATGGAAAGAACTAACAATCTCATCCTCAACTTGTGTTGCAAAATACGGGGAGGCACTAGTATAGATGATGTAGTAACTCCCCTAGTAAGAACACATGCATGCAATTTCTTCAAGGAATTTGAGAATACGCTCATGACGAACAGGTATCATAACATGCTTACTCTTGTGAAATTCTTGATTTCTATGGTAAGTTTTACAAACAAGTATATAGTTTTCATTACTTAGAAAGACTTTTCACCAAATATCAACATATAAATCTCAAATTTGTTGAGAAAATGATTCATTCGGAAACTCTTAAGAGAAACAAACATCAAGATGATGCAAAAGAATACAAGAACAACAAAAAATGAAGAAAACTAAAAACTCCTAACCAATAACATCATCCAAAAAATCTAACAAATAAATTCGGATCCACCTTTCTCTCCAACCAACTATACATAGTATTAGTAACTAATAACCAATTCTCAAGCCATCACACACAATGATGAATCTTTTGAAAAGTTTGCCAATTCCGCTCCAACCAAACCAACTACATCAAATAAAAAGACGCCAATGACCAAACCTGTCACCTAACCCGAGTCCCCCGTCAACTCCATAACATCTCTAGAACACACTTCGGCCGCACCCAAACAATACCAAAAATAGAACATATAAGCCTCCAAAGCTATGAAGCTACTGGACAATGAAGAACCAAATGATCCACCGTCTTAGCATCCGCACAACACATACAACACCGATTCACTAACATGTGTTCTCGACAAACCAGGTTAACAATAGTAAGATTCCGTCCCAAGACAGCCGTCTATAAGAAGAAAACCAGCTTAGATAGAACTCCCGACACCTAGGAAGCACATGTGTAGGTACGATACGAGTATGCCAATATAGCAAATTCTTAAAAAAGTAGGGTACGAGTATGGTTGTGGTATGTCATTTTTTTTTTATAGCTAAACATCCAACAAACAAATCAAAGTTTAATATCATAATTAAAAAGAGATTACAAAACCAAATAAATTATTCTTCAACAATACTAGAGTAGGTCCACGAGCTATTTGAATGTCATTACATAGAATAAATTACAAAAGAGAGTTTCATGCCAAAAACAAGCTAAACAAAAATAAAAGATAACCCTAATGAAACTAGGAACATCAACTTTGAATTCCATCATTAAACAATACGGTTTCCATCTCCAGCTCATCAAGTGAAAGATTTGTAATTTCTAATAAACCAAAGCCCTCCAATGAATCAAAAACATCTCCACCAATGTCCCATAACTTGCTCTCTCCTTTTGCGTATTGTTGACTCCTCCTTGATAGAAGGCGAATATTAGAATGCACAAAAACCAAATCCTCATAACATTGTGGAGTCATTTTATTCCTTCGTATGGAGTGAATGAAAGTGTACGCGTTCCAATTCCTTTCACAACATGAATGCTCCAATCATTAGCAGTGAAATTACTTGGCCAACCTTGTTCCTTTTCATGTTGTGAAAGGAATTGGAGCGCATACACTTTCATTCACTCCATGCGAAGGAATAAAATGACTCCACAACGTTGTGAGGATTTGGTTTTTGTGCATTCTAATATTCGCCTTCTATCAACGAGGAGTCGACAATACACAGAAGGAGAGAACAAGTTATGAGACATTGGTGGAGATACTTTTGATTTATTGGAGGGCTCTGGTCTATTAGAAATTGCAAATCTTTCACTTGATGAGCCGGAGATGGAAGCCGTATTGTTTAATGATGAAGTTGATGGAATTTGAAGTTCTAAGTTTCCTAGTTTCATTAAGGTTATCTTTTATTTTTGTTTATCATGTTTTTGGCAAGAAACTCTCTTTTCTAATTTATTCTATGTAATGACATTCAAATAGCAAATAGCTACTTTAGTTAGTTTGAAGAATGAATGATTTATTTGGTTTTGTAATTTCTCTTTTTAATTATGATATTAAACTTTGATTTGTATGTTGGATGTTTAGCTATAAAAAAAAAAACGTACCCCAACCATAAACGTACCCTACTTTTTAAAGAATTTCCCATATTGGTGTACTTGTACCCCTACTTCCTAGGTGTCGGGAGTTCCATCTATGCTGGTTTTCTTCTTATGGACAGCTTCCTTGGGATGGAATCTTACTATTGATAACCTGGTTTGTAGAGGACATGTGTTAGTAAATTGGTGTTGTATGTGTTGTGCTTATGCGGAGACGGTGGATTATTTGTTTCTTCATTGTCTAGTAGCTTCGTGGCTTTGGGGGCTTATATGTTCTATTTTTGGTATTGTTCGGGTGCAACCAAAGTACGTTCTAGAGATGTTATGGAGTTGGCAGAGGGCTCGAGTTGGGCGTCATTGGCGAAGGGTTTGGTCATTGGCGCCTTTTTGTTTGATGTGGTTGTTTTAGTTGGAGTGGAATCGGCGAACTTGTCAAGAGATTCATCATTGTGTGTCGTGGCTTGAGAATTGGTTATTAGTTACCATGTATAGGTGGTTAGAGAGAAAGGTTGATCCGGATATATTTGTTTTCTTGGATTTTTTTGGATGATGTTATTGGTTAGGCCTTTTTAGTTTTCCCCTTTGGTGTTCTTGTATTCTTTTGCATCATATTGATGCCTTTTTAATAAAGTTTCATTATTTATCAAAAAATAATAACCAACACTTTCTTTAAAAAGTGAAAGGAACCCTTAATAACTTTTGAATTAAATCAAATACGAGTCAAATAGATTACGCTACTTGCTTATAAGAAAGTAGGTCGCTTAATATGTAAAGATTACGAAGATATCCCTAGAGAGAGTTAATAATGCTACATATATTCGTTAAAGGGTAACATCAAACCAGAAACAATATTAGAAACCATGAACCATATGGTGGAATCTAAGAGGTGAGAAATTATAAATGTTTAAAGTAGCAACGTGAAATTTGGAAGATGAAACTAGTAGATGTGGAATGCAACGGCAGAATGCATTAAAAAGTATCAAAAAAGTTCTTAAAAAAAGAGATCCTATATCTAAAGAAGCCTGGTAGTGGAATGATGAGATAATAGTAAATAATGTACCAAATAAGGTCAATAAATATAGAAAGAAAACTAATAATGCTCAAAATGGAACATCACATGCATTATTTATTATATTTTATGTTTAAAAACTGCATACCCCAACTTGTCATTAGATAAGTTTTTACCTGCTGCAATGGAGAACAGTGGATATGCCTGAACTCCCGGAAGTGCTTTTTAAGATATTCTTGTAGCTTCGGAACATCTTGTCTCCTAAAAACATCCCATACAGCGCCACCATCCGCATGTTCCAGCCCATCCAACATTATTCCTGCATTTGAATATTCGGCACTCTTCCCACTTTTGCCTTGGTCCAGTTTTTTCACTTCACTCCTTTCAGAAGCTTCAGCTGTAATTTGACGGCCTCTGTTTACCTTCTCAGAATTATCTTTTCTCAGTTTCTCGCACTTGCTTTGAAAAATTGCAGGCAGTTTCCTTCTCTTCCTCTTTCTATTTTGAGGACCTTTTCTTGTCCTAATATATGCTTCATCCCCCACAATGTTTCTGTCTTCTTCTGATGAAAAAGCAGAATGACATTCTTCATCTAGCTTCTTATACACAATACCATTTAAATCACCATATAGATCAACTTCACATGCAAACGGTTTCCTTCTCTTTCTCTTTCTATTTTGAGGACCTTTTCTTGTCCTTCTATATGCTTCGTCCCCAACAATGTTGCTCTCTTCTTCTGATGAAAAAGCAGAACAACATTCTCTATCTAGCTTCTTATACACAATACCATTTAAATCACCATATAGATCAACTTCACATGCAAACAATTTCCTTCTCTTCCTCTCTCTATTTTGAGGACCTTTTCTTGTCCTTCTATGTCCTTCATCCCCAACAAGGTTGCTCTTTTCTTCTGATGGAAAAGCAGAATGACATTCTGTATCTAGCTCCGTATACACAATACCATTTAAATCACCATATAGATCAACTTCACCTGCTTGCTCAGTCACTTCTTTAGCATTTACAAAACCACCGTAAAAATATTGTCTACCATCTGAAGGCATTCTATGAGACCCACCACCACACAAAATAGAAAATTCACAGCAGCTTGTTACTTCAGCAACAGAGTTAGTACTTGACTGAATACCAGAATCACCTGGCCTAGAGTTCTCCATCGATGGGGAAAGCTGTTGCTTCTCAACGGTTTGGCCTAGTTCACTACCATTATCAAAAATTTCTCTCTGATCCTGGTTTAAATACTTTTGCTTCAACTCCTCTATTTTGGAAAGCTGTTTTGGTGTAAGAGTTACTGCATTAACCTGAGTCAATATAATCACCTGAAACAGCCAATCATTAGATATAAGACCCCCACCCCCCCAGAAGGAAAAAATTATGGGAAATGGAATTACTTCAAATGCCAAGAGTTTGACACATTGGAGAATTTAAGGGTCAAGTATGCCTGCCTCAAAACAAAAGGTCAGTGACACAAGCTTGCATTTTGGCCATTTACTGACATAGCAGTTGTGATAATATCACTAGTAAATTTTCTGAATACATTCTCATCAGTTTATTAAGTCTACAAGATAAAAAACAAGAAGGCATTATACATAAATTTAATGTAAACCTAATAACAGAATGACAGTCATAGTAATGTTATATAGCATTACAATGGTTTCAAATTTCAATAATATGAAACACGATTGTGTTGAGGATTGTTACAATGATGTTATTAAAGCCCATATTTAGAGATCAGGTATACTGTTACAAAGATGCAAAAAACCTGCATACATAAATATACATGTCAAAGTCATATACAAAGATATGCACACAACATACATATGGTGTATGTATATATATATCAAAAATATTTTAACAGATGGGACTGATCATAGGCTAGTAATAAAATCTTTTACAAATACTAACATCTAGCCTGCCTCAGCATGGCCATACCACAAAACAATTTTAGTGCTGAATTCATTCTGCTCACCTCGCTTACCCTTTAGCCTATGCACAACAACCAACCACAAGATTTGCAAACAACATAAAGGGAAGCAAGACAACCAAAAAGTCCACCAGGCTAAATAGAAGTTTTCCAGAAGTGCAAAATTACGGTACTAGAAACCTAAAGAATCAAATCTTACCACATCAGCCATATTACAACGAAGCTTGGTCACGGAGTCCCCACGCCCCAGCTCCTGAGCAACCCCATAAGCAATATCTATCTTTGGTCCCAAGTCTGGCTTCGAAGTAGTTAATGGCAATTTGACAGCAAGATTGAAAAAGCCAAAGCGAGGATGTGTATATTCCTTGAATGGCAAGCAATCGATAAACTCGGCAGCATGACGAGGTAACCGTTCCTCAAAAGAATTGGAGGAAGGCCAATCTTTCAATTTCAGTAACTGAGGACACAACCAACTGTCAAATCGACCCTCCAAATATCCCTTAAAGAACTGGCGAATATTAATCTTTACCTGCAATTCATCAAATTAAAATCACCTATCAAAATCATTCAACAATAGAAAACAAAAGGGAAAGAGAGTCGAATCCTATGAAGTGCTTGACTCCCTTGGGGCCACCCCCGGGCCTATTCCCAGTATGTGTGGGACAAGGGGACTGAATGTACCCAGGGGACTAGTCGGGGAAAAGCCACATATACATTACACTCATTGCCAAAAAAAAAAAAAAGGGCAAGAGAGGGGAAAAAGAATGTTAGAAATCACATGAAAATAAAAGCACTATGTACAGGAGGCTCTAGCATGATACTATTCAAGGTCTTTTGTTTGGGTCTATGAAAGAACATCTAAAACTTACAAAAAAGTAGACTAAAGTTACAAACAAAAGAAGAATTAATGCAGTCAAATTTCAGTTTATGTTTTCTTCTAAAAAATGATTGCAATTAAAGTCAAGCTTATACAAATCAGATTCTACATCAAGCCATTGATGAAAAAACGAATGCAATGTAAAATTTCAAAAGGATTTAGGAGAGGAGAAGAAAAATTGACAAGTAACATCGAATTAAAAGCAAAAACTGACAAGTAAATAGGGGAATGAAAAGCGACATCATGAAAATTCAACTGGAGAGAGTGGAAGGCTAAAAGAGTAGTGATTCTTAACTTGGTCAACAACTGTTGGGGATTAAGGGGAGTTCATGCTGCTGCTGTTCATGTTGAAAGTGCAAAGATCTGTTTCCCAAGTCTTTGCAAAAAAAACGAGGCATTATAGTGCATGAAGAAATGATCAATTTATCAAGAGTACTCTCCTTACTGTTTCTGGAACGAAAAATTGAAATAAAAAAAGAGCTTACTGATTTAAACTTATTTTGCTCCTTCCAAAGTAATAAACCAAACCAAGCATTAAGTCCCATCAAATAGGATCGGCTACATGAATCCTTCTTCTCCACACGGTTCTATCAAATGCCATTTTGTCAGTCAAATTAAGTAGATTTATATCACTATTTACTATGCTAACCAACGTCAATCTAAGTCTACCCCGTCCCATAGTACTTCCATTTGCCATTACTGCATCGCATCTCTTTACTACTGCCTCTGTTGATCTCCATAGAATATGACCAAACCATCTCAATCTATTCTCTCTCAACTTATCTTCTATCGGTGCTATTCTTACCCATTCTCAAATATACTCATTCCTAATTTTTTCTTTTCTAGTCTTGCCACACATCCACTTTAGCATTCTCATCTCAATAACACTCATTTTATCTATATGTTGTTTCTTGGTTTCCTAAAACTCCGTCCCATACAACATCGCTAGTCTAATAGCCGTTCTATAAAATTTTCCTTTTAATCTAGTGGGTACTCGTTTATCGCACAGTATCCTAAATGCACTTTGCCACTTACGCCACCTAGCCTTAATTCTATAGACCACATCTGCATCAATCTCTCCCGCCATTGTGATAATCAACCCTAAATAACAAAAATGTTCACTCTTTAGTAGTTCTTGGTTCTCAAGCTTCACTTCTCCTCTGCTTTCATTGTTACTGTTACTAAATTTATACTCCATATATTCTGTCTTAGTTCTGCCTATCCGAAATCCTTTAGATTGAAGTACTTCTCTCCAAATCACCAACTTTGTGTTAACTCCTTCTCTAGTCTTATCCACGAATACGATATCATTTGCAAAATGCATACACCATGGCACATCATCCTAAATATTTCTTGTCAACTCATCTATAACTAAAGCAAAAAAATAACGACATAATGTAGATCCTTGGTGTAACCCTACAGTAATTGAAAATTCATTTGTCTCTCCAGCAGGCGATCTAATAGTGGTCACCATCCTTCCATACATGTCCCTAATCACATTAATGTAACATTTTGTCACCATTTTCTTCTCTAACACCCACCATATTATATCCCAAGGCATTCTATCATATGCTTTTTCAAGATCAATAAACACCATATGAATGTCTCTTTTTTTTTCTATATACTTTTCTATTACTCTCCTCAAAAGATAGATCGCTTCCATTGTTGAACTACTAGGCATAAACCCAAATTGATTCTCTGACACCTCTTTTATATCTCGCAATTGATGTTCCATCACCCTCTCCCACACTTTCGTTATATGATACATTAGCGTGATTCCTCTATAGTTGTTGCAATTCTGGTCATCTCCTTTATTCTTATAGATTGGCACTAAAATACTCTTCCTCCACACATCTGGTATGTTCCTAGTCAACAAAATCTTGCTAAACAACTTAGTTAGCCAAGCAACTCTCTTCTTACCCAAAACACTTCCAAACTTCAATAAGGATATTATCGGATCCTAACGCCTTATTTGATTTCATCTTCTTAAGTGTATTCTCCACTTCAAAGTTTCTAATCTTGTGATAGAACCTATAGTCTTGGTTTTCCTTATTACTAGCTATTTCCTCCCTTATTAACGTATCTCCATGTTCCTCATTTAACAGTTTCTCAAAATAGTTCTTCTACCTCTCCTTAATCTCTTTATCCTACACCAATATCTTAGAATCCTCACTCTTATGTACTTAACTTGATTAAAATCTCCTGTTTTCCTCTCCCTTATCTTAGCAAGTTTGTATACCCTCTTCTCTCCCTTCTTATTATCTAGCATAGTGTATAGATCATCATAAGCTTTCAACTTAACATCTCTTATTACTTTTTTGACCTCCTTATTAGTTAATCTACAGCTCTTAAGGTTTTCCTCAGTTCTATCATTTTGCCACTTTTTAAAACACTCTTTTTTTTCGCTTTAACTACCGCTTGAACCTTTTTTCTCCACCACCAAGTTTCCCTAGAATTGGGTCCCTTTCCTTTTGACTCTCCAAGAACTTCCCTTGAGATTCTTCTCATTTAATTAGCCATCGAGTTTCACATAGTGTTAGCATCATCTTCAAAGTCCCAAGTACCTTCCTTATCCTATGTTACACGAACTCGGGTGCGAGTACGTATCTAGGGGTCAGGTACTTCAAAATTAAAAATTGAGGATACGTGGATATGGATCCAAACGAGGATACGTGTACGGGGATACGTTAAATATTTAATTTTTAAAATATATTTATAATATAAAGATAAGTTAAATAGTTATTTTTTAAATATATTTATTATTTTTATCTTATGTATTACTTTTATTGATAATTTTTTTGATTTATCTATATATATATTTTTTACTTTTAATTGACATATATATTATAAATAACAAAAATATAATAAATAAGGAATAAATATTTTTTTTATAAATATTTTTATTTTAATACATATTAATTATTTAATTTATTTTTTAAATAATGTGTTTTTATTAATTTATTTTATTTTATTATATATTATACAAAATACAAAATATGTGTTATAATAGTATTGTGTTATAATATAAGTATTATATATTATATATATTATAAGTAGGTATTATATATTATATATATTATAAGTATTATATCTTATATGTTATAAGACAGAGGCGAAAAGGTAAGACAGAGGCGAAAAAGCGAGAGAGAGAGAGAGAGAGAGAGAGAGAGAGAGAGAGCGAGAGAGAAGGCGAGAGATACGATCTGGTCAAAGAGGCGATCGAGTGAGATACGCGACTGGATGGAGGTCATCGACTGGTTCGACTGGTTCGAAGGTCATCGAAATCGACTGGTTTCGAAGTCGGCGATCTGGATCCTCTCCCCGACCAGGTTTCTTTCTGTTCTCCTTTACTCTTCGTCTTCTCTTCCATGCCGTATCCACTTCTTCCATGCCGTATCTCGTCCGTATCCCGTACCCGTACCCGTGTCGTGTCGTATCGACACGGGTACTTCGCCAAAACTGACGAGTCCGTGTAACATAGTCCTTATCCATTCTATTCTTAAATATTTCTAGTTTATCCCTTTTTAGATCCTACCATCCCGTCCTACGATACCCACTATCCTTCCTAGCTTGGTATTACCCTTCAAAGCATAATTCTAGTACCAAAATCCTATGTTGAGACGTCAAGCTTTCTCTAGGAATTACCTTACAGTCACTGCATTTTAGACGATCCACTTTGCTCACTAAAAAGTAATTTATTTGGCTCTTAAATGACCCGCTCTTAAAGGTTATCAATGTAAGCTTTCTGTATTTCTGTATATTCCAATTGTATGTGATTACAAGAGAACCCTAAATTATATAGCCCTAACATTGAAACCAAAAAAGGAAAATACAATCACGCCTAATCATAATTATACCTATAATATATACAATCACAATCATGCCAAATATAAAATATACATATTCTCACACCCTCACTCAAACTCAAGGTGTTTTAGCAGAAAATATTGAGAATTTGCTAAGAAGAAACTGAAACCGAGTGGTAGTGTAAGTCTTGGTGAAGAAGTCTGCCAGTTGCAAAGCTGAAGAGAACAGACAAAAGGAAGCGAGATAGAGCCAGACTGCAAATACTGGCAGACAAAGTGACAATTAATCTCAATGTGTTTCGTCCGTTCATGGAAGACAGTATTATGGGCAATCTGAAAAGCACTGTGGTTGTCACATTAGAGAGAGGTCGGAGAATACTGAGGGACACCCAGAGCAGACGGGAGACAGCAAAGCCAAACAAACTCAGCAGTGGCATGAGCTATACCACAATACTCAGATTTGACAGTAGAGCAAGCGACAACGAATCACCAAGAAACATCTTGAAACTAGACGTAGACTTGCGATCAGTAACATCACCAGTCCAATCAGAATCAGCGTAGGCTACCAAGGCCAAAGAGAACGTAGAGGACAATAGTAAGCCCTAAAAAATGGTACTCTCGAGATAGCAAAACATGTGAACCAAAGCACCCCAATGGGTAAAGCAAGGAGCAGAAACAAACTGACTAATCACATGAACAGCATAAACAAGATTAGGGCGAGTGACAGTCAAATAAACTAAACAACCCATAAGCTCACGATATAAAGTGGGATCATCCAGAGGGACACCATCAGTAGAGTTGAGCTTCATATTAAGCTCAATAGGTGTCTCAGCAACCTTAAGATCAGTAAGACTAGCACGGTGAAAAACCTCAGTAGCATACTTAGCTTGAGACAGAAAATAGTCATTTGGAAAAGAAGCAACCTCAATACCCAGAAAATACCGCAAGGGACCCGGATCCTTCATTTCGAAAGTGCGGAAGAGATGCTGAAGACGATAGAGCACGCCGAAGACAACAAACCTGTCCAGAAGAATAGGGAAGGCCAGGGAAGGACGCATGTAAATCTCCTTAGTGAGATGATCATTAAGAAAAGCATTCTTAGCATCCATCTGAAAAAGAGACCAATGGCGAACAACAGCGACAGAGATCAAAGTACGGACAGTAGTCATCTCGGCGACGGGAGCAAAGGTCTCCTCGTAATCAATACCACACTCCTAGGGAAAACCCTTGGCAACCAGGCAAGCCTTATAACGCTCAAGAAAACCATCAGAATGAGTCTTAACTTTGTAGACCCATTTGCAAACAACTAGATTCTTACCAGCAAGAAAAGGAACCAACTCCCAAGTACGAGTTTTGTGCAAAGCAGACAACTCATCCTCCATAGCTTGAATCCAATTGGGATCCTGACAGGCCTCCTTGTAAGACTGAGATTCTTAAAAAGAATGAATAGCAGACCAAACAATACGATAGGAAGAAAAAAAAAAAAAAGTATTAGACCAACCCAACTTGTTTGGCGGAAGACACGCTCGAGTAGGATATCGGTGTGTAGCAGGATTAGAGTCATCAGAAGCAGAGGAGGCAGCAACTGGGGCAGAGACAACTAGTGGAGGAGGAGCCGTGCGACGAGAATAAACTAACAACGGAGGAGGAGGAGAAGAAGCTGAAGGAGAAGTAGAAGGAGAAACAAAAAGAGAAGATAGAACAAGTTCAGGAGGAACATTGGAGATATACTCATCAGACAGAACCTTAGAAGGAAATGGGTCAATGTGAACCAAATCCGCTTTTGAGACTAGAGCAGTGAGAGGGAGAAGCTGAAAGTAAGACAGACGTTTGAGAAAGGCAACATGGCGAGAGACATAAAGGCGACAAGAGACAGGGTCGTAATAGCGGTAGCCTTTCTAAGTAAGACTGTAACCAAAAAAGACACATAGAAGAGACCAAGCACTAAGTTTGATCTTATCTTTATGGGGAAGAACAACAAAACAAGCAGATCCAAAAACACGCAGGAGGGAATAATTAGGAGGTTGGGAATACAAAGTCTCATAAGAAGATCGTCTAGAGAGGAGAGGAGTCGGCATGCGGTTGAGGACAAAACTCACCCCAGAATGGGGCCGATACAGAGGCAGAGAGAAGGAGAGAGCGAGATGTCTCAAGGAGATGTCGGTGTTTACGCTCAACACGACCATTTTGGGTAGGTGTATCAGTACAGGAAGTTTGATGAAGGGTACCTAAATTGGCCAAATACTTACAAAATCCGGTTCTAAAGTATTCCCTACCCAAGTTAGCCCGTAGCATTTTAATGGTAGTCCCAAACTATGTAGTGACCATAGACTGAAAGGTACAATAGATCGAGTAAAAGTCAGATTTATGAGCCATAAGATAAACTCAGGTATATCAGGTATAATCGTCAACAAAGGATACATAGTATGCAAAACCTCCTTTAGTGAGAACAGAAGAGAGTCCCCAAACATCAGTATGGACAAGAGAAAAAGGGAAAACAGAAATAAAGGAACTTCTATTAAAAGGTAAAACTGTCATTTTAGCAAGTTTACACCCTTGACATTCATTAATTTGACCAGGAGAAACTTTACTCAATAATTCTAACTGAGCTAAAGACCGTAAGCAGTCAACAGACAAATGACTGAGACGAGAATGCCATAAATAAAACTGACTCAACTGAGAATCTAACTAAAAAGATGAAAGTGCGACGGGAGAGGTAGATAGAGGGAGATGTAGGCCTGTCCACCACAGAATCTCCAACTTTACAGCCGGTCATAATCTGCTTCTTGGACACCTGATCCTGCACAAAACAGACAGAAGATGAAAAGATAACATCAAAACCAGAAGTATCAAGGAGACTGATAGAAAGCAACCTCATAAACAATTGGGGAACGTAAAGAATAGAGGGAATAGTAACAGTAGACATGGCAGAGGGTAAAACAAACCCAATAGATACGACAAATATACCAGACTCATTAGCAGTATTAATAGTAATGGGAAAAAGAGGGGGAATACAATTTTGGTGTAAGGAAAGGTGAGGAGTCATATGATGAGAAACACCAGAATAAAAAAATCAGACAAAAGAAGGAATACCTGAAGAGGACCCAAGCAAACCTGAATGAAGAGAGGTGAGAGCAGAGGCAGATGAAGATGACTGAGAGGTGGACAAGATGTGCTAAAGTTGACCAAGCTGAGTACTCAAGGAAGCCAAATCATGACCAGGAGCCAGAGTGGACGCAGTATAAGTAGCGGGAGGCCGAAAAGAACTCTAAGTAGGAGCTCAGGACTGAGACTGCTGAGAGGATGAACGTCCCTTCTTGGGATAGTTGTACTTCCAATGACCTTTTTGATGACAGAAAGCACACTTATTGGATGCTAAGGGCCCTTTTTTTGGCTTGGCAGTGGCTTGAACCGGTGGGGTCGAAAATAGTGGAGATTGAGTAGGAGCTTGGAAGACAAATGGAGATGGAGTCTGACTAGCTGTTTTGATACGGGTTTCCTCAAAGAGAAGCTCACGGACAATGGCATCCACAGAGGGAAGAGGAGACCGGTGAAGAATGCCACCATGGGTAGCCTCATACTGAGGGGAGAGAGCCGTTAAGAACTACACCAACCGACCATGCTCTCGAAACTCAATATAAACATCTAGAACCTTGAGGCTAGAAGGTTCCATAAGAGCCAACTGATCCTACAGACCTATTATTTCAATATAGAAATCTTGAATAGACAGATCCCGCTAACGAGCTCCCTGAACAGCTATTTCCAACTCATATCGTTTGGCAAAGTTGGACTGCTAATAAACACTTCGTAAATAATCCCACACCTCTTTGGCAGTGCTATATTTAGAGAACATCATCCCGATACGGTCATTCACAGAGTTATGGAACCAGGTCAAAACTTGAGTATTATCACAATTCCAAGTGTCATAGGAAATCAGATATTCTTCTTGTTTGGGATCCGATGGACAAGGAACAAAACCAGAAACATATCCCTATTTTTTTCGACCAAGAAGAAAATTTCTCATAACACTAGACCAATAAGCATAGTTGTCACCTATAAGTTTGCATTTAATAGCTTGGATTTTATCTTTCAACATTGTAACGAACCAGAAATAAAAGAGAAGGGAACTGATGGGGCAAAGTGATAAAACCCAATAAATTTGAGGGGTCAAATTGTAATAACCCAAAATTGAGACAGAGGGGTCAAATATTGGTGAACTAAAATCAAAGCACGGAGACCAGAGACCAGAGACCAGAGAGAGAACAAAACCGAGACCAGAGACCAGAGACCAGAGAGAAAGCCAAAACAGAAGCTTCGATCGACATAGCCAGAGAGAGAACCAAAAATATAGCCAAAACAGATGTCGCGAGAGAGTGAGAGAGACCTTCAGAGACTTGCGACTTCAGACCCAGCACCAGAAGTCAGTCGCGACTTCAGCGAGGATAGAGAGGACTGTCGCAACTTCAGAGAAGACTGTCGCGCCCCAGAAAGACCTTCGTGGCTTCGAAAGAGACCAAAGAAGACTTCAAACAGCAAGCGGGAACGAAGAGAAAGAACTTCGAATGATTGAGGCCAGACCTAGGGTTTTGGATGTGGCTTTGATACCATGTAAGCTTTATGTATTTCTGTATATTCCAATTGTATGTGATTACAAGAGAACCCTAGATTATATAGCCCTAATGCTAAAACCAAAAAAGGAAAATACAACCACGCCTAATCACACCTATACACAATTACGCCTATAATATGTATAATCACAATCATGCCAAATATAGAATATACACAATATATTCTCACATTCAAATGCTCCTCCCTTTTCTTATACATAGTATTAGCCACCACCAGGTCAGAAGCCAACGCAAAATCTAAAAATACTCTCTCCGGCTTCATTTCCATCACCAAAACCATATCCACCATGCACCCTCTCATAACCTAGTCTATCTATTCCTACATGGTCGTTGAAATCTCTATCTATAACTAGGTTCTCTCCTACGGGTATCTACTGTACGATCTCATCCATTTGCTCCAAAAAATCCCTCTTAATCTGATCATCTAATCCTACTTGGGGGGCGTATGCACTAATAACGTTCACAATATTCCCTCCAATAACTAGTTTAACTAATATAATCCTATCACCTTTCATAATGATTGCAACTACATTTTCCACAAGACCCTTGGCAACTATTATTCCTATTTCATTCATGTGTCTATCATTGCCACTATAATACAGTTTAAACCCGGTATCCTTAATTTCCCTAACTTTATCACCCGTCCACTTAGTTTCTTATACACATGTTATACTAACTCTCCTCCTAATCATAACATCTACCAATTACATAGTCTTACCAATTAAAGTTCCTATATTCCAAGTGGCTACCCTAAACCTATAGCTTTGGACTAGCTTCTTCACTTACGCAAAAACCTTTACCCATTTTTCATCGCACCCAAGCCTTCTAAAGTAACAAATCAAGCATAATTTGTCCAAAATAAATAAATAAAGAGTAGAAAATCAAGCACCATAGATCAGAAAAAGAAACAACCATTTCAACAACATAGCAAGAAAATTATCTAAAATAGCATATCATATTCAAATTTTCTGCTGGAAAAACATAAAATGACCTTTCTTCTACATTAGATGTAATTTTCTCCCAAAATTTAGCTTGTGTATGGGAAATCAATATGAATCCTTTTTTTTGGGTAGCTTCTCATCTTCCATGTTGTCTTCTAAGAACATCTACCACTCCCATCCCAGCTTACAGCATCGATTCCCCGAAGAACTATTGCTCTGTATCAATTCCACCCTATGGTGAAACTGTCTGTCTCCCCTATAAAAAAAGAGGGAAGATCTTGCAGATAGGTTATATCCCAGAAGAAATTTTCTGCTGCAAGGTAAGACTGAAGTTTCTACATTTTAAACCTAAGAAGTACGGACACTTCTATCGTGTCGGTCACTCTGCAAACACTCCTAAAAGCGTATCCAACAATTCTTTAACATGTCTTAATTAAAATTTTAAGTTCATAATATCAGACACTTTATAACACTTCTTGGACACTTCAACAACACTTCTTGAATCCTCCGAACACTGTTAAGTCACCAATTTTCCCAAAAGCCAAAGTTGTTAGGAAATAGGCTCAACAATGTATATCAAGCTATCTAACAAACATGACCTATGTAATGAATCTTTTCATAGTAATAACAATGTTCTGCATTCTTCAAACTGCTATGTGTGCAATGAAAATCTAAAGCATTTATAAGATGAATATATCCTATGTATTTTTATGTTGTACCGTTATTTTTGTATTCTTTAGAATGCAATTTTTACATGAACGATATCTTGATATGTTTAAATTATAGAATATATGACTTTTTTTTTTTTTTTAGTTGGTGTTATATTGCTTTTTATTATATTACCTATGAATAAACTACTCATACATTTGATGTATAATAAATTACAAAAGTAAAATTTTTTAACGTGTCTTGCATTTTTTTAAAAATTGTAGTGGTGGTGTTTTCCTGTTGCGTGTCTATGCTACTTAGTTTCAAACCATCTACATATCCACATCAAGAAGCACTTGACACCCTAAGGCATAAAAAGAAATGAATGTAAACTTTGGTTAAAATATTTGCACTTGTAGCTTTTTGTATGTGTAAATAGTTCTAAACTTCATCTAAATTCTTAGAAAGACTTGGAAGAAATGTGATGGACTGGAAACATCTTTGCAATCACTTAGATGCCATTAATTTTTTAGGCAATTGGATTGGATATCACTCACAACAAAGACACATAATTCAATGCTCAACTACAATGAACAATTTAAATCCTGAACTAACCTCACTCCAATCCAAGCAATCAATGGCCACAACATCTAAATGCTTAGAATGCTGAGAATGTGTTTTCTGTCTGAATGCACGCCACATAACCATTGGTTCCCAACTCAAACCAGATGTATGTTCAAGCACATCGCTCACAATCACTGGCTCACCTTTGACCCAGTGCTGCTGGAAATGCTTCAAATTCCCATGTTGAATGTCTCTAGCTGTAGGACAGAACAGATAGTTGTCATTGGAATTTTCTCGACAAGCTGCTTTATGTGACTTAGCACTGCCTAAGTCAATGTCACCCAGTGAACTGAAACAGGAGCACCATTGCAGGGAAGTTCTAGGCATAACATGAAGTTTGAGCATTTTAGATATATCCTCTGCTTTCTTCACCAAGCGTGAAACCCAATCTTCAGGAAGCATGCACTTCAACTCTAGTCGGTGACGACCACAGCCACCCATTTTCTTCGCAGGACAACAAATGATACCATTTTTATTCGCTTTCCACTCAGAAGTTGACTTCTCATGATCTTTGGACCTTGTGCCAACAGATATATCCAAATCTCCACCCTAATGGAAATCAAAGGGGCAAAGACTGAAAGCTTAGTTTTTTCAGAATTTTAGAGTTTTCTCAGGATTTGGTTACTTATGTGATTTATATTAGGATTATTACACATGTATATATATAGGGCTGGTATAAGGATCTATTAGAGAATCGTTGGCATTAATGGAATTAAAATGCAGTTTTTTGTGTACCTCTCTCTCTATTTGTTTTCTCTTTCTCCCCTTCTTCCCCTTCTCTGCTTCTTCACCCCCGCTGTTTCTCCTTCTTTCCTGCTGCTGATTATTTTCTTCACCGTGCTGAACCACACCCTTTCCAGAGAAAACAGGATAGGCATTGCCACCATGCAGATAAGATCGTCCATTGTCAATATATTGAAAGATTACTTCCTTCCCACCTCCCAGCAAGTGACCATCACGGATCTCCCGACAACAAGTGAGGCAAAGGCGAAAAGAACAGTTTGGACAGCTTCTGTGGAAGTCAACAATAGAAGTTTTACAGTAGGTGCTGCATCATAAAATAGGTGATATCATTAACTTTTCCAAAATTAAGAAATATTTCATATAAAAAAGACAAAAAACCTTAAAACCTACCAACACACACGCTTGTGAAAAGTTTTTGCCTTCTGTAACTTTATTGCTGCCAATGATAACCCTGGCCAAATCAACATCCAATTAGCAAATAATTAAAACATTACGGGTTTGTTTATACAGTTCTGCACTATGCGCATCATAAAACCATCCTGTTCAAATCACCTGATTTATAAAAGTCTTGGATTAATATTAGTTAAAAGAAAAAGAGTTAAAGCTACAAGGAAGAAGCATAAGTAAACTCAACATTTTCACATAATGGCCATTAGAATGTAACCCCTGAAATTTGATTTAAAAGAAAGCATAAAGTATATATGTAACTTACAGCAAAATCAGGATACTTATCTTCAACAGATGAAATGAACAATCAAATAAAGTGAAATAGAACTTATAGAAGAAACCGCAGCACTTTCACAGAAAATTTCAATCAAATAGCATGGCAAATCCATGTTATATCCATTAGCAAAGTGTGTATTATCTTAATTCCATAATGTTTTTCTTTGTTTTCATGTCCGATCAACAAACCATGATCTATTACTCTACTCATATCACCACACTTAGTGCAGTGACCTCTGGATATCTTTATCTCTTTGCTTGGAAACAAATTATAGAGTTCATGTAACATGAAACCAAAGAAGTACCTTGAACCTTGGCCTCTATTTCCTTCTCCATCAATTGCTCTTGATTGAATTGTTTCAGAAATGGAAGAAGCACATGTAGTAAATGCTTGGCGTGGCAAATCCTATCATCATGACTGATATTCCTCCACTCTGAATTATTCAGGTTCTACAATGAGTCATAAAGAGCACATAATACTATTTAGTAAACACTAAAAAGTTAAGGATATCATAGACACCAATAGAGCATGAAACAACTGGAGCTGAAAAGACTGACATTAACACATCGTTTTAAACGCAAGCATGCTTTGCAATTGCAATTTCCACGACAACAAGGGCAAGCCTCCGCAATTGCCTCCTCTGTCATACCCGGATACCTATAAGCTTGACGAATTAATAACAATCAACAGCAACTATAATAATATGATGAGTATCAGAGAATAAGATTTTTTTAAATACATAAGACTTGGCCTAATAACTTTAAGGTTATCGGTTCATTCTTGGAGACACCACTTTGTGCATAATGCCAGAGGTTAGGTGTGTACTCAATTTTTCCGCTCTCAAACACACATTAATGTGTACTAATTGGGCATTATTTTTTTTAAACATAAGTATGATCTTATGCTTTCAACCCATAATTACTTTTTCAATTTGAGATTAGTGTAAATCTAATTTCAAGAAGGTAAGATGCCGGTCCAATAACGTGTCGGAAATTAACCATAAAATCACATAACTTAGAATAAAATAACTTAAAATCCAATGGTAAAACAAAAACAACATAAATTTATCTATTCTCCTCTTTTAAACTTTAAAAATTATTGTTTTGACTTAAATATTCATATACATGACATAATAAATATATAAAATTATATATTTTGCATCTGTCCACACGTGTTGTGTTCCATATATTTTGAAATTTTTCGTTTCGGTGTTTGTGCTTCCTAGGTGTATATGAACAATAGGATAATACAACTACGAAAAATGAAAGAAAAACCATATAATAATAATAATAAATATATATATATACAAAAACACTTGATGACAACTAACAACCATGGTATCCTAGCACATACTGACACACAAACAAATAGCAGAAATATTGTTCATTAATACCAATATCATGACACTCGCCCTTAGATGAGCACAATTATCTAAACTATAGACCTTTTCTGAATTGAAGAATCACGGTTTTAGAGCAGAAAAGTAACCCCAGTGGGAGTTTATTGCAACAAAGTTTCAAATATTAGAAAAAACAAAATTCAGTAAGGTGAAGCCAAGGGTTTATGGGTTCAAACTGAGATGGTTATAGGGGGATTGTGACTCATATTTCTTGGCAAGCTATAAAATCAAGCATTTCTTTCAATTTCAAAAAATTAAATGTTTCATCAATATCAAAAGTAGTCTTCCTGGGCCACATACATCCACATAGACAAGTAGCCACAATGATTTCGCAGTCTCTGACTGAAATCCAGAAAATCTACCCTTTGCAGGTCATTCTTAAAGAACTAACTCCCATTTTCATAATGGGAAGATAAAAATATGAAATGTTTTAACAATGGATGACTGCCAGGGCATCATTGTTATTGTAGAAACTACAATCCTGTTTCATATTGAATGGAAAAATAACGTGATGGTGGCAAATGGGGTAAAATATTACAAATCAGTAACACTGTTTAAAAATTATAGCAGCAATGGAAGAATAAAATAAAAAAAATTACAAAAGCAAAGAATCTTGAGACAGGAAGATCAAATTGCCACGGTGCCTTTCATTTTCTTCTCCAAACGCCATAGCTATCAAAGAACAGATGGAGACACCCATTCTGATCACCCCCGCCCCTTCCCCACCCATATCCACTCCTCCCCAACTCATTCCCGTCACCCATGCCACTCCCCCACCCACCTCCGCCACCTCCAGACCATCCCCACCCAACCCAACATCCTAGTCAGCCCAAAACCTAGCCACTGCGATCACCTAAAACCCTCCAACTCCTCCCCGTTGTCACCTTGCAACCTCTCTCTTCTGGGACGGATCCACAATTATGTCTTTGGGGGCTACTCTATAATTTAAAAAATTAGGGGGACTATTCTATATAATTTTGAAATTATCTAAAAAAGATTTAGGGGTACGAACTCCTATAATTTTAAATTATTTTTAAATTTCTAATATTATATATGATATTTTTCAAATTTTTGGGGGTGCGGTCACCCCCCCTAGATCCATCATTACCTCTCTTCATTGTTGTTAAAACCAGTAAAGTGCAAGTCCAATAGGTGAAAGGTGCAAATTGTGTAGGGTTTTGCACACTTCCCACTTGCACATTCTTATTGGTTTTTTAGCAGGGGAGAGGGGATGGCGATGGGGAGGGGCTGGAGAGGTTTGGGTCGACTAGTGTGTTGCGTTCGGTGAGGGTGGGCTAGGGATGGTGGAGGTGGCAAGGGGAGTGGCAAGGGTGACAAGCATGGGTGTATGTGGTAATGAGAAAGGGATGTAATTGGGGACTATGTTATACGGACTCTTCAAAGTCTATTAAATATTATATTAGACACTCAACACTTGGATAAGGGCATGGAATATGTGTCGAATACTTCTCATCAGATATTTCTTATATATTTGTGCTTTTAACACTATTATCTAAGAAGTACAAACACTTTTAAAAAGATGGTGTGTCCGTGTTAGACACTGATACTCATTAGACACTTTCCCGACACTCATCCAAACGTGTCTTATTTAAAAAAAAAAAAAATAATTTAGACTCTGACACTCTTTGGAGAGGACACACCTACAAAGTATAGGTACTTCAAAAATGTTGTCTTATAAGTACCGGATATGAGTACGCGTATCGGTATGGCAAAAATGCACTAGGTACGTTTTATACAATATGTAGAAGCCTAGTCCACAATGGGTACGCCAGGTAAAAAACAAGATTTTCAACAATTGTAAGGGTACCGAAGCAATTTTTCTGTCCATTTAAAAAAATTAAATAACTTTAGGATTCTTTTGCAATAATAAAAACATAACACAAATTGAAATCACGTTTATTATTTTGATTCAATTCTTTCTAGTGAAGATCATAGGCGACGAGTTCGACGAAAGAACACGGTCGGTGATTGAGCACTCCTTCGAAGGCGACGGTGCAGGTCGACGGCAAAGCTCGATATTCCGATAAGTTTCTCTTAGTTCCTCTTCTTCGATTCTTCCCCTTATTCTTTGATTCTTCTTCCTCTTTCTTTGAATTCTTTTTTTTTTTTCCCCAAATTTTCCCCCCTCATTTTTCGCAGCAAACAACCAAATCAGTCCAACATCTTATTTTTCTTGTTTCCGGTGAGTTTTTTTACCTCCTCTTGTAGTCAATCTCCTCTTCTTTGATTATTTTTTCTGATCTATCCAACATTTGATTATTTTTTTTTCCTAATATAATTCTATAGTAGACACAATTAGAACTACATAAAATAAATAATAAAAAAAAATTAATATATAAGAAGACAAAAGAAAGGAACATTCAAATTTAGGGTTCATAAACTGATTTTGATGTATTTATTTTATTGTAATTACTTTCATAATATTGATGATTTTAAATTGTTATTTGAATATTTGAAAAATTATATACTCAAAAAAAGTGAAAGAATTTACAAATTATTTTGATTTTGTAATTTCTCTTTCTAATTATGATATTAAGCTTTGATTTGTATGTTGGATGTTTAGCTATATATTATAAATAAATAAATAAATAATTAGCGGACCCCAACTGTACCTGTATCTTACTTTTTAAAGAATTTGTCGTATCGGTGCACCCGTACCGTACCGTACTCGCACCCACATCCACACCCACACTCGCACCCGTGCTTCCTAGGGACATACGTATCTATTGCTTAAACACACGTGTTCATTAATTAGACACGCACGAAATTAATTATAAGTTTGAACAAAATAACTTAGAATACGATGATAAAAGAAAAATGTCAATTTATAGAAATTGGTATTATATTGCATTTATGTATTGTCCTAGAATAATATACTATATTCATATATATGACATATAATGAATATATAAAATTATATATTATGTATGTGTCCCTCACGTGTCGTGTTTTGTATCTTTTGAAAATTGTCGTATCAGCGTGTTTGTGTCGTATTTGTGTCATGTCACGCGTCCATAACTGTGCTTCTTAGACTATTATTATATATACATGTTGTTGTATGATTGCTATAAATGTCTTTCTGACACTGTATGTTACATATAAAACCATTTTATTTCACATAATAGATTAAATTATAAAAAAGTGATTTTTTTTTTTTGGATTGAGTCTACATAACTTTACATTTAAGGTTTGATAAGTCTAACATTTATACCCCACACCCGCACCTGTACCCCAGTCCTTGTAACATAGGCTGGGGAAGAAGTGGTTGAGGTGGAGAGGAGGTGGCGACAGTAGGTGGCAAGTGGTGGCGGATATTTAGTTAGGGTAAAGGTTAGGATTAGGGTTAAAAGATTGAAGATCAAGATGTCATAAAGATTAAGCGGTGCAAATTGAGAAGGAAAAAACATTAATAATAAATAAAACAAATTTGTGTGTGTATGTGTGAACTGAGTAATGGTGTGGGTGTGCAAATAAAAGCCCAATCTCTCCACTTTTAAGATTTAAAAAGTTCATTCAGTAATGCTCCGGAGCTCTAAAAAAAGAGCACTAAAATAGCACTTTTTTGTCTTTTTTTCCACTTTTTTTTGTCTCCTACTTCACTTTTTTTTTTTTTAATGGGTGACAGCTCAGCTGTCCTTTTTCAACTCTAATCAGAGCTCCGGGGCATTTTCCAAGTTCATCATAACTTAAACCAATTTCTCTCAATTTCTTTCCATTTCCCTCATTTATCGCTCCTTTAATAATTAATCATAATCTAAACACGTGATTAGGATCAATTTCATTTTTGTTTTCCACTCCACATCACTCAATCTAAACAGGCTATAAAGTAATGATCAAGATTCAAGATGCCTTGCTAAAAATGTAGCCAGAGTGAAAAAAACAAAAAATAAAGTTTCGAGAGTAAATACCATCTGATTAAGCAGGGAATACAAAATCTTTTGATCTTACACTTTTGGCACCGAACAACCCGTCCTTTCTTACTCATTTGGCACTGATGACACATCAATGACTTGATTTTATTCCCCTATTCCACCCAATTTCAGAAATCAAACACACAACACAACACAACACAACAATAACTAATCACGCAGATAGTTGACAAAAATAAAAGAAATCAAATGATAAATTCGAAGCAATGTTATCAATCCCGTCCGATAAAAGAAACCAAATGATAAGTTTGAAGCAATATTATCAATTCTGTACCGTACCGGCCAGTGCCCATTGCATAAGTAAAACAATTGTCTATTTTGAAAAATAGATTAAAAGTCAATTTTTTGATCTCTTTTTTAAAAATGTATGAAAATTAAATTTTTTATTTCTTATATTTTTAGTAAATATTTTTAAAATTTTAAATTACTTTTTTACTTTTCTATATGCACTCTACTTAAATATACTTAAATAATAAAATATTTATAAAAAAATATTTTAAAAATTAATAAATATACAAAAATACGAAAAATACTAATTTTTGTTTTTTTTTTTTTTTGTTTTATTTGCATTTTTTTGATATTTAGTGTATCTTTTAAAAAAAAATTTCACAAATATACTTTTTAAGTGTATTTGCCTTAGAAGTGCTTAAAATTTTTAAAAAATACTTAAAATATTAAAAAAATTTATTAAAAACATTAAAATACAAAAAATTAAAAAAAAATTCTAAAAACTGTTTTCTAAAAGTCAAAATCAAACAAAGTGACGTGATTTAAAAAAATTAAAAAATCAAAATATTAACTTTAATTAACTTATCAAAATAGGCCATAATCTAATTCCATTCTACAATAACGGCTGAAAAATATAATTCCAGATAAATACTGGAAGGTATAGGCAGAAAACATAATATGGAAAAGTATCAGACAATATCAGTAATTTGTTTTATAATAATTTGTAATATTAAAATAATAAAAATTTGTGTTCATACTTGTTTTGAAATATTATTTAAAAGACATGATATATTTTTAAGTCTCTTTTACATAAAAATTTGAATAATGTTGGAGAGCTGTTAAAATTTTTAATTCACAATATATATTATTAAATTATTTGTTACTAAATAATAATTTTAATACATATATAATTAAAGTTGTTAAAACCGTACCGGATATCGACCTATCCCAACACTTGGGCTCATCGGCTTAATGCCATGTTCTTTTCCATTACTACGCTGCCTTTTTTCCTGATCTGCTGATAAACCCTTACTATTTTCCATCGCTTTCTTCTTTCGTCGACCCCTTTTCTTGGCCTTCTTTCTCAGCCAACAAACGAGTGCAGATTTACCCCTACTGATATCATCTGCAGAAAAATGTTTACTCCATCGGAAACTGAGCAACCATACTTTAAAATTGAGAAAACAAAGGACGTGTTTGGTTTGTATTTATAGAATAGTATTTTAGATAAAAAGTACGAAAATTTGTTTGGTTTGTTTTTTTCAGAAATGGTTTTAAAAAATTATTTTGTGAAGAGAGTTTTAAAAAAAATGATTGATTTAATGTGTATGAGAAAGAGATATTTTAGAAAGTAGGTAACCAAATAAAATTTTAAAATTTTTTTAAAAAAAATTTATTAGGTTTGATTACTTCTAAAATTTTGTTTGTAAAGAATTTTTTTCAAAAATTTTACTGAAAAACAAATTAAACAAGGCCAAAGTCTTTACTTCTCCCAAGTCCCAATTAAATTGAATCCTATTAGGGTGTCGATTCATATGTTCTTGAATTTTCCATCTGTCAAATATGAATGAAAATCATTCAAAAAGTATCTCATTGGTTTTATTTTCAAATATTGACTTGGTTTGGGATCTTTAAAAAAAGTCAAAAAATTAAAAAATTACTATCCTATTTAAGTTATATCATCCTATTTGAGTCACATCACTTCTCTATCACATCACTCCAAATTCAACCCATATTTCACAAAAAGTCAAAAAGTACACTTATTTAGAACATTCCAAACAATCCTTGTTTTCACACAAAATAAAATAAAATAATTAATATAGTTTATATATTAAGGACAATTATAATAAATAAATAAATAAACTCAAGATTTGAACTTGAACAAAATAAATTCTTAATTTTTAATTTTATCAATTTATATTCTAAATTTTTGATTTATTTTCAATCTAAATTATTTATCTATTTTCATTAAGTAAAGTTGATGAAAAAAATAATATTTTAATCATTAAACTCAATATTAATATATATATAAATATTACATTGAGTTTCGTGACTAAATATTCATTTTTTCATCGATTTTATTTAATGAAAATAGACAATAATTTAGATTGAAAAAAAAAATTAAAAATTTAAGATTTAACTAAAAAAATTAAAAATTCATATTTTGTCACAAGGCTCAAACCTTGAGATTTTTTTTTATAATTTTTCCTTTATATTTTGAGGGATTTAAAATAAATTTTAAATTTTAAAAAATATCATTTTAATATTTATTTTTGTCAAATTATTTTTTTTTAAATCTAAAATTAATTTTCAAAACTCAAACTAAACATGCCTTTAGATATTTCCTCTTAAAATATCAAGTCTTACTTCTTCAATTAAATTGAATCAAATTAAGTTTTAAAAAGCGGTCGCAACCGTTACGTAACGGTTTTGGTGGTTACCGCCACTCGTTACAGCCGCTTTTGCAGTGTGATTGAGATTCACAGGTGTGTTGGTAGCAGTTCTTTGTAGCGATAAATAGCAGTAAAGACAGATTACGTAACTGATTCTGAACTGCTTCTTTAAAAAAAAAAAAACAAAAACAAAAAAGCTGAAAATGAGGGAAGAGGGATAGAGAGAGAAGAGGGAAGGTGAAAAGGGAAGATGGAGGAGTAAGAGATAAAGAGAGAGAAGAGATAAGAGATAAGGTGAAGAACATGTTATTGATTTGTTAAAGCTGTAAGACCTATGCTATTCTATTCAGCTGCTATCACTCAACTATTTTGTTTGTGTGTGTCTATCTATATATTGTTTGAAAATAATAATAATAATAATAATAATAATAAGTGTAGTAATTATCTATTTATATATATATATATATATTTAGGTTATTATTTATTCTTTTACTTTTGTCCTTGTTTAGTGATTGATTTTTTTGTAAAATATCTACAAAACATAACACCTATAATTATATATTAATACATTTTTTATATATGTCAATTTTTTTTATTAGTTTATTTTATTTTTATTTACTAGTTATCCAAAAGAAGAATGAATATTCAAGGGATCCAAAGCCAAACCCAAATATAATTTATTTTTCAATTTTTATATGATTACATTAACATGTATAATTTATTTTTTAAAACTATTCAAATTAAAAGTTGCATATGTTTCCATAGTATAATAATTAAAAAAATAATTTTATACATCTAAGTCCAATAATTTTTTTTTGTTTTTTTGTTGCCACAAGCAGAATATGGATTTATGACATATAAAGTCATTAATTATTAAAATAAAATGTAAAAAAGTCAATTTATAGTGATTTAAAAATATGAAATATATTGGATCATATTTAAAAATTTATAAAAATTGATCAATATTTATTTTAAGACCCAATAAATATGATTATGGAAAAAAAAATATGCGTATCGGTAAGTTTTTTTAAACTGTGCAAAAAATAAAAAAATTCACGATTAAGTTACTGCATAATTGTTATGTTACGGCCTTTACATCCCATACCATTCTGCCACCGCATTTAATGCTTTTCAGAATCTTGGGTTAGGGTGTCCATTCATTTGCTAATGAATTTTTCATCGAATATGAATGAAAATCATTTAAAAAGTCAGGTTTATTGGATATTTTTCTCTTAAATTTGAGATGCAATTTGCAAAGAGATGCACCTATTTACAACACAATTTTATGATACTTGCCATTACACTTTTCATGTTTGATTTTGTAATTGTAATTTGATTCTTCCATGAAATTACAGTTAACAACCTAAATTCTAATCTTTTAAAAAATAATATTATACACATTAACAAATGTTATAATTTTTTATTAATAATGTGACACCTTTTGTATTATTAAAAGTTTTTTTTTTTAATTTATAAAGTTTTATTGTTGCACGATATTGTGGGGACATATTTTGTGAATAATAGCACGTGGCCAAGGTGTCGCTGAAATATCAGTCGAGGTGCCACGTGGCCTGATCATGCTGCCGAGATGATCTTGGCTAGGCCGAGATTATCTGCAGAGATACCGGAATCCGAGATAAGTAGATAAAAGACAAGAGTTCTAGAACAAAAAAAGATCTTAGTCTAGATAAAGATAAAGTTCAAGAAGAGTTTATCTTTATCTAGATGAGGGTTCATGATGAACATTAAGTTTGAGTTTATTGAAGTGAGGATCTCTATCTAGATGAGGGTCCAGGATGAGCATTGAGCCTGAGTCCATTGAAGTGAGGCTTCTAAAGGAATCAGGTCATTGCTAGTTATAAAAGTAAGATACCCTCGTGGGTCGAAGGTAAATTCTTTTTTGGTTAGTTTAAGCACTATTTGCTATCTGTGAAAGATATTGTTTACTGACTTGATCGTCTGAGTGTCCCCAGGTGGGCGAACCACCGTGGAATTCTCATTTTCTTGTTACAAGTTGTTGCGCTTAATTTATTCTGCCGGTGTTCTGCAGTTGAGTTCCCTTTTTGGTTGTATGGTCAGAAATCAACACCCACAATTTGGCGCCATCTGTGAGAACCTAAGGAGAATAGATGGCCAACAACGGGTAGGAAGAAAAGATTGGGGACGACATCCACAGTGAGAGTGGTGAGCATGTAAATCCTAACATCGAGGAGGAAAACCGTAATGAAGGAGCATAGGATTCGAATCTTAGGGAGAATGACATCGGCAAAGAGGGTAACGCCCCGAAGAAAGGTGGCTAAGATGAGTATTACAACGAAAACGACCTCCAGGTATGGAAGGATAGATACCTGAGGAGAGACGACAAGAATAGTAAACAAGTTGGCAGGCCTACAGTCGGTTGTCAACTTCATCATGCAGAACAACGTGATGCAACCACTATTCCCATTGCAAGACATGCCGGTACCAGCAACCAAGACCGATGCCCAAAAAATGGGGCAAAAAACAATCCAGTAGTCCCACAACACGGCAAGGGAAGGAACACTCACATCGGCTGTCACAAGATGTCAGGCAAACATAGTCAATGAAAGGTGAGTCGTGGAAGACACCACGAACTAAGGAGACCTATGTTAAAGAACCTCGGCATATCCAGAGAAAGGGCCTTTGTTTTGACACAGTGGATGAGGAAAAGTCCAAACGGACGCACAATTACACTAGGAGCAGCGCGCTAAAAAGACTGAAATCTATTGATTGCCGAGCTCCCAATAGAACGAAGGAGGATTTGAGGGACTACCTTCAGAGAAAGTGAAAAAACGCCGAGATCACCTCTCCTGTCAAGCTGAGGACACCAGTCTCAGTGGAGTTGGATACGTTTGAGGCCCCAAAGAGGTTTCACATGCCAAGGTTCCAGATATATAACGGTAAGTCAGGTCCAAACTTTCATGTCGGCTTGTATTTAAATTTAATGGCTTTGTGAAGCGGGAATGAGTAGTTGTTGTGCAAGGTATTTCCTTCATCCTTTAGGGAGATAGCATTTGATTGGTTCCATAAATTGCCGAAATGAACTGTGAAGAGTTAGGAAGGCTTGGTTGAAATGTTTGTGGTTAGGTTTGTTACAAACAAGTTGCAGCCACTAAGGGTAGACTCCTTGCTGACTTTGCACATCAGCAATGGTGAAAACTTGTGGGCTTACGCCAAAAGATATTACGAGGTGTTCAACCGAATTACGGCTTGTAACTAGGAGCTGGAGATCGTATCTTTTAAGAACAGCCTGGATGATAAATGTCCGCTTCAAAAATCGTAGGCAAAAACCCTACCAAAAAGTATGGAGGAGCTTATGGCACGGATTAAGAAATATGCCAGAGCAGAAGAGGATATGCAAGGAACGAAGACACCAAAGTAAGAGAAGAGAAGCGGCTCGCCGAAGCGAGGCCGAGGTAATTCTAATGTAAATAAGTAGAAGACAGGGTTGAGGGCTACACATGCAGTCACCATGGTATTTAGGATCCCGGTCTACAAAGTTCTTGAAAAGATCAAGAACCATCTGTATTACAGAGCGCTGGAGAAGATCCCTAGCGGATTTATGGGAAGGAGCCTTGGGAAACATTGTGCTTACCATAATGAGGATAGACACTTGACTCAAGGATGTAAAGCTCTGAAGACACACTTTGAGGATCTGGTCAGACAGGGTTACTTGAGAGACCTAGTAGATGAGGCCAGGACAAGGGAAGAGCATGCAAGGCTACCCCAGGCACCAACAGCACCACCTCCATCACTATCACCATAGCAAACAGATGGACCTCGGGTGATCAATGTGATTCACTCGAAGGTCAATGAGAATGATGTATGATGGGAGATCCAGAGAGTAAGGCACCTGTAGTATGTGTATCAAGTCCAGCAAAAGAAACCTAGGACAAATGAGTACCAGGGACCAACAGTATAATGCAGTATCCACACAACGATGCCTTAGGGATAAAACTAAAGATTGGAGAATGCCAAGTGAGGCGCATACTAGTTAATCAAGGCAGTTCTTGTGACATCATGTATGTTAGAAGTTACAAGGAGCTTGGCCTTCACCTAGATGATCTAGAACAATCAGACAGCCCGATAGTTGGATTCAACGGGACACCGACATGGCCTCTAGGAGCCACGAATTTGGAAGTGCAGGGAGACACCAATAAGGTAAGCACGGAGTTTACATAATTAACACCCTCTCCCCTTATAATGTTATTTTGGGAAGACCGTGGTTGCACACAATGAGGGCTATTCCCTCAACGCTGCACCAATTGTTGCGATTCCCGACCAAACAGGGGATTGAGGAGGTCAATGGAGATTAGGTGCAAGTGAAAAATTGCTCCATGGTAGCAATGAAGTCCTCTTGCAACATACAGGAAGCAGAGATAGTGGAAATCAAGGACAAGGACATGGAGGTCCTAGATAATATCGACAAAAAACCAGCCAACAAGAGTAAGGAAGCTTTGAAGAGGATTCTGGTCCAAGAAGGTGATGGGGAGCGCTTTTTCCTTCTTAGCTTAGGCTTAGCTGAGGAGGAGGAAAAGGAGTTGGAGACTTTTCTGCGAGCAAACATAGAAGTGTTTGCCTGGACGCCCCACGAGATGCCTAGCATTGACCCCCGAGGCCACTTGTCATAGGCTCAATATGGACAGATCGGCTGAACCTGTTATCTAGCAAGAAAGAAGGCCGACCTTGATACATGTGGAGGTAGTCAAGGAGGAAGTAAACAAGTTGCTAGAAGCCCAGTTGTCAGGAGGTGAACTCTTATCACGACCCAAACCCGCCTATAGGTTCGATGGCGTAGGCGATGTCCGGTGGATTACCTACGGCCTCCAAACAGATTAACAAGGGGCTGCGGAAGCAATAAAGTAAAATGAACAAGGTCCGATGAGCTGTGACGACATACATGGGACAGAAAATTTAAAACTTATTTATATACATAACCTGCTAGTCAACGTACACCAATATTTACAAGATATTTACATAACTATGCCCCAGGATCCGACATTACAAAACATAACCATTAACTAGCATAGTGTGCAAAACTGCCCAAACAACAGGCTTCCAACGGAACCTCCTCGGGAGGCGCAACGGGTGGCTTGACCAAAACAAACGAAACAGAGGGCCATCAACTCTGGCCAGGGTCTTGTGCCAGCTCACCTACATATATATAATAAACTGTGAGCGGAAGCTCAGTGAATAATAAACAGAGTAAAGGGGTTTAATGAATGATGTCCATCGCAGAGTTAGAAATCAGAGTTTATTTCAGAAACACAGTCTTATGCATACACAGATTTCCAATCAGAAATAGATTCAGATACATGTTCATATTCATATTCATATTCACATTTTGCATAAGATTATACGTGGTACACCCATTAGCTAACAGATCCATCGGCCACGGTATTGTTACCCGGCGAGGAGCCATCGGCAGCGATATTATTACCCGAGGCGAGGCCATGACCCGGCCAGTATTATTACCGGCGAGCGAGGGCCATCGGAACTAAGGGTGCCATAGTACTTTTCAGAAAGTTGGACAATCATTCATAATTCATAACATAATATTTCAGAAATCAGATCATATTATATCAGTCAGAAAATACTTAAAGTGGAACATAACTTTACAGAGTTATTACTCACAGTGGGCGTTGAAACTGATGGGTGAAGCCAAACGGTCAACCAACTACGGCACACGACCTACATAGTCACATAATGGGTACACACTTGAAATGCGCACTTCTAATTGTATCAAAACTTACGTTAACAATTCTAAGTGTGTACTTAACCCCTTAACCTTAGTGTGGAGTCTTAAGCATGGCCTAGGAATGCCTAGGATGGAATGTGGATGCAAAAATGCCTTAGAAAATATTTTACAAAAGTTGCTGAAAACAGGGGTCTCGCTCGAGCGAGCCTTCCTTCGCTCGAGCGAGCTCCCAAAATCAAAGGGTTCGCTCGAGCGAACATTCCCTCGCTCGAGCGGTCTGATGAAACAGTAAAAATACTGGATGTTGAAATTTTCCGCGCGATGCTCGCTCGATGCTCGCTCGAGCGAGATCCCAAAATCAAAGGCTTCGCTCGAGCAATCTGATGAAAATGCAAAAGTACTGGATGCCGCAATTCTACGCGCGATGGTCGCTCGATTCTCGCTCGAGCGAGATTGCAAAATAAAAGGGCTCGCTCGAGCGAGGAATCCTTCGCTCGAGCGAGGAAGCAAAATCTGGAATTTCCAGATTTGTCTTCCAAGTTCGAACCAAGCATTCTTCAATCAAAAACTCAACCTCTTGGGCCCAAAATCTGGAAAAACATTTCAAACTCATAGTACAACAAGTTTTAAAAGCCAATTTATAAAATCATTGCCCAAAAGTGAGTCCATTGGAGCACCTTTTACAAACCCAATTCAAGAACAAAGAGTAATCCAACATTCTTGAATTCAAATGCACTTGAAAGCTTCAAAACATGATCAAATGGTAAGTTTTCTGGAAAAACATGATGAGTACATGGACTTTAGCAAAAACATGCACATGCATGTGGGAATTTGATACAAAACAACTTCATATGCCAAGAACATGTACATGCATGCATGAACTAGGCTCCAATTCAACCATTCAAGCCAATTCTAGACTCCAATCTCCAAAGGGTCAAGAAATAAACAAGAGTTAATCTAAATTCTAGTTCAAGAGGATGAATTCTCACCTTAAACTCTTAGTTTCAAGTCTTGGAGCTTAATGTTTGCTATAAACCTTCAAATCTCCTAGTGTCTAGCCAAGATTGTATTGAATTCAAGTTTTTCCTACTCTCCCTCTCCCTCAATCGGTGTAGAGCAAGGAATTGGCTGAGAAGAATGTTTTTGTTTTAGTGTATGAGGCTTAAATCAAGTTGTCTACAAAACCCACCAACAATGGCATAATGGTAATTACACTATATTCATTATTAAATGTTATTTAATCTGATTTAAACATTCCAAATCAAATTTTAATCGAACCTATCATAAATTCACATAAAATCTAACTAGTCCAAAACAATAATCAATTTCGAAATCGGGCGCCGATAAGGCTTCCAATTCGCAGTTTAAAGTCTAAAACACGAACAGATATTCCGACACCGAACAGATAAAAACACATAAGTCATGAAATCCACATGCAAATAAATTCCAGATTTTTCCCTTAATTATTACTAGACATAATTAAGTCCCACTTAGCGCTAATCAGGGTCGGGGTTATTACAACTACCCTACCTGGTTGTCCAACATGGTGGTAGTAAAAAAGAAGAATGGCAAATGGAGAGTCTGCGAGGACTTCACCAGCCTAAATAAAGCTTGTCCCAATGACAGTTTCCCACTACTCAAGATTGATCAATTAGTAGATGCCACTTCAAGGCATAGGAGGATGAGTTTCTTGGACGTATACAGAGGCTACCACCAAATGGCAATGTATGTCCCAGATTAAGAGAAGACGGCATTCATCACCCCGAAAGGACTCTGTTGTTACAGAGTGATGTCTTTCGGGTTGAAGAATGCAAGAGCAACCTAACAGAGATTGGTGATCAAGATGTTCAAGCATCTGATAGGGAGGACAATAGAGGTCTACATCGATGACATGGTCGTAAAGACCAAGGAACCAGGGAATCATCTGGCAGACTTGCAGAAGGTTTTTGACATATTAAAGGCTAACTGGCTTCGACTCAATGCAACAAAGTATGCATTTGGAGTTGGATCAGGCAAGTTTCCTGGGATACTTGGTCATAAGGAGGGGCATTGAAGCGAGCTCGAATCATATCAAGGCAATCATTGATTTAAAAAGCCCAACATCAGCAAAACAGGTCCAAATCCTGACCGGAAAGGCTGAACAGGTTTATTAGTCAAAGTTCTGATAAATGTAAACCATTTTTTCAATTGTTAAAAAAGGCCACAAATTTTTTGTGGACAGAAGAATGCGAAGTCACCCTTGCCGACTAGAAAAAGTACTTGACAACAGCTTAAGTTTTGTCAACTCCAATGCCTGGAGAAGAACTATTCTTGTACTTGGTGGTATCGGACCACGCTGTTATTGCAGTGGTAATCCGTGAAAAGGAGGGGGAGCAGAAGATAGTATACTACGTGAGCAAGACCTTGGCAAGAGCAGAAACCAGGTACCTACCCTTAGAGGAGTTAACACTAGCCCTAGTGACGACTTCTACAAAGTTGAATCACTACTTCCAAGCCCACAAGATTGTAGTGTTAACTAAGCATCCCCTAAAGTCCCTATTGCAGCATGGAGATCTGACAAGCAGAGTAGCTAGATGAGTAGTGGTGTTGGGCCAATACAACTTAGAATTCAAGCCTAGAACAGCGATCAAGGGCCAGGTTCTGGTTGACTTTGTGGCCGAGTTCACTCCTGGTAAGCCGCGGCTTAGGATGTCTAGGAGAACAAGAGGAAACCCAACTGGGGCCAAAGAACCCCATACCAGCAGCGCAGAAGGAAGAAGAGAAACCAATGCCTTGCGATATCTACATTGGAGACTCCTTCCGGCTCTTTGTCGACGGAAGCTCAAACTAGCAAGGAGCAAGGACAGGAGTAGTGTTAGTATCGCCAGATGGGCAAATGATAGAATAGTCTATTCGTTTGGGATTCAAGGCCTCAAATAACAAAGTAGAGTATAAGTTGCGGGGCTGAAACTAGCAGCAGCCATAGAAGCCAATGAGGTGGTAGTCTTCTGTGACTCCCAACTTATTGTGAATCAAGCAACGGGCGAGTATGCAGCCCGAGATGAAAGGATGATCGCCTATGTCAAGGAGGTTATCAGGCTGTTAACACTATTCGAGAACTATAGGCTATAGCAAGTTAGCCGAGATGATAACAATCATGTCGATGCTCTGGCAAACCTAGCTAGTGTAATAAAGTTAGAGGAACCAAGGACAATTATGGTTGATTATTTGACAGGACCAAGTGTAGAGCCTCTGATAATGGAGTACGAAGCAATGTGCGTGGAAATGGGTCCCAGCTGGATGGACGCCATAGTAGTATTTCTCAGAGATTGCAGTTTGCCAACAGACAAAAAGGAAGCACACAAAATTAGATTGAAGTCGGCCAGGTTCTGTCTGTCAATAAAAGGCCATCTCTATAGAAGATCCTTCACTAGGCCCCTCTTGAGATGTGTACATCCATCTCAGGTTGAGGACTTACTGTACGAGATCCATAAAGGTGTATGCGGAAGCCATGATAGGGGCAAATCACTTGCTCGTAGGGCCATAACTCAGGTATACTGATGTAGTGACCCAAATTGTTTTTTTTTTTTTAAATAGCCAGTGCATAATTTAATTAAGTAAATTTTCGAATTTGAGTGCTGTGTAAATTCTGTGCAAAAACAGTTTGGTTTTGTATTTTTTAAAAATAGTTCCCGATCTTAGAAAATTATGAAATTTTTATATGTTGTTCCCATATGAGTCTAGCACGTTGGATAAAAATTTCATAATTAAATGATGAGTATTTATTTTATGAAAATTCACGGATTGATTGGTGTTCAGTTTAATTTATAGCAGAATTTTGTTATTTAATTTTTAATATTTAGATCATGATTTGGATAGATTTATTGGGTCTACTTTGATATGTAATTGGGCGATGTTTGGCTTATGCGTGGGAATTTAATTCAAGACCCATAATTTAGATTTAATTTAATTTGAGTTTGTTTAATTACTTATATTTAACTGTTTAGTCCTTTTTGATTATGTAATTGGTAGTAACCACATTGGGAGTTGTTATTATTTATTATATAGGATAATAACAAATATTTGTTAGTTGATTTTATGGTGTGTATCATATGGTGAAAAATTATATATTTTTGTAGTGAATAAAATGTGTATATATTTCGTGGTGAGCAAAAGATTATATTTTGTGGTGTACAAAAATATTATATTTTATGGTGAGAAAATTATATCATTTTATAATTTATATTATAAATTCTGAGATATTATTACAAAAATTATATATATATATATATATATATATTTTTGGGAGACAAACCCATGTGGGTGGCCTCCCTTTGTTCTCCTTGCCATCATTTCTTCTTCCTTTCCATTTCATTTGAATTGTTTAGCTTGAGTTGACAGATTCCTCTGCATCTCTCTCACTCTCTGTCCGTCTCTCTCTTCTTTTCTCTTTTCTTGATTTTTGCTCAAGCTTTGAGCTTTAAATGGGAGTCCTTAGAGTGAGATTTTGCAAAAACTTTGTAAATGAAAGTTGGAGAGCTCGTCGTGATCTTCGCAATAGTAGTCTCGAATTCATGATCGGGCAAGATGTGCCTTCCAGATCTGCTCTTCTTCATAATTTGAGGTAGAGACTTTCTTCATATTTTTACATTAAAGCTATGTTAGGGTTATTTTGAGAAAATATATCATTATAAGAGATATTGCATATATATATATTCAGATTTTTGTTAGGTAATTTTTAGAAGAATAATTATGTTGGAATGTTAAGAAAAGTGGTATTTTGAGGTTGATTTAGGAAGACCACCTTGTATTGAAATTTTGTTGCTAAAAATTTGAAAATTTAATTTTAATAGTTGTATGGATTGTATCTACATCATATTATGATTAGATGATTTATTTTGAGAAATATTAAGTTGAAATATTTTTTTTATCTTTGATTTGGAATTTATTTTTGAGAAAAATAAATTTATGTTGATGAATATTGAGTAAATGCTGAAGTTGGGATTATAGAATTGTTTTGGGATTAAAAACTCTAAAAGTATTATATTCATGATATTTTATAAAAGATGATATGTTGATGATTAAGTTGTGTTCATTTTTATGAAAATAAAAATGTGAAATGTGGACTTTCAAACTCATAACCTTGAAAATGTTACTATTGGGCATATTTCATAATTTTTGATATAAATATCATGTTGGTTAAGTAATTTTAGAAAAAGTTGTGAAATTGTTATTGGTAGAGAATTTGGTAAAAATATTACCTCTTTAAATAGCTTGGCATGAAAAATGGTTATGTTGAAATATAATTATATATATGTTTTTTTGCAAGATCTAGATGATTTTCGAAATCATCATTTGATTTATTTTGAAAATTGATTGTTGATTTAAGAAGATGAGAAATTTTTTTTTGAAAGTGTGTTTACTTTCTTGTTCCTTTTAAAATAGAAATTGAGGGTTTTGAACTATGAGAATTGAAGAGAGATGTTTTTGGTGACTTTTTTTTTCAATAAATGAAGATGAGTGGTTTTGATGAGAAAACCTAGAAATTGGGGGTTTTTAAGAAAGATGTTGACAAACTTTGAAGATGTTGTTATATTTATTTTGTATGCCAAAATAAATGATGTTTGAAAAATTGGTTATTTGTTTACATATAAATGATGGTTTTCATGGAATATGAGAATTGTTGAAGTTTTGGAAATTGTTGTTCAAAATGTTGATATAGTCTTGAAGTGACTAAATGGTTGAGATTACTCTAAGTGTGGGAATTATGTTGTCTTATGGATGAATTGGAATAAAAGTATTTATATTCATCTTGAGAAATTATATTGAAATGAGAAATGAGAATTTTGATCACAATGGGAATATTGTGTGGAAGTATTGAAAGTGGAAGAAATATTGCATTGTATTATTAATCATTGCATTGGCATATCAATTCATTTGATAACGATGAGCTTTGAAATTTGATTTGAAAACTTTACATTGAGAAAAGAATGTTGGGAAACAAGTTTTCATGAAATAATTTTGGGGTAAATACGGTGGTAAGTCTTGAAAGGTGGTATAGATGATAGGTGTCGAGCCTTCCAATTTAATACTGGTAAAAATGATAGATTACAGGCGTCGAGCCTTCCAGTTAATACTGATAAAAATGACAAATTTGTAGTACTTATATAGTCTACTTGCAGACACCAGCCTAGGGATTACCTGAGTCGTATTTACCATCTTAGAATTTTATTGAAATTGTTGGATTAATGTATTTTCAAAATGACATTGTGCGTAAGATTTTCAAAAGATGAGAAAAATATTTTGAGCATGACATGGCATATGCATTCATCTTATAAGACCGTATAAAATGGATTTGATGAATTGTTTAATTATTTGATTCAATTGATAATAAGATAATTGAATGAATTGAAAAGGATGTCCTGTTGCATTTGAAACATATTTATTTATTTAAGTTTACTTGTTGTGGTTAATTAAATAAATTGGATTTAAGAGATTAAGTAATAAAATCATATGATTTCGACATGATATGATTTCATGTATATATATGAGTATTTTGGTACCCGCATATCTTCTAATGTTTTAATATAAGATTGCTTGGTGAGCTAGTGGTTGCTCACTCTTGCCTGTACATGTGTACAAGGAATGCTTTTCGGATTTGAAGATCAAACAATGAGTTTTACCATTTCATTAGTGTAATGTAGTGATGGATTGTACTACTTCATTTGTTGTTTGGCTGAGTGCTATTTTTTTTGTAAAGAGTAGTGTCCTCTATTTTATTGTAAACCTCAGGACATTTCTTTTATTTGTATGTAAATGTCATTATTGTATAACGAGAGAGAATATGTATATTTAATTATTCATCATTTCATCCAAGGATAAAATGTTATTTGTAAATGGACTTGATTAATGAATATTGGTAAGGTTATCCGAGTAATAAAATACGGGGCGTTACAACTGGTGGCTTTACATGCAGAAGGATGCTGAAGCCTGTGTGAGGAAGTGTGAAAAGCGTCAAAGGTTTGTACCTTTAATACACCAACCAGCTGCAGATTTGAATCCAGTATCCAGTCCGTGGCCATTTGCCCAGTGAGGCATGGATCTTGTTAGGCAATTGCCCTAGGTAATTAGACAAAAGAAGTTCCTGCTAGTAGCAATTGACTACTTCACGAAATGGGTCGAGGCTGAACCCTTAGCCAAAATTCGAGACGCGAATGTGAAGAACTTCATCTGGAAGAACATAATCACCAGGTTTGGAATTCCAAGAGCCATTGTAGCAGACAGTGGCACCCAATTTGACAATAAGCTAATCAAAAGCTTCTGTGCAAAATATAAGATCAAAAACTATTATTCCACCCCCAGCTTCCCCCAGAGTAATGGTCAGGCAGAGGCATCCAACAAGACCATCTTAGATGGGATCAAGAAGAGGCTGGAAGCAGCCAAGGAAAAATGGGTGAAAGAATTGCCCAATGTGTTGTGGGCATATCGGATTACGCCGAGAAGATCAACTGGAGAGCCTCATTTTGTCATGACATATGGCACTGAAGCAGTCATCCAGCACCCCTGGAATCAGAACCCAGAGAGTGGAGAATGAAACCAACGATACATTCATTGCCCGTGACTTGGATCTGTTGGAAGAGAGAAAGAAGAGAGTAGCAATTATTTGGGAGCATACCGATGCGACTTGCTAGGGCTTATAACGAGAAGGTCAATCCAAGGGAGTTCAAGATTGGGGACCTCGTTCTTAAAAAAGTCATCTACAATAAGAAGGATCCAAAATGGGAAGGGCCGTATCGAATCATCTTGGTTGTCGACAATGGGGAATATCAGTTGGAAGACAGTAATGGCAAGGAGTTACCAAGACCCTCGAACACTTGCAATTTAAAGTTCTTCTACCATTAGTTTTTGTTTTTTGAGATTCATGTAATGATTTTATTAGCCGAATTTTTAATAAAATATTAGCTTGATTTTGTTTTTATGGATTATTGTTGACACTTGTGCAGTCTTATGGCAATGTTCCCATGGTGAATATGACGAATAATTTAGACTTACTATATGGTAGAGTTGAACTCAACTTTCCTATGGTAGAGTTGAACTAAGTTGACGACATTTTCGAATGAAACATGACGAATAACTTAGACTTGCCATATGGTAGAGTTGAACTAAGTTGACGATGTTTTCGAATGAAACATGACGAATAACTTAAACTTGCCTTGACGGTAGAGTTGAACTAAGTTCAATCTAGTCAGATTAACAAAGACATCAAGGTAGAAAACCTCGACTAAGATTTGTTTGAATCAAACTTCGGCAAAAATTGGAGATTCATGCTTAATGTAAATATAAGTGGTATTTAGGTTCACATTAGGGGGCAGGAAGTGAGAATGAGCATAACACTTGTGGAATTTTTTGAAATTTCAAGTTAAACTTATGCACACCACTTGTGAAATTCTTTGAAATTCTATCCGAGATCATTAATAGATGGAACTATCTGAGATGAGTTAATCCGAGATGGGAGTACTATACTATACCTGAAGTGTAATTGTTTAAAATACCCAGCCAAGGTGCTAGACTTGAAAAGGTGAAGTCTTGCCAAAGGATAGCAAGTACAAGTGAAGAGACAACACTTGTAAAAATTTTTGATAAAATATTTTTAAATGTTGGCCGAGAAAAACAGTAAAGGTTTTTATTCGAGGTGATTGGAATGTTCCACCCCGAGGTATGAGTGTATCCGAGGTGTTCTAACCTAAAGTGATTATACAAGTAAGTTGTACTTAAGAGAAGTGCAAAAACATTCTATGTATGGAAGCATACGAGACAGAAAAGACAGATAAAGCTTAAGAAGACAAGTATTCAACACTTAGAAGACAAACTAAAGCATGCATTCAAAAAAAAAAACTTGTTCAATTACAGCAAAAGCACATCGACTTAGTATAAAGGATTACTTATTCAGTTAGAAAGATGGCTCTTCAGCCAAACAAAAACAGAAACTATTACAGAAAAGAAAAAGTTCAAGGAAAAGAAAAACTCTTAAGAGCTAGGATCTTGGGCATTAATCTCAGACTGTGCAGCCTTGGCTGTTGTCATGGTTTCGGCCTCGGTAGACAGCTGGACAGACTTCTCGGCCGTAATTTCGACGTTGATCTCCAGAAGAGTCTAGTTTAGGCTCTTTGCAGCAACGATGATCTCGGTTTCAGAAGCGTCGGTCTTCTTTGGTAAGGTGCTCTTGGAGACCTTATCCCCATCCTCTCTAGTCAAATCCAGGACCTGATCGTTCAGGGAAGGAGACTTGGTCCCAACAGTGTTTTCAGTTTGACACCTCTCAACCTCGACCACTGCCTCCTCCTTATCATCGGCCTCCTCCTAATCGGCTTCTTCCGTTTCTTCGTCCTTACTCTTTAATTAGTTTGAAGAATGAGGGAAATGAACACTGAGCTAGCTAATGTCTCGGAGAGGAGAGTTCGCAGGAATAGACTGACTTGTTGAAATTTGCCGTCAACCGAGTAATAACCTCTATTGCAGGCTTGATTGACTTATGCTTTATAGGCATCCTGTACGTCGGCCTGGTTTTCGACATAGGCCTTTTCGTCGACAGCCTTAATTTCGGCCTCTTTGCTCTCCAACTCCTCCTCAGTTTTGCTTAATTTGTAAAGCCTTGACCTCGGCTACCCTAGCCTCCACTTTTACAACCTCATCTGACTTGACAGCGTCTGTCCTCTCTCTGCTTCTTGTTGGGCAAAGCCTTTGGCCTTGGCCAATCCAGCAGTTGTGGATCTGAGCCTCGACTTTGTTTAATGAAGAAAGGTGACGAGTGACCTCTTGAGTTTTTTTGGTCAAGTCCTTCTTCATTAACTCGGTCTTGACTACGTGAGAATGTGTGTACTTGATTGCCTGGAAGATAAAAAACAAATGAGTCATTGAAACAGAGTATAAGCAACTGAAATGAACATTGAATGGAAAGCACTAGAAAAATCACCATAACAAAGTGTTGCATCATTAGAGCAAATTTTTCATATTGATTTAGTTTGGATGTACGATTCATGTCGGCAGGGAGAAACACGGTCGTAGATAAAGTGACGCCGACCTTAAGGCTGTCAATGGCACTGTCACCGACTTTCATGGGTCGGTCCTTAACCATGACAACAGGGGCCCAGGTTTCCTCAGGGTAGAAACCACCAAGGCCTTCCATACCCTCGATTCTTAGCTTCTTGGTTGAAGGGGCATCCGACGGTTCAACTTCAGCAGGCCTTTTGCTGGCCTCAGATGCGGTCTTCTCAACCTCGACTAACTTGGAGATCGACACTTGGTCCTCCGAATCTGAAGTGATGGTGATGGCCTTGGCTTTTGCCTTAGCCTTTTTTACCCTTTTCTGTTTGGGTTTCGGCTAGGATTGAGACGATGATTGAACTGTAACAACTCCTGGCAAGTCGACCAGTAAGTCTTCGACAATAGTTGGCTTACGACCCATTTCTTCGGCTGTCGCAGCTACTGTAACTCTTGTGCCAAAGTTGATGGCAGGAAGAGCAAAGGGAGGATTGGCTGGGTCGTAAGCCGATGCCTCCGAATCACGGCTTCTTTGGCTTCTTGTTTTGCCTGCAGGTACGTTTGGAGGAGCTCAGCGTCGGCATTGGCATCGAGATAGAGGAATCAATTGAGGGGCATAAATAGATGTTAGGTCTGTTGGATCTAAGGTGGAAGCTTGGTCAGTCTTTGGTGAAGAAACAACTGGAGGAGTTGAGGCAGTTGGTGGAGTTTGGCTTCTTCGTGGAGTGTCGGAGAGTGGTGACCGGTACATCGGAATATAATTCAGGAGGAGAGGAGCTTTGCGTCTTTGAATGGGGAGATTCAAGAGCTTCTTCAAATCTCGGCTTGGGATGTAGGACTGGCGAAATCCCTTTGCTAGCTGAGGATGAACTGCAAGAGTGAACAACAAACATTAGCACAGACTAAAGAAATAAATTGACAAGTCTTGACAGAAACATAAGATTTTTTTACTTGGATTCAGTTCTTACTCTTATCCTCTCTAAACACTGCTCGACATAGAGGAAAGAGATGAAGATTGTCATCAGGCGCAAACTCCCAGTTGCCCGAGACGATCAAGTAGTCATCTCCAGTGCCCTTGTTGAAGTCTGGGAGGTTGGCTATAAGTTTGAAGGCGGTGGATCTAGGCTTGAGGTAGTACGTGTAGCCACTGGCAGATTTAAGGCCACACATGGTATAACAATATTGGATATCGGCAAGGGTGATCCTAGTGTTTTCTTGGCGTGCCAATTCAATTATACCATTGATAACCTTAAATAAGTTGACAACTAATTGCATGGGGTTAAGCTTGTAATAATGAAGGACTTCTCGAAAAGAATGTCTAAAGGAAACCGAAGTCCACACTCAATGAACACAACTACGGGGAATGGCATGAAGTCCTTATCCGGCATAATAGAATCCTCCTTCCTAGCCAACCTGATTTGAATGTCAGCTGGGATGGAGAACTCCTGGCGAAAGTACTCTAGTTTGGTCAAAGTGTCTACCCTCTACCTAAACATACCCATAATGTCGGCTTGAGGTAATCGGTACTAGATTTCAAAAAAAAAATGGTTGATTTGGGTCTGAAGACCTCAGCTAAACCCTAAGGAACACTAGGGTGAGGGTTTGTGAAGATCTAAAGAAGGATTTTGTTGCAGTTTTCCTAAATTGTAAAGGTTTCTAAGTCAAAACCCAAACCTAGAAATCTATGCAGAATAAATAAGAATCAAAGGCAAGAATCTGGAAAATAGATAAAGAAAACAGAGAAAACAAGATTCAAAGTCTAAACGAAGTAGGGGCATAGAAAAGCTACAACATGACGAGTGAAGTAGTGAGAAACAATGATTCAGGAACACAGAGGCAAATTCACAGCACTATAAGGATAGAGAGTGAGCCAGTGTGTGAAGGTGTACATAAGGCATGAAGGAAATTCGAACTAAAGCATAACAGAAAGTCAAGAGCATGGCAAATATCAAACAAATCAGCGTAAGATACATGATTAAACATACAATAGCAAATGTATTAAGAAGAGTTAAGCATGAATGTAGATTCAAAGGCAAGATTCAAGAAAGGAATATAATTAAGAAACAGTAAAGAACGAAAGAAATCAAGCACTCACAGAATGTGGCTGACGGGATGGATGCCGAAGTAAGATTCGGCGGAATCAGATGAACGTGAATGGTTTGTTAGAGGTGCGGAACGGAGCACGGTTGCAAAGCTTCGAAGGTATGAAAATAATGAATTTCAGAGAGAAAAGGTTTGAGTAGAGAAAGAGAATGCGAGAATGAAAAGTGAGGAGACAATGAGAGAGAGAAAGAGTTTTGTTAAAAATTGAAAAGGCGGCAAAATGTAATGAAAGTACCTTGGGCAATGTGCCTGTCAAGCGGCATGTATAACGTGTGATGTGATAGCGGCGTGTCGGTATGAACGATGGGAAGGACACATGGACGGAACGGTTAGAAAGACTATACATGACAGCTCATATGCAGTTAGAACTCTTGAAATTCTTAAAATAATAGGCAATAACCTTGGCTAGAGGTGCAACCTCGGAGAAAATTCTTAGAAAACTTGGTTCGTGATACCTGATCCTTGGTGAAGTGGACAGTTGAGTCCTGGTTATATGAAGCTGACGAGTAATGATCTCGATCAAAAAGAGGAATGAAGTTTTAGCCGACATGTAGGGTAGACAAACGATGTAGGTTCCATCCCCTCAGATTGCAGGGTAATAGAACCTAGAAGGTAGTTGTGGAGACATATTTTGTGAATAACAGCACGTGGCCAAGGTGACGCCGAAGTGTCAGCCAAGGTGCCACGTGGCTTGATTATGCTGCCGAGATTATCTCGGCTAGGCCGAGGTTGTCTGCGGAGATACCGGAATCTGAGATAAGCAGATAAGGGACAAGAGTCCTAGTATAGAAGAGGATCTCAGTCTAGACAAAGATAAAGCTCAAAAAGAGTTTATCCCTATCTAGATGAGGGTCCAGGATGAGCATTGAGCTTGAGTCCATTGAAGTGAGGCTTCTAAAGAGATCAGGTCACTGCTAGTTATAAAAGTAAGACACCTTCGTGGGTTGAAGGTAAGTTCTTTTCTGGTGAGTTTAAGCACTATTTGCTATCTGTGAGAGATATTGTTTACTGACTTAATCGTCGGAGTGCCCCCAGGTGGACGAACCATCGCGGAATTCTCATCTTCTTGTTATAAGTTCTTGGGCTTAATCTATTCTGCCAGTACTCTCCAGTTGAGTTCTCCTTTTGGTTGTGTGGTCGGAAATCAACACCAACAGATATATTAGTAAGATTTGTTAATTTCTATGGTATAATTTTCAAATCATAGTTTGTCTAATTACTCGTCTCATCTTTACTACCTCTTGCTTATTGTAGCTGGCCATGGCCTCTCCCATTCAACAACCTCTACTTTTCTTATCTGCCCTTAGGCCATGTTTGTTTGGGCGTACTGGATTAGATTGGATTAGCATTCCCATAACTAATAGCCCTAAGACTACAAATCCCTTTGGATTGTGTATCCTATCCTATGTTTAGATTGAGTTAGGATTATAAGGAGAGATTAACAAAATATTATCCAATCTGATGTTTGTTTAAAGGGATTGGAATGGATAGGACATGGCACATCCAATATGAATAGTCCATCATATATGGCATACCATATCCGGATAGATTGTTAGTTCGTACTTCAATTTTTTAACCAAACATTGGATTAATAATTTTATTGGACTATTAATCCAATCCCAATATGTCCACCCAAACAAACATGGCTTTACTGTGTTGTCTTTCATTGCATTAACTCAAGGCCCTTCTCATTTGTTGGCCACAACTTTTCAATGCCAACCCCTTCATTTTTTGCTCGACGCCCTTATCCATTCGTTCCCCTTTCCTAAAAAAACCTACTCTACTTTGTCTCCCTACTCCTTTCCCTCTTTAATAGTTTATGCCACTGGGTGATGATAGAGAGCTCTAGAGTTGAGGCTCTAAACCCAGCTCTAGTGACATGGAAATTAAAAAAAAAAAAAAAAGTCCAAAACATCACATTAATGGTATGGTGCCCACCCCTAGAGCTCATGTTTTGGAGCTCCAAAACATTTTTGTAAGCCATCATCTCCTAACATCTACAAAACCATAGCCCCCATTCGTACAAACCTTAGATTTGAGAGACAAAAAGAATTTGATGAGAGAAAAAGAATAAACTCATAGCCTAGTTAGAAGAAAAATAAAGGGGAAATGAGAAAGGAAAATGTGGCTGTGCAATGAAATATAAGCTTATGGATAAGGATAGAGTTTGTGTGATGAGAGATGAAAATGAATAAATGATTTTTAAATTTTTTTAATGGTATAGCGAAAATTTGTGATGTAAATAGAAGCTTCATTGCGAAATCTACTTATTATTTGTTGTGACTATTTTGCCCTTATATTAATTTTATTCATGTAAAGCACTCAATTCATATTTATCAACAATGAATACTTTTCTCCTAACACTCAATTTGGATTGTATGTTGCGAAAAGAAAAAGAAAAAAAAAAATTGAGCTTCATCTCTTGTCTTAATGAGAAAATAAAATAAATTATTGTCTTTTCTTATTATCATATTTAGATGAGTAAAAAAGCAAAATATGTGAGAGAGATATGAATGATATTATTTTCTTCTTCCTTTGTATTTTAAAGGACAACTTTGGTATTATAAATATTTTATAACTAATCAATCTATTTTTCAAGAGTGATTCTACTTATACCATATAATTTATCTCTTTAAACCCTCTATCTTATTACACTACTAAAAAAATATGATTCTCATTATACTCATTATACTACCCAAACTAACCATAAACTAAAAACTCTTCAAAATCCTTTTAGTTTTGTCTCTTTAAACCAATAGTTTTTGGTAATACAATGTTAAAGAATTTAAATTCTTTGTAGTCTTAGTGTTTGTAGACAAACTAATTTTTTCCAACCATTTGTTACAGTTTGATTGGATGATTTGACTTTACTTTAATAAGAAATTAGTTAGAGCACATTTGTGAAGTGTCTATTTAGTGATACATTGCTATACAAATTAGATTACTCTAGTGTTATGTTGCCGAACTAAAATAATTTGTCCGGCCATATGTTGCTTTATGTGCATTGTAGATTGTCTTCATTATTGTCGCATTAAATGCATCCCTTCGTTTCAATGTAATCAATAGGTCGCACCATACTCTTTGACATGTTAACTAACAAGGATGTCTTCTCCTCAAATAATCTACTAGCAAATGAGTTCCCTTCAAGATGTTTAGTAGCCGAATAATTGTACTTATATTGCTGCAATAAATAGAAGTATAATCCTTCAAAGCAAAAGAACAAAACATTCATATAAAAAATGAAACTAGAAATGTACGGTACGTAATTAGTAACCAAACAAATTAAAAACGTTCGGCCTTGGGTTACCTGAAATGTATCTCTTATTTGGCAGTAGGTTACTAGACATATTTTTTTTGTTCGACAATGTGATTCCGGATTATTTTATTTTGTTCAATTTTGACACACTGAACAAAAGTCGAAAAACTCTCTCAAAAAACGAAACGAAAACCTACCAAATTAATAAAAAACAACTCACAATTTCATTTTTTTTAATGGTTTTTCACTACCATTTCTTCATTCATTACTTTCTTTTATGATCAAAACACTATGATTCTCACTTTTTGAAAAGAGATATTGTCATGACCAAACCCTTGGATGCTTAGGGCTAGAATCACAACTTATTAACTAATTCTCATTTTATCAAATTAAGTGGCACAAGCAGAAGTGAAATAAAAGTGAGAAAATAATTAAATAGATAATTAATTTCATTAACTACCCTACTATTTAAATAAAAGAAAATTCATCAATCGGCTTTTATTATTTTATTATTCGGTGACAGACAATAAAAAAAGAAAAAGTAAGAAAAGAGAAAAAAATAAAAAAACATGTCGGCAACAAGTTCTGTGCTAGTCCACTACACGAGGTCATAATCATTCCTTATATTTCATCACTTGAAAGGGGTAACAGCTATAAGCACATAACAAAGTGAGAGATATTATACCAACAGTATAGGGGTACAAAATAATCATGGATAGTTATTTAAACTAAAATATTTAACATAATGTAATTTGAATAAACAAGTTATTTAAGTGGCAGAAACTGAAATTTAGAAATTATGTAGGTAAATAACCATAACCATGGTACAGAACAAAACAGAACAGAACAGAGGTCACTAGAGTGACAATCAGAACAGAGCTCAATAGATCAATGACAAACAAAAGGCCACAAAGTGACCAATTAGAGACTAATGGTTATTTAGGTCCTCCAAAGCATGGGACTCCCGTGATAGTACTTACCAAAAATAAATATTTCTATAATTATTATCAAATAATTTCTAAAATTTAAACAAATAAGTTATAAAACATAACTTGTATAAAATAAATTATAGTAATTCAAAATATACGTAAAATATGTTATGGTAACTCAAGATATAATATAACTCACCTTAATATTGATTCCTTATTATTTATTTTCTTTTCTGAAGCCCCATTTTCCTTTCCCTTCTCTTTTTTTTCTCTTTTTTTCTTATCCTACATTAATGTCCCTAAATGAATCGCCTCCCCCTAGTCCTAGACAGCACAAATGAAGTAGGTTTCACTCGTCCAGCAAATTGCATATGTTTCTTTGGATTCCTCATAGCCCCTAATTTTCCTCCAATTTAATTGTTGTGTTCATTTGGCCCCCAAGTAATATATTAATCATATTTTTGATATATCAGTTCCCAATTAAATTACATTTTAGCACGTATAATTATGCAATCAGATATATTTTATTATTATTTATTTATTGGTAGTAACGTGGTGTTAATTAAATATTTTGAGTGTCACATGCTCCCCTCCTAAATAGAAGTTTGTCCCCAAACTAGACGTACCTTAGTTTTCGAAGAGGTGTGAATATTTGGTCCGCATTTGACTCTCCATTTCCCATGTAGCTTCTTCGACTCGATGATTTCTCCATAAGACTTTTACAAGAGGTATAGTCTTGTTTCGAAGAACCTGATCACGACGATCGAGAATTTGCACTGGTTGTTCTTCATAAGAGAGATCCTCTTGAACTTCCAGGTTCCATAATCAACAACATGCTTTGAATCTCGAAGATACAGCCGAAGCATCGAAACATGAAACACATTGTGGACATTGGACAGTTCAGGTGGCAGTGCTAGGTGATATTCCACAGGACCAATCCTTTCTAGTATCTCGAATGGCCCGATGTAACATGGGTTTAACTTTTCTCGCTTTCTAAATCGGATAACCCCTCTTGTTGGTGAGATCTTTAGGAAAACATGATCTCCTATTTGGAATTCCAATTCTCGTTTTTGTGTATCTACATAACTTTTCTGGCAACTCTTGGCAGTGCGAATTCATTGTTGGATGAGTTGGATTTTATCACTCGTTATTTGCACAATTTCAGGGCCCAATAACTTTCTGTCTCCAACTTCTGCCCAATACAAGGGTGATTGACACCTTCTTCCATATAGTGCTTCGTATGGTGCCATTCCAATGCTGCCTTGGTAACTATTGTTATAAGCGAATTCCACTAAAGGTAAGTGCTCATCCCAAGTACCCTTGAGGTCTAGCACACAGACATGTAACATATCCTCCAAAGTCTAAATTGTTCTTTTGGATTGTCCATCAGTTTGCGGGTGATAAGCAATGCTAAACTTCAGTGTTGTTCCCAAAGCTTCTTGCAATTTGTTCTAGAAGTGAGACATGAATCATGGGTCTCGGTCAGACATGATTGAGATTGGGGTACCATGCAATCGAATGGTTTCCTTGATGTGTAAAGTGGCAAACTTATTAAGGGAGTATGTGATTTTGACTGGTAAAAAATGCGTCGACTTCGTCAATTGGTCTATTATAACCCATATTGCATTGTTCTTCGAGACTACCTGTGGTAGCCCGTCCATAAAATCCATAGTAATGTGTTCCCATTTCCACTCAGGTATAGGGAGTGGTTGTAGCATTCCTGCAAGTCTCTGATGTTCTGCTTTAACCCGTTGACAATGCAGACAATTGGAGATGTGGCTTGCTATGTCTCTTTTCATTCCTGTCCACCAGTAGTGTTCCTTTAGGTCGTGGTACATCTTTGTATTACCAGGGTGAACCGCAAACCTCAATCTATGAACTTCTACCAATATCTTCTTCTTGAGTTCTGGAATGTTGGGTACGAAAATTCATTCTTGAAATTTTAGCATCCCATTGCTTATAGTGAAGTTAGAATCAGGCGTATCTCCTTGCTCCTCGTATTTTTTTCTTTAAAAGTTTATCTTCACATTGGCGTGCTCTAATTTCTTCAATTAACGTGGGTTCCACAATTTTATTGCGAGTAATCCATTGATCTTGCGAGAGACGAGGGTACATGCCAAACTTTTCATAGTCTTTTGACTCAATGCATCTGCTACCACATTAGCTTTGCCTGGATGGTGATGGATCTCTATACCGTAGTCCTTCATAAATTCTAACCACCATCGTTGCCTTATATTCAGTTCTTTCTGTGTAAATAGATATTTAAGACTCTTGTGATCAGTGTAAATCTCGTTGGTTATTCCATAGAGATAATGATGCCAAATCTTGAGGAAAAATATTACTGTGGCTAATTTCAGATCGTAGGTCGGGTAATTCTTCTCGTGAGTCTTTAGTTGATACGAGGCATACGCAATGACTTTTCCATTTTGATAAAAATGCTACCCAAACCATTATATGAGGCATCGCTATAAATTACGAACCCATCCGTTCTCGTTGGGAGTGCTAGTATAGGAGCTGTCACAAGCCTGTTTTTTAACTCTTGAAAGCAAGGTTCCTGCTTGTCAGTCCATTCAAAGGGTGTGTTTTTCTAAGTTAGCTGGGTCAAGGGTGATGCTATCTTAGAGAAATCTTGCACAAAGCATCGGTAATAGCCGACTAGACCTAAGAAACTTCAAATTTTAGACATGTTAGGAGGTCGTGGCCAATCTACGATTGTTGTAAATTTTTGGGTGTCAACCAAGATGCCATTCTTGTTAATAACGTGATCGAGGAATTGTACACTGGTGATCCAAAATTTGCATTTCTTCAACTTGGCATAAAGTTGGTGATCACGTAGTGTCTGTAGAACTCTTCACAAGTGGTGTTTATGATATTTTGGTGATTTGGAGTATATAAGAATATCGTCAATGAAAACAATGACAAACTCGTCAAGATAGGGTTTGAACACCAGATTCGTGAGGTCCATAAAGGTTGCTGGAGCATTTATGATACCAAATGGCATGATGAGGAACTCGTAGTGCCCGTAACGTGTTCTGAAGGTAGTTTGTTCAATGCTTTCTGTTTTAACTTTTAGTTTATGATAGTCGGAATGCAAATCGATTTTTGAGAGTAATTGGGCACCTTGAAGTTGATCGAATAAGTCATTGATTCATGGAAGGGGGTATCGATTCTTAATGGTGACCTTGTTCAATTCTCGATAGTTGATACACAATCTCATGATACCATCCTTCTTCGTTACGAATAATGCTGGAGCTCCTCAGGGTAAGATACTTGGTCGAATGAAGCTTTTGTCCAGTAGTTCCTAGAGTTGGGTCTTCAATTCTTTCAATTCCATTATTGACATGCAGTAAGTGGCTTTTGATATTGGTTGGGTACCAGGTTGAGTTTCAATGGTGAATTTGATTTCTAGGTCAATCGGGGTACCAGGTAGGTCTTTAGAAAAGACATCCGGAAATTCTCGAACCAAGGGGATTGCATCAAGTGTGGGGGCCTCTTGTTGAGTATCGATCACATAACAGACATAACTATAACAACCCTTTTCTAGAAGTCGTTGGGCTATCACAGAGGATATGACACATGGAGGAGTGGAAACTCCAGTTCCATCAAAGATAGGCTCGGGTTGGTTTGGTAACCAGAGGGAGACCTTTTTGGTTTTACAATCGATAGAGACGTGATTGGAAACCAGCCAATCCATTCCTAAAATCACATTAAAGTTGCCAATACGGAGGGGAATCAAATCTACGTAGAAGGTTTCACCTTTTAAGGATATAGTGCAAGATTTGTACACCTCAGTACCAAGGGCAGAATAACTAAAAGGAAAGGACACAGACAGTATATATTCTAAGGGTTCGGGGGTTGATGCTAACTTGGAAGCAAAGTGTGGTGCAACAAAAGAATAAGTTGAACCAGAGTCAATGAGGACATAGGCTAAATGACCACAAACAGAAAGTGTACCTGACACAATGTTCTCAGAAATCTATAGGTTTCTAAGCACTAGGGCAAAAGCTCTTTCTTGGCCTTTTTGATCCTTCTTCACTCCGCCAGGTCCTATAGGTTTTAAGGCTGGTTCAGAGGGGTTGGCTGTAAGATTGGTAAGCTTTGGACAATCTCGCAGCAAGTGGCCAATTTGTCCGCATTTAAAGCATGCTCCCGTATCTCGATGGCATCATCCCCAGTGAGCCTTTCCACAAGTAGGGCAAATTGGAATGCTGCTACCTCTAGGGTTAGTAGGACCTTGATTGTCTAAACTGGTTGTGCTTGTATTTACCCTCTTAAGAGGCGCAACACCAGATCTTCTGCTGTCTCTTTCCCAAAATCGCTTCTTTTGGCTTGGTAAGCGCGAGGCTTTAATCCGTTTTTCCACAACGTACACTAGGTCTACCACTTCCGTATAAGTTAGCATTTTCAGAATCTTAATCTTGTTCCTAATATCATCCTCTAAACCGGCTTTGAACTTCTAAGCTTTCCAAATTTCGGTGAGAATGACATATGCCACAAATCGAGCTAGTTGTGTGAACTTGCTCTATTTGGCCATCGTCATGGTTATTTGCTTTAGATATATGAATTCTGACGCCTTTTGTTCCTGCAACAAATCTGGAAAGTATTTTTCGTAAAATACTTCCAAGAATCTTGCCCAAGTCACGATCTCTTCTTTTTCCAGGGTGAGAAGCCACAATTCCTATACATCATCTTTGAAAGTGAAAGTAGCAAAACCTTCTGACTTTCTGTGCAAGGCAGCGCTCAAAAAATCTTTTCCATGACCCTAACCCGAGCTTCTGCTATCAAAGGGTTTGAACCGCCAGTGAATATGGTGGGCTTCAAATCTTGGAATTGTTTTATTGTAACCGGTTCTTCTCGTCGTTCTGACATTCCATTGTTTATGTTGGTTTGTAGGGCCTGCAAAAAGTTGGTAACTGCTCTTTCCATGATTCTTTCCATTGACTCAGTTCCGCTGATAGATGACCCAGTTCCATTACTATCATTGGCCATTACTACAAGGTAAATTTAGTAGAAATAATTTAATGAACACGACATCATATGTATAAAGCATCATGTATATATATATATAGAACACCAGTTTTCCTTGATACAAATATAGTGTTAGTACCACATTCTTATCCAAAAGTTAAAAGTTATGTCAGTGTCTAATCCTTGAGTACAAAAATAGGGATTAGAACTAATCATGGTTAGTTCTCAAAAACAAAAAAAAAAACAAAAGCATCGTCTTTTTCTTCAGTATCTAGTCAAACAACCATGGAAAGTACTGCTGCATGAGAAACTCAAATTCCTATCCAGCTGCACTACCCCGAAACAGACCCATGCTGCCCCGTACTGTGTAAAGAGAAATGAACTACAAGTATCCCCAGAACGCTCGATCGACAATCCACCTAGGTGCCTCGATATATGTTAAGTCATTGGTAAAATCAACATTCCAGACATTAATAATGTTTGAAGGGTTGGGGATGTGGGTGAATATGTAGTCACCAGGGAAAACATTTCCCCTCCTCTCAACAAAATGCGGGGGCAAAGGGCCAATTATATAGTGATGGTGATCAAATCCTGGGGCAAGACCGACCAGGTGGGTAGGTCCAAGATACCATCCTCGCGTATAGGCACGACTTTGCCTCCATGATAGAGATGCTACATCATCAGGATTAGCTTGTACATATATTGGTCGTTCCATTAGTTAGTTAAGGACGGATGTAGTCGCCTGACTATATCTTCAAAGTCTCCCCATCCTTCTGGCGAGGTGGGGGCATGGTACACTCCTAAAATTCCCTTCAAAGTCATAGCCTCGAGCTCATTCCAGAATGCCTCACTAAGAATAAACTCGGACATCCTTACATCACCAAAAATTAGTCGTGGTACACGGGTAAGATTATGCATAGGAAGGCTAACGTGGCAGGTAAAATATATATATATATATATATATCTATATATTTGTGAATTAAAACCTAGCTCTGATACCACCTTTGTCACGACCCAACCCCTGGATGCTTAGGGTTGGAATCGCAATTTATTAACTAATTCTCATTTTACCAAATTAAGTGGTGCAAGCGGAAGTGAAATGAAAGTGAGAAAATAATTAAATAGATAATTAACTTCATTAACTACCCTACTATTTAAATAAAAAAGAAATTCATCCATCGGCTTTTATTATTTTATTATTCGGTGACAAATAATAAAACAAAGAAAAAGTAAGAAAAGAAAAAAAAATGAAAAACATGTCGGCAACAAGTTCTGTGCTGGTCCACTACACGAGGTCATAATCCTTCCTTATACCAAGAGTGTAGGGGTACAAAATAATCATGGATAGTTATTTAAACTAAAACATTTAACATAACGTAATTTGAATAAACAAGTTATTTAAGTGGCAGAAACTAAAATCCAGAAATTATGTAGGTAAATAATCATAACCACGGTACATAATATAATAGAATAGAGATCACTAGAGATAATCAGAACAGAGGTCAATGGATCCATAACAAACAGAAGGCCACAAAATGACCAATCAGAGACTAATGGTTATTTAAGTCCTCCAAAGCATGGGACTCTCGTGGTGGTACTTACCAAAAATAAATATTTCTATAATCATTGTCAAATAATTTCTAAAATTTGAACAAACACATCCATGGGTTTCAATTTAAGCAAATGGAATTCAGAAAATAATTAACATACTTGAAATTTAAATACAAGTTATAAAACATAAATTACATAAACTAAATTACGGTAATTCAAAACATACGTAAAATATGTTATGGTAACTCAAGGTATAATATAACTCGCCTTAATATTAATTCCTTATTATTTATTTTCTTTTTTAAAGCCTCTTTTTCCTTTTTTTTTTTTTTTTTTTTTTCCGGTCCTTACTGACTTCACAGCCCCCCCTTTATATACACAGGCCTGGGTGATGACTCATCCTACATTAATGTCCCTAAATTGATGAATCACTTCCCCCTAGTCCTAGATAGCACAGATGGCGTAGGTTTCACTCGTCCAGCAAATTGCGTGCGTTTCTTTGAATTCCTCATAGCCCCTAATTTTCCTTCAATTTAATTGTAGTGTTCATTTGGCCCCCAAGTAATAGATTAATCATATTTTAGATATATCAGTCCCAATTAAATTATATTTTAGCACGTATAATTATGCAATAAGATATATTTTATTATTATTATTATTATTTTTTTTTTTTGGTATTTTTAATTAAACATTTGGGGTGTCACAGATATGTAGCAAAGAAAAAAATTGAGAAGAGAAGAAAAGCAATAGGAATTGAAGAGTAATGAGTGTTAGGAGATAAGAAAATATATTTGATTTTAATCTTTTGTTCTTAAAAGTAATTTCACACATAAGTAAAATTGAAAAAAATCAGAAACATTTCAAGTGATTCTGCTTACACCATTACTTTACCTCTTTACACCTTCCATCTCATTACACCATTAAAAAAAATGTGATTCTCACCTATTATATTACCAAAACTAACCCTAAAGTAAAACTCTTCAAAACCATTTTATCTCTTTACACCAATAGTTTTTGGAGGAAAAATAAGGGAACAGAGAAAGATGCAGTAAGAGAAAAAAGAAAGACGCAGGGAAGACGGTGAGTGGAACCCATAGCGAAGTGCCTATTTGGTCACACAGTGTTAAACAATTTATATTCCTCCGGTATTGTGTTGCTAGAAAAAATAGATTTCTCCAGCATTTTGTTGCTATACATTTACAAAGCCATTTTCTTCCAAGGTAATACAATAATAATGAATTTGAATTAATCTAGTGCCATGTTACTAGACAAACTTTTTTTTCCCAGCAATATGTTGTCGTTCGATTAGATGATAACAAGAAATTAATTCAGGACCACTTGTGAAGTGCCTGTTCGGTGATACATTGCTATACAAATTAGATTACTCTAGTGTCATATTGCCAAACTATAATAGATTTGTCTAGCCATCTGTCGTTGTACGTTGAAAGATTTACTTTTTTCTTAAAGCATCCATAAAAAAAAAAATATTCATAAATCAAATATGCATCCATAAAATCATACATAAATAACATTCATAAAAACATCAAGTGTACGAACATCCATAAAAGCATCCATAAAATCTGTCATTGTTTGCATTCATCAATTAAACATGTTATTACAATTTGCTTATATCGATAGTTTCAGTAGTTACTACATCAGTGCTGACAAGGGTACAGAATTGAAAAATGTAGGTAGTATATGCTTTCTCCCATCCACTAGTACACGGGTGATGAAAATGAGTCTAATTATTTGCTATCGGAGGTACTAGATGACCAAAGTTATAGATAAACCTATAACAAAGACATCAATAAGTAGAATTACAAAATAAAACATGATAATGATCTAAGTAGATTCGATAGTCTATACCTGCACGAAATGGTTTCCATTTACAAATCCTATGCAGATATCTCTTTGATCAGGTGTCGCAATCGGTACTAATCTAAGTGGTAGAAACATCAAGCACTGTTGCATGAATAAATGATAAAGAACGACTCGGTAGTATGATGCTATCAAATCGCCTATGTCGGGCATAGTCATCTAATGATTAAATTTAGGGCCAAATTCGAAGTAGGATAAAATAAAGGCAAGGTCATCAACTTTTTCCTATGAACCAAATAGTTGCACGTAGTGCACTACATTCAAACGAAGCTCAAGCGTAAGTTTTGGTTTTCTGCCATTACCTCCTGCATTTGATGTCTTTATAAGAATGACAAATCCAGTTTTCTTCCCAACGTTAGAAGCCCATTTAATTAGTGTTCAACAACTACTAAAAATCTGAAGATAATAAATACATTTATATGTCAAATTATTAATAAAACACTACGCCAAAACAGGGCATTAACGGCAGTTTTTTTAACGGCGGTTTTGGTTATCGCCGTTAATGTATCTTTAACGGCGATTTCGTTACCGCCGTTAAAAAAACTGCCACTAAAGCCCTCTTTTAACGGCGGTAACGAAACCGCCGCTAAAGCCCTCTCATTCGCCGCAATGACGGCGGTCTTCTTGCAGAGCTTGGTGAACTCAATGAGTGGTGACCACGCGCGGCCAGAGGTTGAACATGACCATCTACAATAAAGCAAAAGTAATCTTTAAATATTTATTTAGGGAATATATTTCATATAGAGTGGCTGTGGTGGAGTGGTTGGCGTGCGTGGATTAGAGGTCAAGGGTTCGAGACTTGGGGGGTGCAAGAAGAGAGAATTATTTTTTAAAAAATTTGAACCTATTTACGGCGGTAAAGAACCGCCGTTTTTGGTCAACTTTTGACAACGGTAATTTACCCTTTTACGACAATTGTACCTTTTCTGACACGAGTATAAACGACGGTCCTAAATTACCGTCGTTAAAGGCTTTAACAGTGGTTTTACATCCTTTAACGGCAGTAAAAAACCGCCGCTAAAGCCCAATTTTGGCGTAGTGAAACTCGATACAAATTAAAAATAAGAAAAAATCTTATTTATAAAAAAACTTAACGGACCTCGTCTGTAATGAATTCATGACTGGAGTCCACTAATAATGCAGTACTTGCATTGTTGCAATGAGTAGAAGCATAATCTTTCCAAGCAAAAAAATAAAAAATACAAAGAGATGAAACTGAAAATACACGATAATGAATAGCCGAACAAATTAAAAAAATTCGGCCTTGGGTTACCGAAAATTTATATTTTATCCAGCAATTGGTTATCAGACATATATTTTTTGTTCGACAATGTGATACTAGACTATTTTATTTTTTTCGATTTCGAAATACTGAACAAAAGTCGAAGAACAATCTAGAAAAACGAAACAAAAATCTACCAAACAAATAAAAAAACTCACCATTTCACTTTTTTTTTAATGATTTTTCACCACCGTTTCTTCATCTATTGCTTTCTTCTATTATCAAAACACTATAATTCTCACTTTTTGAAAAAAAATATGTAAGAGAGAACAAAAATTGAGAAAGAAAGAAGAGGAGTAGGGACTGAAAACTAAGGGGTGTAAGGAGATAATAAAATATATTTAATTTTAGTGTTTTGTCCTTAAATGTAATTTCATACATGGGTAAAATTAAAATATATATATATATATATATATATTGTACGGGAAAGAAATACACCTTCTCGTATAATCCTGTTGATCAAGTCTGCGTTCCTCCGTACGACGTCGTTCCACCACCTGAAAATACCAACGTGAGCTAGCCGGCGGGAGTGTGTCGGAAACCTCTCCGATGCCTAAGTCAGTAAGCAAGACAAACAGGCAAAAGCTCTATGTATTCAGGGAGCAAAAGTTGCATTACCTCCTCGAAGGTGATATTGGCGAGCTTATATAGGTTTCGCGTGGCACAATCCTGGTAGGACTCTTATTCCTCCAAGTGTAGAGTCCTTCTAGGATTACTCCTCCTTGCGTAGAGTCCTCCTAGGATTCATACTCCTTAATATCCTCCAATACCCCCTCACTGCATAAACCAAGTGAGATGGTTCTACTATGGCCGAACTCCTATACAACCGGAGTAACCTATAGTTCGACCATTACCTTCCTATCTCTTACCTCGGCTTTTCCATGCTACGACCGAGCTAACCATAAGAGAATCGAGCCGAACTACATCGTGCCCAAACCGGACTAACACGGACAAACCGGTGTCAATGCACGACCGGTCTTATTCAACGAAGACCGAACTACCAACAACGCTTTACCAACCGAAGTAAAATTAAGACCTTGATAGACCGAACTGACTATTACGGTCTCCAAACCGGAGTAACTTCAAGGCTATTTCTCCAAACCGAAGTAACTCACAAGGCCATTCTACTCGGCCTCTTTTATTATGGCCCATAACGGCCCAATACCCAGCTCGGCCCAATTTGCGTATAAATTGCCCTCTCATATATATATTCTCATATGGAGGGTGTAAAGAGATAAAATAATGGTATAAGTAGAATCACTCATTTTTCAACAAACCTCACCATCTTTAATGAAAAATTAAATATATTTAATAAAAAAGTTTTCTTTCTAACTATTTCTCATAATTTCTTATCATTTATCATTTAACTTATAAATTAACATAAAAAAAAAAAAAAAAAAACTCCGTATATTTCTTATTATTTCTTATCAGTTCTCTATGTAAGAGTACCAACAATGCTTTAGGTAGTGCATCAATGATGATGTTAAAATTAGTTCCAAAAAAAAAATAATAATGATGCTAAAAGTTTAGCCAATTTCACTTTTTCTTCACAATGGAGTTGTTAGTGTGTACACTTTGGAAACAAATTACTTTAGTAATTTTTTGACTTTTTACGAAAAGATATATAAAAAAGTAGAGAGAGTGATGTGAAAATTTATAATAAATTTTTTACTTTTTTGACTAAAATGTTTAGTCCCCAAACGAAAGGAAACTAATTGGGAAGACAGAGAATTGATACTCATAGTGAGTTTTACAGACCACTAAATTTTTCTTAAATTCAATTTCTAAAAAATTAAATTGATTTAATAATCATAATTCTTTTATTTTATTATTTTTGTCCTCAAAAAAAATAAATGACAAATATATATTTTAAAATATATCGAGAAAATTATCAATAAATCCAATATAATAATTGCATAAAACGTTAAGTCCAGTGAATATTTTTTGTTGGTGAGAAGTATATTTTATTATTTTGAAAGACATTTTTGTTTTCAATTTTACCCTCTCAACCAATTTGGTGAATTTTTTTCTAACTGTTTAATTATTTTTGAACTTATCTATTCAAATTTTTTTATCTGATGAATTTTTTCTCTATCTGTTGAATTTTTTAAAATTATTTGTTCAAAAATCTATTTCTTAAATTTTACTAAATTTATTTTTTCTTATTTGTTGAAATTTACAAAGCATATCCATGATCTGTTGAAATTTCCTTTCCATATCTACTTTTTCTCTTATCTGTTGAACCACGACTCTCCTCCTTCATCTTCTTAATCATCATTCTCTTATTTGTTAATTCTCTCCGAGATCGAGAACCAAAACGATGACATAAATGTCGATGTTCCAAATATGGAAAGAATAAAGATTCTAAGTTTGTATAAAAACAAAAAGTACTACTTGAATCTACTAGAGACTCATAGAACTCTCATCTTCAAATCAACACTGCTCTTATCGATTGAACCTATCTGATGAAAAATATAAGAGAAATGAAGTGGGTTTCAAACAACTTTCTGCACTTCTCTTACTTCAACTCATCAAATTGAAACTAAGAAACAACAACGGAACAAAGATTTGCACAAAAAAAGAGACACTAAGAGAGTGATGGTTAGGAAAGATGAGTTTCATCTCTTTAATGCCTCTCAAACTTTAGAGACAGAACCGCCAACCATCACTAGCCTAACTTCAGCCACCGGAACCACCAAATCACTGTTGAATAATTTAGAGCGCACGTTTATTTTCTTTGTATTGAGTCAGTCAAAGTTGTCCTAGTCTGTAGGAATTGGTTGTCCTAGTTTCTAGGATTTGGTTAATAATGGAGTTCTGTTCCACATGTTGTTTTTATTTACCTAGTCTATAGGAGTTTGTTTTGCACATTTGAGTGGTGATATGCAATGCCTACTTTCATGCTATTAGTACTAAGTAGTGCCTACTTTTGTGGTATTTTCTGTTATGTATGAGCCTATATAAAGCCAGTCTTATTTGATGAATAAAATCAAGTCCTTAAGTCTCACATTTTCATCTTCACTGCTTGTAACAGTGGTATTAGAGCAATGTTTAGTTTGTGAGAAAGCAAGACACTACAACAAAAATAGTTAAAGATCACATTTTGACAAAAAAAAAAAATATATCTCACTTTTATTGGAAGTGTGATAAAAAAAATTAGATTGATATTTTAATCACACTTAATTTGATTTAGTGTGATAATATTCATTTTTTATGTCACTTTTCAATTAAGTGTGATTATATATATATTTTTTTAATCACACATTCTAATTAAAGTGTGATTATATATACACTACTACTTTTTAATCACACTTTTTAAATAAGTGTGATTAGATATATATTTTTTAATCACACATTCTAATTAAAGTGTGATTATTTATATATTTTTTAATCATACCTTCTAATTAAAGTGTGATTATATTTACACTACTACTTTTTAATCACACTTTTTAAATAAGTGTGATTATTTATATATTTTTTAATCACACCTTCTAATTAAAGTGTGATTATATATACATTACTACTTTTTAATCACACTTTTTAAATAAGTGTAATTATATATATAGATATATATATATATTTAATCACTCCACTACAAGAAAAAGTATCTTTAGCGACTAAAAAAGCACATTTGGTCGCTGAAAGTATAGGTTTTGGGAACTAAAAAAGCATTAGTAGCCAAAAGTAAAGATTTTTGACGACTAAAAAAATTTAGTAGCCAAAAGTATAGGTTTTGGCGACTAAAAATCTGTTTGGTTGCCCATATATGGCTTTTACCGACTAAAAAAATTTTAGTAGCCAAAAGTAAGGCTTTTTGGCGACTAAAAAAAAATTAGCAGCCAAAAGTGAGGTATTGGGTGACTAAAAAGATGTTTGGTCGCCAAAAGTGAGGCTTTTACTGACTAAAAAAATTTTAGTAGCCAAAAGTGAGATTTTTTGGTGACTGAAAAAAATTTAGTAGCCAAAACTGAGGCATTGGGCGACTAAAAAGATGTTTAGTAGCCAAAAGTGAGGCTTTTTGGCGACTAAAAAGAAGTTTAGTTGCCAAAAGTGGTAATTTTAGCCCGGGAATTAAATTTTTTAACGACTAAAAAATAATTAGTAGCCAAAAGTATAGAATTGGCGACTAAAATTATGTTTAGTCGCCAAAAGTGGTCTTTTTTTCTAGTAAATAATTTATTTTTACATAAATTATGTTCAATAAAAAATAATTATCTTTATATATATACTTTTATATTAATACGGGTCTATGTACTATATAAATAATATATGTTACATATATAATCATATAGTGTTATAGAGATGTAGTGGAAAGAGTGTGTTGTATAAGGTTTATGGTGTGAGAGGGTTGATGGTTCGAATCTCTATAAGAGCGATATAAATGAGAAACTAGTGAGTGTAATATTTTTTTTTTATCTAAATGTTATTAATCACACTTAAAAGGTGTGGTCTAAATATTTTTAATCACACTTAAAAGGTGTAATCTAAATGTTATTAATCACACTTAAAAGGACTTAAAATGTGTGATCTAAATATTATTAATCACACTTAAAAGGTGTGATTTAAATGTTATTAATCACATTTAAAATGTGTGATTAAAAATGACCCCTTTTAATCACACTCCCAAAGATCACGCTTTAATAAAACTTAAAATGTGTGATTAAATAACATACATCACACAAAAAAAGTGTGATCTTTATCTGTTTTTGTAGTAGTGAGAGCGAGTTTCCAAAACTGTGAGAGTCATCAAAATAGTCCCCAGAACAGTTCGAAACAACAGCAGTTATTTTATCTCCTCTGATTTTTTAAAGGAAACAATGGCTACAGAGACTAATTTTGTGCAGACAGCAATCCCTTTCTTTGATGGTCACTATGACCATTGGAGCATGTTGATGGAGAACTTCTTAAGGTCTAAAGAGTAATGGCAAGTCATTGAATCTGGTGTAGCAGCACTTGCAGCTGGCGTGCCACTCACAGATGCACAAAAAATGGAGTTGGAATGACTGAAGTTAAAAGATTTGAAGACAAAGAATTACTTATTTTATGCCACTGATCGACCTATCCTGGAAACAATTCTTAGCAAAGAAACTTCCAAGTATATTTGGGATTCAATGAAGCAAAAATATCAAGGCTCCTCAAGAGTGTGCACAGCTTCAAGCCTTGATAAGGGATTTTGAGACTCTACAGATAAAAGATGGTGAGTCAATTACCAATAATTGTGCAAAGACTATGGAGATAGCAAATAAGATGCGATTTCATGGTGAAAAGATAAAAGATTTGTTTATTGTTGAGAAGATTCTACGTTCATTGACTCCAAAATATGACTACTTGGTTTGTTCAATTGAAGAATCGAAATATATAAATGAGTTCTCTCTTGATGAACTCCAGAGTTCTTTATTAGTCCATGAACAAAAGATGACTGAAGTTCAATTATGGATGAGCAAGCTTTAAAAGCTTCTACCTTTACTCAGTTCTCAAATTATAAAGGAAGGAGTAGAGGTAGAGGTAGAGGAAGGGAAGGTAGAGGCAATAGAGATGGTAATGCTATACCAAACTGTCCAACGACAAAGAGAAGTTTGAGAAGTCAAATTTTGTTGAAAACAAATAAGCAAAAACTCTGTTAATGGTTTCTTATGTCAATACGAAACCCGAGTCAAATGTTTGGTATGTAGATACAGGCTGTAGCAACCATATATATAGAAGTAAGTCTTCCTTCTCTTATTTAAATGAAGGCTTTCATTCCACTATCAGTTTTGGTGATTGTTCTACTGTGATGTTAATATTAGAACACAAGAATGGTTTTGTAGAAACAATTTCCAATGTTTTTTATGCACCTAACTTGAAAAGTAATTTGTTAAGTTTTGGTTAGTTGCAAGAAAAAGGTTATGTGATAACTATTAAAAAAGGTGCTTGTGAGATTTATGATCCTTCAAGAGGAGCAATTACTATTGTTCAGATGAGTTCAAACAAATTGTTTCCTTTAAAGATAACAATAACTCAACCTTGTTTAATGGCTGAAGTAAAAATCCCCTCATGGATTTGGCATTTTCGCTATGGCCACTTGAATTTTGGCGGATTAAAGACTCTTCAACACAAAGATATGGTTACTGGACTCCCTCAAATTGCCACTCCTTCTTAAGTTTGTGAAGAATGTGTTGTTGGCAAACAACATCGTTCTCCATTCCCTCAAAGAAAGTCACGGAGAGCCAAAATTGTCCTGGAGTTGGTTCATTCAGATATTTGTGGGCTGATAAATCCATCTTCTAATTGGGGTATAAGATATTTTATTATCTTCGATGATGATCATACTTGAAAGGTTTATTTTTTGCAGGAGAAATCAGAAACTTTTAGTACATTTAAAAGCTTTAAGATACGAGTCAAAAATGAAACAGGGAAGACCATCAAAACTCTCTGCCATGACCCAACCCCTACCCCAAGGGACTAGAGAAGCGACCGGCTACTAATTTGAGATTACCAAAGGCCTGCTTAACAATAATATAGTAATAGGAACTGGCAGAAGCCAATAAATATTAAAATATAATGTCCAATGAGCTGTGAAGATTTAAATGAACACAACAAACCTTTATATATATATACACACCCAAGTCAATGTCAAGCTTGTATACAAACATAAACAAAACTCAGGGAGTTAATCCCAACAACCAAAAATCAGTATTAAACAAAAACATTCATACACTTGATCACAATTACGAAAATGATGAATACCGAACCACCCAAAATGCCTTGAAGCTTAACCATTCGGAACCTCACAATGAGGCATAGGGGTTGGCTTGACAAAATAGGGTTCAGGTCTACATCTCTACGTCTGATCCTATGCTTGATCACTTACATACATATATAAAACAATGAACTAGAGCCCAATGAATAACAACAGTGTGAAGGGGTTATGAATTATGTCCTTACAGTATTTAAAACGGTCAATTCAACAGTGGGTCACTTTCATCATCAGTATCTCATAATTTCTCATTCAAATTGAAATCATATTGAAATTATAGAAGTCATACATGGTACATCCAATAGCAAAACAGTACAGTAGGTCATAAATACCGAACAATCAGAATTGATGGCCATCAATATAGTAAACAGAAGTTCCAAGTGTTGGAATTGACAGAGATCTCTGTAGCAGTAACAAATACTATGGATGCCATGAATATAGTTCACAAAATAGGACAATCATTTATTCTAATAAGGAAAATAACATTTCAGAAAACAGAGTTTAACATATAATCAGAAAATACATATAATCAAACATATCTTTACAAAGTTGTTACTCATAATTGGCTTCATGAAGCACGTGATTAGAATGTGGCGTCTGACCTACACAAACATATTCAAGCACAACATCTTAGTATACATGCAATTCATTCAGTCAGTCCTTAACCCTATTCGGTTCATTCACTACTTGTTCATTCGGTTAGTTCTATTTGTTCTCTAATTTAATCCATGCTCATGATATGCGTATGAATGTGAAAAACATGTGAAAACCATGTAAATAGAGGTCCAGGGGTCCTAAAAATGGAAAGAAATCAAAATCCAGTCTGCCTTGAAAACCACACGTGCGGAAGCACTGGCCATACATGCGGAACCTTCACCGCACGTGCACTTCGTACGTGCAATTAAAGTAGTAGCACAACTAAAACAGGGAAGGCTTGGCCGCACATGGAGGGCCTTAGGCCGCACGTGCGATCTGGGTTCATTTCAGTCCAAAAATCTGCTCAAACTTGGAACTCCAACCTCTTCAAATTAGGGTTCAAATTTATGCATTTCCTCACCAAAAACTTCTCGAAAACAACTTACACTTGGATTCTCAACATCAAATACTACTCACAACTTTGAACTAAAAACTCAAAGACCTTATTAAAGAACAAGATCTGGAACTTAAGTGCAAAACTCTCAAAATATGCATATATGAGTTCAAATCTCAAAATCCATGGGGTTTTTCCCAAAGTTAAAGAATCATGCAAGAAGTTTTGGATATGAACAAGAATTTCCTGAAAGTATGCCATGCATGTTTGTAGCACTTGTGCCTTTTAAGGCTTTGGGTAAATATATTTGGACCTTTCATTCTATTTTGGGAACCTTTGGTGTGTTTGTTGGAAGTCCCACATCGGTTATTGGAAGTCCCACATCGGTTACAAGACACATTTTAAGGTGGACAAACTTCTATATATAGGTGCAAGTGCATAGGGTTAGCTTACCAACTTCTATGGTTCTTTCTTGGTTTAATTAGCCATTACGAACCGAGCTTGAGTTATAAATTTTAGTTGTGCCGAGCTGGATTTTGGCCATAGTTCCTTCGCCAAAGTTGTGTTAATTCTCGAGGGCTTTGTGGTGTGTGGTGGAGATCGAGTTTTGACTCTTTTCATCTTCTCCGTTTGAGCGCCGAATTTGAGGTAAGGATAACCTACTCCTCTTTATGAGCTTTGTCTTTAAATTTTAGCATTTTGATATGTTGGGGGTTGTTGGGTAATTTTGAGAAAGTTTAGGGGCTTTTGTGCAATTTTACAAAAGTTGGGGTTTTATTTATAATAAACCTATATACATGTTTAGCATAGAGAAATGTTAGAAATGGGAATGTATGGGATTAAAGGGTGTAGTTGAATTATTTATCGCTCACCTAGTTGAAATGTTGATTTTATATTCATTTTGTGCATTTATTTTCTATTTAAAAATAACTGCTTTGGGCTATCGGTGGAGGATAGTCTTGATTGTTGTAGACAATGCATGATGATTAGGCAAACTAAAACTAATCACTAGAATGTGTCATTGAGTATGACGTTTGAAAGAATACATTAACTTTATGTATTAACTGATGATGTGTATAATAATTGTTTATATGCATTATGTTGTGTTGGAGGAGAGAGGGGATGTACTCCACGGTTTAGGGGAAGAGAGGGGATGGACCTCAAAACCGGGTGTTGTGTGGGGGAAAAGAGGGGATGGACTCCGTAGATACAGCTCGTATGCTTATCTGTTGAAGTGTTGATATAGCTCATATGCTTATCGTTGGAAGTGTGATATAGTTCTTATACTTATCAGTGGAAGTGTTGATATAGCTCATATGCTTATCTGTTGATGTATTGATATAGCTAGTATGCTTATCTATTGTGAAATGAGGAAAATGTTTAAAATGAGTTACTGTCTCATATCGGTTATTTGGTCAGGTTCTGGACTATGGTTATGAATTGAAAATTAAAAAGGAATGGAAAATGAAACTGTAATGTGATATGAAAAAATGTAAAAGTGTTAACCATCTATCAAACTGTTAATCTTTTAGTCATTGTTCATAGCTGGTTTAGTGTATTTCTACTGGGCTGTTAGCTCACCCTATACAGGAATATCATTTTCGGGTACAGGTAGCATGCCACCTCCAAGGGTATAGCTTGGGAGGCTTAAGGCGGGCAGACTTTATTGTCTTTCTTTCTTTTGATGTATTACATGTGGATTCAAGCTAAGGGCTTAATGTGTAATTGAGTTAGTACTCTCTGTTTGTAACCAAATGTTAACTTGGAAAGTTGTAAGCCCGTAGGGCATTAGTTTGTTGTTAACATGTAATACATTTTGTAATGAATTACTCTGATGAATAGAAGAATGAAGGTCTTATATATATCAATGCATGTTAAAGGTGATGGGTTTTATGTATTATTTTGGGGCGTGACAATGTTGATATTTAGAGCTAATTCTCACTAACATGAATTTGCATCATCAAACTCACACTTATGCATGATTTCTTTCTTAATTAAGCTTAAATTCAAGAGAATAGGAGTGTAGATGACTCAAATCTAAGAAATTATGAGAGAAACCCTACCTTAGATGGATGATTTATGAGGATCCTTTGTTCTTCTTCTTCCTCTTCTTGAGTTCTCTAGAACACACACACACACACACACACACACACACACACACACACACTCTCTCTCTCTCTCTCTCTCTCTCTCTCTCTCTCAAGTGTTTGACTCAACATATACCTCTTCTCTTACTTATATCTCTAGTTTCATATTATACCTAAATTAGATTTAGACTACTAATTCATCTCAACTTAATTTACATCACATGATATTCTTAATTAAATCATCACAAATCTAATGTACTGGAAACTAAGCTAAATCATACTAATGTGAATTAGGCTCTAATTTCCTAATCAACTATTTAATTTGAACCTTATGGTTTACTGATTTAGATAGATACAAATTCCATTCCATACACATTTGTTCACCGCAACACAATTCAAATAACACATGGCACATAATCAACATATAAACACATAATCAAAGTAAACCACAGAATTAGCAATTAATTAAGGAGGTGGTTGTTACACTCTCCATATTGATCGTGGTGGAAAATACTGCTCAAAAGAATATGAAGGTTACTGTAAAGATCATAGTATTCGAAGGGAACTCACAGCTACTTATACACCACAACAGAATGGTGTATCGGAGAGGAAAAATAGAACCATCCTTAACATGGTGAGAAGCTTGCTGGTAAGAGGAAAAATTCCAAAAAGATTCTGGCCCAAGGCAGTAAATTAGAGTATTCATCTGTTGAACAGTAGTCCTACTTTTTCTGTTCAAAACACGGCACCTAAGGAGGCTTGGAGTGGGCACAAACCAGTGTAGATCACTTCAAAATTTTTGGATGCATAGCTTATGCACATGTCCCATATAAGAAAAGGAAGAAGTTTGATGACAATGGAGAAAAATATGTCTTCTTTAGAGTTAGTGAACACTTCAAAGCCTACAAGTTGTTCAATCCAATTATTGAGAAGGTAATTACTGGCCAAGATGTGGTTTTTTATGAAGAAAAAATGTGGGATTGGACTAGAAAGGACAAAGAACTACAACAAATTCCTGTTGTTTTTTATGATGCAGAGAATAGGACTGAAACGCAACAGTAGTCCTTTGACGAACACTTGCCCAGTTCTTCAACGATTTCACCAACAAATGAGCAGCCACCTAAGAATCAACGTCCAAGGAAAAGACTAGCTTGGATAATTAACTGTGTAAGTGGAGATGAACTCTCCAGTGATGATCCAATCACTCATTTTGCTTTATTTTCAAATTGTGACCCTCTAACTTTCGAATGTGCTGTCCAAGAATCAAAATGGCGGAAGGCAATAAATGATGAAATTGTAGCCTTAGAAAGAAATGATACTTAGGAGCTATCTAATCTTCCAAAAGGGCACAAAACCATTGGTGTGAAGTGGGTTTACAAAACAAAGCTGAATGAAAATGGTGAAATTGACGAGTATAACGCGCAATTGGTGGCTAAGGGATACAAGCAAGAGTTTGGAGTCAACTATTAAGAAGTTTTTTTCCCGGTTGCAAGGCATGATACAATCAGATTGGTAATTGTGCTGGCAGCATAAAATTCATGGCCTATCTTCCAATTGGATGTCAAGTCGGCATTCTTTCATGGAAACTTAGAGGAACAAGTATTTGTTGATCAACCTCCTGGTTATTTTAAGATTGGAGATGAGCATAAGGTGTATGGATTAAAGAAAGCTTTCTATGGATTAAAACAAGCCCCACCAACTTGGTATAGTTACATTGAGGCTTATTTTTTGAAAGAAAAAAAAAATTATTTTTTAAAAGAAAAAAAAATGATTTTTTAAAATGTCCATATAAGCACACACTTTTTGTTAAAGTTGGTGATGGAAGGAAAATACTCATTGTCTGCTTATATATAGATGATCTTATATTTATTGGTAATAACAATGTCATGTTTGAAAAGTTTAAAAAGTCTATGATAGTTGAGTTTGAAATGTCTGATCTTGGTATGATGCATTATTTTCTTGGCATTGAAGTGGTGCAATCTACCACTGGAATTTTTATTTCTCAAAAGAAGTACGTGCGACAAATTTTGGACAGGTTTTAACTGAAGGATTGTAATCCTGGAAGTACTCTAACTAAGTTTGGCTTGAAGCTACATAGAGATCATGGAGGAAAGAAGGTGGACAACACACTTTATAAGGATGGACACACATGAATTGGTATTTCGTCAAGAGCGGGATGGACACTCATCTTTTCTCGAGTTTCCCATAGACGGCGTCAATTATGGAAAGGTGAATTTTATTCTCCACAGAGAAAGCGAGATGAGTTGCTTCTTCCTTCACTTTGTAGAAAAACAAATACCAAAAATGTCGGTGATCATTCCCAACCATGGTTGGTCAGAAGGACCCTTCGATGATCAAATTAAAATCTTGTGTGAACATATCGGGTATGTTTGGTTTGGTTTTGGGAGAGTAGTTTTTAAAAATTGTTTTGGGGAGAAAGTTTAGAATTTTTTTTGGTTTGTTTGGTTTTATATTTTGAAAGTAGTTTTGGAGTTTGGGAGTTTGGAATGATTTGATATTTTGTTATAATTGAGTAGATGTGTGTGAGAGAAAAAGTGATTGATTGATAGATAAGAGAGAAAAAGTGATTTTGGAAATTGTTTTGAAAAATTTACAAACCAAAAAAATTTTTAAAATTTTTTTTTCCAAAATCACTCTACAAATCCAAACCAAACATACCCATCGTTTTTTGAAGGAAAACATCTTTTCTTTTGTGTGTCCTCTTAAACGATTTTCTTTCTTCCTTTTATAGTGTGGATACCTGGTATCGTGACCGTTGGATGGCTGTACCGATCTAATGGTATTTTGTGCGTGCATGCACTGGTCGAGCTAGTGGACAAGTGATCTTGCTATGCCATTGTCGGAGTTATTGTATTATAGATGGTCTAGATTTAGTTTGGGTTTGCGTACTCATTCTTGATCTTTAGATTTATCTTATCGGATACTCGGGTTGTCAGAGTTGGTTGATTTTATATTCTTTCTTCTGTTGGTTTTGATCTCTACCGTTGATTTCTATCTTATCCAAGGGTTTTCTTTCATGTCTAAGGATTTCTTTTCTAGAAGCGATCCCGTTTAAATCTCCTATCACGTGACCTTATTTTCTTTGCAACTGTACTTTCTAAGAACTTGGGCTTGGACTTTGCTTTGGCTGGGTAAAAATGCTTTGTGTGGCACCCAAAAATTTTTCTTTTAAAGTTGCAATAAATAGAACTCTAAAATAAATAAATCAATCAAATAATAATAATAAATAAATAAATAAATAAATTTAGGAAATTGGAAATTAAATCGATTAAATTGTTAAGAAAACAAATTGTGAGACACCGCACGTTAAATATTTTAGTAAGTGATAAGTAATGTTTTATAGTTTGGTAGTGAGGTTTTTAGACGTGAACCTAACTTATAATTATACGTAATTTTAGGAATCATTATGAATCACCAAAGGAGTGATAACAATTTTATAAAGCCAAATTAATTTAGGTGACTCTTGATATGGGACAGGTGGCTTCACCCCTCAAATACCAACAAAACGTGGCAGGAAGGAAAGCAACGTGGCTACCATTGCCCTTGGTGAAAGCATGGAGATGAAAACAAAAAAAAAAAACAAAAACAAAAACAAAAACAAAAAAAAGGAAGAAAAACTAAGGGGTGAAACAAGTGTCAATTAGGCGTCAAACTTAGAGAGATGAAGGATCGGGTGGCATGAGAGGAATTGTCCACATGGGTATTAATTTGCTTGGGCCTTACACATTTGCATGTATAAATAAGAGTTGGTGTGCTGTAACATGAAACCAAACAAAATCTGAAGCAATTAAGGAGTTCAGGTTATAGAGAAAGTCTTAGAAACGGGAGCAAGCTCAGAATAATTTAGGAGTAATTTTTTTATGTGAGTTTTATTATACCTTGAGTTATTATAATATGTTTTCTACATGTCTTAAGTTACCATAATATATTTTACAAATGTTTTGAGTTACCACAATTTATTTGATATAAATTATATTTTATGGTTAGGTTAATATTTCAATTATGTGGATTATTTTTGAAACTCTATTTGCTTAAATTAAACTCATGGATATATTTGTTTAAATTTTAGAGATTATTTGACAATGACCTTGTAAACAATTATTTTCTATAAGTACCACCACGGAAGTCCCATGCCTTGGGGGACTTAAATAACCATTGGCCCCCGTTTGACCATTTTGTGGTCCCCTGTTTGTCATGGATCCATTGACCCCTATAGTGATTGTCACTTTAGTGACCCCTGTTCTGTACCGTGGTTATAGTGATTTATTTCCGTTTGTGCCACTTAATTTATTTGTGTATTCAACTCAAATTGTGTAAATGTTTTAGTATCTATGGCTATTTTGTGCCCCTATACTCACAGTATAATATTTCTCACTCTGCTATGTGCTTATAGCTGTTACCCTTTCAGGTGACGAGGTTTAGCGGGATCAAGATGGAAATTGAATCGCTGTGTTATTTTTTTAAATCTTTTTTTATTTCTGTCTGTTTTGTTTTGAACTCTTGTAATACAATAAAGTTCAAATGACTATGTTTTGTTTCCTTTTAAATAAGCAGTTCGTACCCAATTATTTTATTTAATTTATCCGCTTGCGCTGCGACTACAAAATTATTTGAATTATTTTATTTTTATCTTGTTACGACGCCGAGCCTTTGGATACCGGGTTTGGGTCGTGACAAAAGTGGTATCAGAGCAATGGTTTTTTTTTATTACAAAAAAAAAAATAGTGTCAAGTTTTTGAATTTTTCCGTATAATTTTCACATTATTTGAATTGAAAATTATTTCCAAAAAAAAAATTATATATATAATATATTCAAAAAAAAAATTGTGTTATTTGATATTAGATGATATGTCTAACACAAGTAAATCATGTTACAATATCTAGGCTAAGTTTTCCTGTGTCGTAGGAAATGGCTAATCTCATGGAGTTGTTTTGGTTCGAGCTCCCAGGAGTTCATCTTGTCCCAAACTTATTAGAGGGCTGGGGTGATTCGGAGAGTCTTGTTAGGCAAGCCCACCCCGCGCTAGACCGACTCATAGGACGACCCGTGTATTTGCAGGCCGACCTCGATGAGGATTTCTTATTTTGGAGACTTAGCCGAGGCAGCACTCGTGAGAGATACATAGAGCCGACCCGCGTCGTTGGCCTTGCTTCGGACTTAGAGCAGCCGCATTTTCTGGTCACACCTCTACCCTTAGGCTTTGCGGAACGGAGGGGACACGCATATCCTAGCAGCCATATCTGCACCACGACACCCCCTCCACAGCATATTGTCCATACCTCAGTTGTGGACTTCACTAATAGTATATCATACTTGGAGGTACCGGTACGAATTACCGGACGAGAATTTTGGGGTTATGATCACGGTGCTCCTGTCTACATAGTTCAGGTGGTATGGAGTTGTTTTGGGGATAGAGCACAGTGGGTGGGAGTTCGAATCCCTCATGCAAAGTGAATTTGCAGAGTTATTCCATGGGCCAGTTTTCCGGAGTCAGTTCTCATGGTGGTGGCCTAACAGGCCCTTCTAGATGATCCTTTTGTGACCTAACGGTGATTAGCCTAATCTAATTTTGTATCAGTAGGATTAGACACTAACACCTGACCGTTATCTAAGTGTGTTGTACTTGTATCTTTTCCTTATATAAGTAAAATCGGTATTATGTAAGTAATGTATGTATATGTCGTTATGCTATCGTTATGAATCATAGATATAATATTGCGATAATAATTGATTCGAAAAAAAAAAAAGAAAAAAGAAGAAGAAGAAGTCCACTAACCATTTTCACATTGTAGTGATGGCTAATGATGGAAATGGAACCGGATCATCGGTCAATGGTGCTGACCAAATGGAGCAAATCATGGAAAGAGCAGTTACTAGTTTTCTGCGAGCCCTACAAACCAACGTTAACAACGGAGTGCCTGAATGACGAGAAGAGCCAACTACTATAAAACAGTTCCAGGACTTGAAACCTACCATATTTACTGGCAGCACAAACCCACTGGTGGCAGAAGCTTGGGTCAGAGATATGGAGAAAATTTTCCGTGCGCTGCCTTGCTCAGAAAGACAGAAGGTGACTTTCGTTACATTCACCTTCAAAGATGATGCACAAGAATGGTGGCTACTTACCTTGGCAAAAGAAGATATTGTGACTTGGGCCAGATTCTTGGGGGTATTCTATGAAAAATACTTTCCATATTCGCTGCAGGAACAAAAGGCGTCGGAATTCATACATCTAAGGCAAGGAACCATGACAGTGGCCGAATATGAAAGCAAGTTCACGCAACTGGCCCGATTCGCAACATACGTCATCCCCACCGAAGCTCGGAAAGCCAGAAAATTTGAAGCGGGATTGGATCCTGAAATTAAAGACATGTTAGAGGTTTTGAAACTACCAACCTATGCGGAGGTGGTAGATCAAGCACACATTGCGAAAAAAGGGATTAAAACCTTGCGTTCCGGGGAACCAAGCCAAAAGAAGCGATTGTGGGAAAGAGATAACAGAAGGCTCGGTGCCGTGCCTCCCAAGAAAATAAATACAGGCACAACCAATTCAACCGGTTCAAGCAATCAAGGTCCTACAAATCCCAGAGGTGACATCATTCCAGCTTGCACTACCTGTGGAAGGACTCATTGGGGACAGTGCCGTCGAGATACGGGAGCATGCTTTAAATGTGGCCAAGTTGGCCATTTGCTGAGAAATTGTCCAAAGCTCGTCAGCCCCTCTGAACCAGTCCGAAAACCCACGGTACCTGGAGGAGTAAGAAAGGACCAAAAATGCCAAGGAAGAGCCTTTGCCTTAGTACCTGGAAACCCAGAAGTTACAGAGAACGTCATGTCAAGTACACTTTCTGTTTGTGGTCACTTAGCCCATGTTCTCTTTGACTCTGGCTCAACTCATTCTTTTGTTACACCACACTTTGCTACCAAGTTAGCATCAACACCTGAACCCTTAGGATATGTATTATCTGTGTCTTTTCCTTCTGGTAATTCTGCCCTTAGTACTAATGTGTACAAATCTTGTACTATATCCTTAAAAGGTGAAACCTTACATATAGATTTGATTCCCCTCTGCATTAGTACCTTTGATGTGATCTTAGGAATGGATTGGTTAGCTGCCAATCGTGCCTCCATCGATTGTGAAGCCAAAAAGGTCTTCCTCCGGTCACCAAACCAACTCGAGCTTATCTTTGAAGGAACTAGAGCCTCTCCCCCTCCATGTATTCTATCCTTCATGACAGCCTAACGACTGCTAAGAAAGGGTTGTTGTAGTTGTATCTGTTATGTGATCGATACTCAACAAGAGACCCCCACACTTGATACAATTCCTGTGGTTCGAGAATTCTCGGATGTATTTCCTGAAGACTTGCCTGGTACCCCAGTTGACCGAGAAATTGAATTCACCATTGAAACCCAACCTGGTGCACAACTAATCTTGAAGACCCCTTACTGCATGTCCATGACAGAATTGAAAGAACTAAAAACCCAACTCCAAGAACTACTGGACAAAGGCTTCATCCGACCAAGTACCTCACCATGGGGAGCTCCGGTACTGTTCGTAAAGAAAAAGGATGGTACAATGAGGCTATGCATCGATTACCGGGAGCTGAACAAAGTCACCATCAAGAACCAGTACCCTCTACCACGAATTGACGACTTGTTTGATCAACTGCAAGGCGCCCAAGTATTCTAAAAAATTGACTTGCGTTCTGGTTACCATCAACTAAAAGTCAAAACAGAAAGTATTGAAAAGACTGCCTTCAGAACTCGTTACGGGCACAACAAGTTTCTCATCATGCCATTTGGCGTCACAAATGCTCCAACGGCCTTTATGGACCTCATGAATCGAGTGTTCAAACCCTATTTTGACGAGTTCGTCATTGTCTTTATTGACGACATTCTTATATACTCCAAATCGCCAGAAGATCATGAGGACCACCTACGAAGAGTTCTACAAACACTACGTGATCACAAGCTTTATGCCAAATTGAAGAAATGCGAATTCTGGATCACTAGTGTACGCTTTCTCGGTCACGTCATTAACAAAAATGGCATCTCAGTTGATCCCCAAAAGGTTGCAGCAATCGTGGATTGGCCACAACCTACTAACGTGTCTGAGATTCGAAGTTTTTTGGGCCTAGCCGGCTATTACCGGCGCTTTGTGCAAGATTTCTCGAAAATAGCTTCACCCTTGACCCAGCTAACTCAGAAGAATAGGCCTTTTGAATGGACGGATAAGCAAGAACGTTGCTTCCAAGAATTGAAGAACAAACTCGTGACGGCTTCTATACTAGCACTCCCCGCGGAAGCAGAAAGGTTTGTAATTTATAGCGATGCCTCATACAATGGTTTGGGTTGCGTTCTTATGCAAAATGGGAAGGTCATTGCTTATGCCTCCCGCCGACTAAAGACTCACGAAAGAAACTACCCAACTCATGATCTAGAGTTGGCTGTGGTGATCTTTGCTATCCAGATCTAGCGTCATTATCTCTACGGTGCAACCTGTGAAATTTACACTGATCACAAGAGTCTTAAATATCTGTTTACACAGAAGGAATTGAATATGAGGCAACGACGATGGCTAGAATTTATGAAGGACTATGATATAGAGGTCCATCACCATCCCGGCAAAGCTAACGTAGTAGCAGACGCATTAAGTCGAAAAACGACCAAAAGTTTGGCATGTACCCTTATTCTCCGTAAGATCCATGGACTGCTCGCCAACATAATCGTGGAACCCGAGTTGATTGAAGAAATTAGAACCCGCCAATGTGAAGATAAACTTTTGAAGAAAAAGTACGAGGAATAAGAAAGCACGCCTAATCCTGATTTCACGATAAGCAATGGAATGCTAAAATTTCAGAATCGAATTTGCGTACCCGACCTTCCAGAACTCAAGAAAAGGATCTTGGTAGAAGCTCATAGCTCGAGGTTTGCGATCCATCCTGGTAATACGAAGATGTATCACGATCTGAAGGAACACTTCTGGTGGACAGGAATGAAGAAAGACATAGCCAGCCATGTCTCCAAATGCCTGCGTTGTCAACAAGTTAAAGCAGAACATCAGAGACCTGCAGGAATGTTGCAACCACTTCCTATTCCTGAATGGAAGTGGGAACACATTGCTATGGACTTCGTGGTCGGACTACCTCAATCAGTCTCGAAGAATGATGCAATATGGGTTATCGTGGATCGATTGACAAAGTCGGCGCATTTTCTACCAATCAGAATCATGTACTCTCTTTCTAAGTTCGCCACTCTATACATTAAGGAAATCATTCGCTTACACGGCACCCCAGTTTCAATCGTATCTGATAGAGACCCCCGCTTCGTGTCTTATTTCTGGAACAAATTGCAAGAAGCTTTGGGAACCACTCTGAAGTTTAGCACGGCTTATCACCCTCAAACTGATGGGCAATCTGAAAGGACGATCCAGACTTTGGAAGATATGTTACGATTGTGTGTGTTAGACCTCAAAGGTAATCGATGATCATCTACCTTTGGTGGAGTTCGGTATAATAATAGCTACCATACAAGTATTGGAATGGCACCGTCACGAGGCACTATATGGAAGGAGATGTCGATCACCTCTGTTGGGATGAAGTCGTGAGCGGAAAATTATTAGGCCACGAGATCGTGCAAATAACAAGCGATAAAATCCAACTCATCCAAAGAACGAATTCGCCTTTCGAGTCGCCGGAAAAAGCTATGCAGATACACGAAGACGAGACTTAGAATTTCAAGTGGGCGCTCATGTGTTCCTAAAGATCTCACCAACGAGAGGGGTTATCTGATTTGGAAAGCGAGGCAAGTTAAACCCACGTTACATCGGCCCATTCGAGATACTCGAAAGGATTGGTTCTGCGGCATATCGCCTTGCGCTTCCACCTGAACTATCCAATGTACATAATGTGTTTCACGTTTCGATGCTTCGTCGATATCTTCGAAATTCAGAGCATGTTGTTGATCATGAGAACCTGGAAATTCAAGAAGACCTCTCCTATGAAGAGCAACCTGTACAGATTCTTGATCACCGTGACCAGGTCCTCCGAAATAAGACTATACCTCTCGTAAAAGTCTTATGGAGAAACCATCGTGTCGAAGAAGCAACGTGGGAAACTGAAAGCCAAATGCGGGCCAAATAACCACACCTCTTCGAAAACCAAGGTATGTCAAGTTTGGGAACAAACTTCTTTTAAGGAGAGGAGAAATGTGGCACCCGAAAATTTTTCTTTTAAAATTGCAATAAATAGAACTCTAAAATAAATAAATCAATCAAATAATAATAATAATAATAACAAAATTAGGAAATTGGAAATTAAATCGATTAAATTGTTAAGAAAACAAATTGTGAGACATCGCACGTTAAATATTTTAGTAAGTGATAAGTAATGTTTTATAGTTTGGTAGTGAGGTTTTTAGACGTAAACCTAACTTATAATTATACGTAATTTTAGGAATCATTATGAATCACCAAAGGAGTGATAACAATTTTATAAAACCAAATTAATTTAGGTGACTCCTGATATGGGACAGGTGGCTTCACCCCTCAAATACCAACAAAACGTGGCAGGAAGGAAAGCAACGTGGCTGCCATTGCCCTTGGTGAAAGCATGGAGATGAAAACAAAAAAAAAAAAAAAACACAAAAAAAAAAGGAAGAAAAACTAAGGGGTGAAACAAGTGTCAATTAGGTGTCAAACTTAGAGAGATGAAGGATCGGGTGGCATGAGAGGAATTGTCCACGTGGGTGTTAATTTGCTTGGGCCTTACACATTTGCATGTATAAATAAGAGTTGGTGTGCTGTAGCATGAAACCAAACAAAATCTGAAGCAATTAAGGAGTTCAGGTTATAGAGAAAGTCTTAGAAACGGGAGCAAGCTCAGAATAATTTAGGAGTAATTTTTTTAGGTGAGTTTTATTATACCTTGAGTTATTATAATATGTTTTCTACATGTCTTAAGTTACCATAATATATTTTACGAATGTTTTGAGTTACCACAATTTATTTGATATAAATTATATTTTATGGTTAGGTAAATATTTCAATTATGTGGATTATTTTTGAAACTCTATTTGCTTAAATTAAAACTCATGGATATGTTTGTTTAAATTTTAGAGATTATTTGACAATGACCTTGTAAACAATTATTTTCTATAAGTACCACCACGGAAGTCCCATGCCTTAGGGGACTTAAATAACCATTGGCTCCCGTTTGACCACTTTGTGGTCCCCTGTTTATCATGGATCCATTGACCCCTGTAGTGATTGTCACTTTAGTGACCCCTGTTATGTACCGTGGTTATAGTGATTTATTTTCGTTTCTGCCACTTAATTTATTTGTGTATTCAACTCAAATTGTGTAAATGTTTTAGCTTAAATAACTATTCATGGCTATTTTGTGCCTCTATACTCACAGTATAATATTTCTCACTCTGTTATGTGCTTATAGCTGTTACCCTTTCAGGTGACGAGGTTTAGCAGGATCAAGATGAAAATTGAATCACTGTGTTGTTTTTATAAATCTTTTTTTATTTTTGTCTGTTTTGTTTTGAACTCTTGTAATACAATAAAGTTCAAATGACTATGTTTTGTTTCCTTTTAAATAAGCAGTTGGTACACAATTATTTTATTTAATTTATCCGCTTACGCTGCGACTACAAAATTATTTGAATTATTTTATTTTTATCTTATTACGACGCCGAGCCTTTGGGTACCGGGTTTGGGTCGTGACACTTTGGGCCGCGTGTTAACTTGCTTGGGCCTTGGGCTTAAATTTTTATTCTCCACAACACCATTTTTAAATTAGATTATTAAATTCACATAAAAATTAAAAAAAATTTGTGAATAATTTGTGTAAAATTAGAGATTAGTGAAGAAGGGTTTAAAAAAAGAGAAGTTTATAGTGTTTGGTTTAGTTTGTTTTTTCAAACTTTTGTTTTGAATTTTCTGGTTTTCATTTTTTTGTCTTTGACACTCTTTTTTTAATAACCCTACTATTTTCTTTTTAGATTCACTTAATTTAATAATTTTTTATTTTTTAATTTTATTTTTAGATTTAGATTCACTTAATCCAATTACCCATAGAAAATAATTTGTTCTATATTCTTTTTGGGGAAAAAATTATTAATATTAAATAATAATAATAGCAACAAAAAATTATAATAATAAAAAATCAATAAATGTTTGAACATTACTTTTAATTCTATTTAAGTTATTAGATATTATATTTTCATATAAAAGTATAATTTAAATATAAAAAATCAAAAATTAAAAAGCAGATTTAAAAAATAAAACTAATGAAAGTAGTTATTGTTTAAAGTTTTGACATCATACCTTAGTTATTAAAGTACCATGCAAAATATTACAATTCATAAAATATAATTTAAACAAAAATAAAATGTATAAAGATAACCTACGAATATTTAAGATGTAACATAAATCTCTATTTAAAAAATGAATGTGTTGTCCTTTGTTTAGATTCGAACGAAAGCATATAAATTTAAGATTCAACCAAAATTATTCACAATAATTTGATCAAGATAGACAATTATAAATATTATGTATATCAATATAGAAGCAAACACAAGAAATAAGAAAGAGTAATTATTTTTTATTCTTTAATCATCATCAATGTAAAAAATAGAAAGACTTTTTTTTTATTATAAAAAGGGAGATGTTTTGTTTATATTTATATAAAATTTTTAAAAACAAATATATCATTTAATAAAGATATAGTAAATTTATATAGGACTCTTCACACTTTTATAATAGTACTATATTAATGACTTTAAAAAAAAAGATTAAATAAATTTTTTTATTATTTTTATACTTGATTTTTTTTTAAAAAATAATATTTTAAAATAATAAAAAATAAAATAAACAACTAATATTTTCAAAGGAAAAGAGTATCATGAATCTCCATAAATTAAAGTTCGATCCCCAAGGAGACAAACTCGTGGAGCGAAGACAAAGGTTGGGCAGTCTTTTCCGGTTCCCGGAACAATTACTGGCGATAAGAGGAAGGGACGCAGTTGCTTACACAAATTATACGTGTATATAGGGGCAATTTGGAAACTTCTGCTAAAAAAAAATTAGTTTTTGACTTTTTATTTTTTTTAAATAAAAAAGTCATAAAAGTTAGATTTTTTTTACACAAAAAGTCACTAAAAAATAAAAAAAATAAAAAAATTAATTTTTTATCAACTTCTCAAAACACCACATAAAAGATATGAAGTGCGCCTGCTATGCCCCTGGCGCAGCAAGCACTGTTGTGTTATCTTATGGACTCATTTTAAAATTTATTTTAATAATTTAAAGTATTCATATTTTAAAGTATATTAAGCAAAAAATATTTGTCAAAAATCAAATTAATCAAATATCGTTAACTTTTTCATCTATTGACATTTATGTTCATTTTAATAATTTAAATCATAATATTATTTATTTTTGTAGATACAAATGTGAGTGGATGAAAAAGTTAAAGATATCCGATTAACTTAATTTTTTACAGGTATGTTCTACTCGATGTATTCTAAAATATGAATTGTTCGGATTATAAAAACGAACCACCGAAATGAGTCCATAGGACATCATAGTAGCCGTGCTAAGGGCACAACAGGCACCCCAAATCCGTTTATAAATGAGGTTGAGTTTTTTTTTTATTTTTTATTTTATTTATTTTTTATGGTAGTGTTACACATCAATTAGTATGTCAATTAGTGTATCAAAATATATTATGACATTGTTAATTTAAAACTATGATTCCACTTATTATACAAATTACAAAGACTCAAATTCTTTAAAATTATGTTACATCTTCTGTTTGTACGCTAATTAGTATACATTGTGCATATAGCATTATTCTTTTTTTATTATTATTCTTTTTATGTTCATATCTCAATATAAGAAAATTTAAAAGGGTCTATGAAGTTGACTATGGATCTCGTTTTGAAAATCTGAATATTTCATTTGTAAGATTTAAAATATATATAAAAATTATTTGGATAAATTACACTTTGCACCCCTGTACTTTGCACCAAATCTCACTTTAACCCTTATACATGAAATTATAACAGTCAACCCCTGTACTTTTTGTTAAATCTTACTTTGGCCCTTACACATGAAATCGTGACAGTTAACCCCCTGCATTTTTACTCAAATTCCACTTTGATCCCTATACAAGTATTAATGTTCGTCTTCTATTATTTCATTGCTAAATCTTTAACAAAATCCAGTAATGTGAGAAAAGCGTGACTACGAAATTAGACTAAGAAAGAAAAATCATCAATGTTTCTCACCAATACACTTTGTCCTATGCGAAAAACACATGAGAGTTATATAATACAATATATTCGTATGGTAAAAATTAGAATGAAAAGGCAAGAAAGTAGAACTTTTGAAATAAATAAAAAAAAAAAAACGATAAAGAAATCAAAGAGAAAGAAAGATAAATAGATAGAAGAATGTGTTACCTTGAAAAATAGAGTTTCATGATTTCAATTTATACAAAATTATAATTCATCTTCTTAATTGTTCACAATCTGCGTTTTGTTTTAGCCTAATATAATTATATTTTAATATAAATTTTGGAATAAAATGTATATTGGTAGAAAATATAGATGTTTTTTTCTTTTTTACCCTCATGTTATAGTCACAATCTTATCACATGATTAAATTCTATTAAAGATTTAAACAATTGAGTGATAGAAATGAGACATTGAGACTTATATAGGGATTAAAGTAAGATTTGACCAAAAGTTCAGTGGGTTGACTGTCACAATTTCATGTGCAAAGACCAAAGTAGGATTTGATAAGAAATTCCATGTGTAGGAGTCAAAGCGAGATTTGGTACAAAGTGCATAGGTACAAAATGTAATTTATCCAAATTATTTTGATATGATAATCTTAATATTTTTATTTTATGCCATTTTTTCCAAAAAATAGATGATAAATATATTTTTGAAAATAGACCATTTAGTTTTTTGAAAATTAGTTCAATAAAATGAAAAAGTTATGATTATTGGATCGAACAATTTTTTCGTGAATAATATAGATTGAAAATCTTACAAAATGAACGATTCCGATTATAAAAACAGAACCCATGGTGGTCTCCATAAGTCCCTTAAATTCTCACATGTTGAGATATAAATATGAGAGAAACCTAACCATATAAATAAAGATTAGATTATTTGAAGTTGGCTAATCCAACTTGAGAAAACATTTGAGTTTGGTGAGTGCATTTCGGGACAACTTCGGTGATCTGAACTATTAACTTTTTAAGATTTATCAAGTAATATTCATACAGAAAATTAAAATAATCAGATATTAATAGACATATATTTGAATTAGGGATCGTCATTTTTTCTCATCCTATTCTGCAGCAGCACCACACGAATTTTTCCTGCTCCGATTAAGAAATAGGATGGGGGCGAGTTTTACTTTTCTCGTCCCATTTTACCCCAACCCCACCCTAATTGCTTTTATTAAATATATTTATATGTATGTACTATATAATTTAATTTTTTTATTATAATAAAATAAAAATACTAAAATAATATACTTAATATTAAATTTCATTCATTTATTTTTTATATTACATCTTATAATTCTCATTAAGTATAAATTGTTACTCGTAAAATATTATTTATAATTTTTATTAATATTTTTATTCTTGAACTTATAAAATTAATCTGTCTTCTACCCTACTCCTGTCCCTGCCCCTACCCCACTCCCACCACCCCTGATTTGGCCAGTCCCTAATATGACAGAGCAGGAGCAGATTACTATAAATCCGTCCCAAACTCGACCCGTGATCATCTCTAATTCAAACAATATTTAAAAAAATAAAAAATAAACAGAAATTATAATTTCAATAATAACTATTTATTTCTTTATTAAGATCTTTTACTAAATTTTAATAATAATGGACATATATTTTATTTTTGTAATATTTTTAGGGAGTAAATATGTTTGAATTAAATATTTTAGGAATTTAATAAATTCAATCAATAATTTAACAGTTAAGTAAACAATTTGACAATAATTAACAATATAAAGTATAATAAATTTAAGAGGTAAATTACAAATACACTAGTTATGATTTAGAAAAGTACATTCCGCCCTTTTAAAATTTTAATTTCATAACAAATGATTTCTTTTATTTTTTATTTTATTTTTTATAAATCAAGTAACTTCTTTTATTAATAAATGATTAAGTTAATTATTTTTTTTAATGATATCAAAAATTTATTTTAATTACTAATTTAAGTAATTTTAGGACTATTTTGGAAGAATAGTTAAAAGTTATTTTCAAACTTTTAATTCATTTTGGATCATATTTACACGTTTTTTTAAAAAAATGTTAAAAAGTCAGTTTTTAACTATCTTTTTAAAACAATCTTTATTATTGTATAAAACAATAATTATAAATTTTATTTTTTAATTGATTTTATTAAATAATTATGAAAATAAAATATTTATAATTTTTTAAATTATAAAAAATAATTCGTATTTAAGTAATTTTTTTTTAAAATGATGTATTTAAGTAAACTTTAAATATTGTTTTATTCCAAAATTAATACTAGTAAAACAAATCCCAAACACCCTCTAAGGATTGTTTTGGAAAGATAGTAAAAAGTGAGTTTTTGACTTTTAATTAAGTTTTTGACTTTTTTAGACAAATGATTTGGAAAGTTGATAAAAAGTGACTTTTGACTTTTTTGATTAATATTTGTTTATGATGTCAAATCATAATAAAATGACCAAACTATCCCCATTTATTTAAAATATTTACAACTTTACTTATGTAACACATTTTGACCTATGAGGGGTAAAATTATAATTTTACCGTTGGCTAAAAACTAACTTTTTAAATAAAAAAAAGATAAAAAAACAAATTTTTAACTTTTGCTACTAACTGAAAAGGAGCTTGATATGTAGCTCGAAAAACAGGGCACTAATCTCCCGAAATTCCCTTTAAGGCAAAAAAAAAAAAAAAAAAAAAAAAAAAAAAAAAAAAACAGAAAAGTTACCAGCTTTGAAAATTAGGGACATTAGTGTCAAACATTTTAGTGTTACAAAACATTTTCCAACTAAAAAACAGTGACTAAAAATTATGTTGCGAAAATAGTCCTAAATTGTCAAACCGCGCTTCCCACCCGAGGCTCCTCATTGCACAGAGTGTCATGTCAGCAGCGCAAAAATCAAATCAAATAAAGCTAATACGGACACAATTGGCCGTCGAAAATGTCCCAGAGCAATCGCCATCCCTAGAATGTTTGGCAACTGATTATTTTAAAGAGAAATACGTAGGGTGTGTTTGGTAACGTTTATGTTTTCAATTTATATTTACAAAAGTTTTATAAATTAGATTTTATTTATTTTTAAAAAAACATAAATTACAAACGTGTTTGATAATTGACAAAATGTTTAAAAACTTTTAAAAATATAAAAAAGAGTGAGAAATGGCAAGTTGTGGCAAGTGGCGGTGGAAGACGGTGGTGGAAAGTGGTGACGGTGGGTGGTGGTTAGCTGGTGGTGGCGGGTGGATGGGTGGGTAATGATGACGGGTGGTGGGTGGTAGTGAGTGGGGCGGCGTGGCGGCGGATACGAGCGACAGTAAGGAAACAGAAATGTGGAAAGTAAGTGCGGTGGGGTGGCAAGGGTATATAGGTGGATGGTGGCAAAAGGGTGGTGGCGGCAAGTGGTGGGCACAAGGACAGATACGGAAGTAGCGCGGCAAGGCGGACTGAGGCAAGGAAGTAGGTTGGTGGCGACATGGATAGAGGAAGCCAAGGTAAAGGACGGTGGTGGAAAGGTAAGCAAGGCAGAAATAGCGGTAATGTATGCCAGAAAGGTAATGGGCGAATGGCAGTGCCAAGGGCAAGTGGCGGCGAGTGCAGGGCGGTCGGTAGGTCATGGTGGTGGTATTAGGTAGCGACGATTGAGCTGTAGCAAGGCGATTAAAGGAGGACAGAAGGCGTGATGCAATACAAGAATTCCAAAGGCAATGAAATGGCAAGGTGTTACAAGGGTAATGGCAAGGGCAAGGAGTAGTGTGATGCAGTGGTGATGGCAAGGCGAGCTATGACACAAGTGTATGAAGGAGCTGTAGGCATGAAAGGAAGTGGGCAGTATAAAGAAGTTGATGGCTGCTGGTGGGCATGGTGAGCAGGGTAGAAGTGCGGTGTGTAGGTAGACTAAGAAGGAAACGACGGGGTGGCTAGTGTTGGTGGTAAAAAAAAAACTCAAAACTCAAAACGGAAACACATTTTTTGTGTTCTCATTTTTTGGCCAAATTTATAAACTGAGACCACTGATTTATAAATCAAAAATTTTACCAAACAAGTTTTTATTTGAGTTTTTTAAGTTTTTGTAAATATAAACAGAAAACTGAAAACGTAAGTGTTACCAAACGGCACCGTATTGTTTAGCAAGTTGGTCTGTGATTAAAGTAGTTATAAAAAATAAAATAAATTATTTTAGTCATAATAAATAAAATATTATATTTAATTTATAATTATTATATTTTTTTTTACAAAAAAAATTAAAAAAGTCAAAAAATTAAAAAGTCTTTTCCAAGCTAAGTTTTTTTAACTCAAGTTCAAATAAATAAAAAAACTAAAAAATCAACCTACTTTCTAAACGGAAGCATAATTCATCAGCGGTTGCATTTTAATCCGATCTGTTCACTCTGTTCATATTCGTCCGAATGGGTTAAATTTTATCTGATTTAACATTTATGGAGGACAAGAGTAGATTATATTTTAAAGTTTGTTTGAGATATGGATTAATTTTTGATTTTTTTTTTGATTATTTTAATAAGCGGTTGCATTTTAATCCGATCTGTTCACTCTGTTCATATTCGTCCGAATGGGTTAAATTTTATCTGATTTAACATTTATGGAGGACAAGAGTAGATTATATTTTAAAGTTTGTTTGAGATATGGATTAATTTTTGATTTTTTTTTTGATTATTTTAATATAAGGTTAAAAAGTTTTGTTTGGCATAGATTTTTTAATTTTTTTGATTTTTGTAAAAGAAAAAATGAAATGATTATGGATTAAATGTGACATTTTATCTTATTTGACTAAAATAGCCTATTTTATTTTATATAGATATTTTAGCCCAAACCTATTTGCCAAACAAGCCCTTAGTGACACACAATAGAGATGGAGTAAGGACGAGTATCGCTTCTCTTGATCCAAATTCGATCCGATATAATTAATAAAATATAAATATATAATATAATTAGATATAAAAAAAGAATATTAAAAGTCTGTGATTTTGTTTAAATATAAATAAATAATAATTCTCAAAGTATAATTGTTTATATATATGGAAATAAATAAATTATTTAGTATGCTAAATATTTAAATAGTTCTCAAATTTTTTGACTATTTAAAATATGGTCAGATATCTGCGAGGTGGAGATGGAATTAAAAAATTCTACCGTGGCAGGGTTAGGTCAAGGACAGGGGCGACGGTGGGGTTTGAAAACAGGAGTAAGAGCGAGGTATGACAAATCCACTTCAAACCCGCCCCCTGGCTATCCTTAGTGATGGCAGTAAATTTTATTAATAAAATAATTAAAAAATTTATAATTACAATTATTAATATTTATAATATTTTTTACTTGTGTAAATATGTTCCACTATTAGTGTAATTTTTCCTTATTTTAATTGTTTTTATTTATTTTTTTTATAAAAAAAAGTGATGTAATTGAATATTTTGATTTTTTTTTGTTATTGTAGTAAAAAATAAAATAAAATCAACATCCCAAATTGGGCCTAATTAAAAGTTTATTTGATAACACTATGAATAAGCTGTTTATTTGGGAGTATTTGATATTATAATTCAACATTTAAAATTGAATTGATTAAATGATGATTAATTAAGTTTATTTAATAATCATATTCAACTTTTATGATTAAAATTGAATTGGTAATGTGTATATTGGGTTGTTTTGGAAAGTTCTTTAAAAATTGAATTTTTAGTTTTTGTTGAAAAAAATTTAAAAGTGATATAATTTAAAATAAAAAACTAAAAAATTTAAAAATTAATTTTTAACTAACTTGTCAAAATGACCCATTGTCTCCCATTACAGTAATTGTTGGCTTTTTTAACTATTATTATAAGGTCGGCATATTGTATAAAAAATCAAATTATCTATGGCTTCATTTGGGAAGAAGAATTGGGTTGGGTTTAGGGTTATTTTAGTCACAAAAAGATAAAATAGACTTTTTAACCCCAAATTAAAATAGCTAAAAAAATCAAAAAACTAACACACTTTCCAAACAAACTCTATTTGATACAATTTCTGTGCACTACACTAATGTGGTGTTTGGGATGATTTGTTTTAGTTAAAATAATCAATAAAAATAAAATAATTAATAAAATAAAATATTACATCTCATATATCAATAACTTTTCATCTCACAATCATTTATTCAATTTTAAAGAAAATCTATAAATCATTTTAAATACAAATGTTTTTCTTAGAAAATAGGCTAAAAGTTGACTTTTTTACTTTTTTTAATTTTTTTTTTTAAAATGTAAAAAAATTGAGAGGTGATGTGATCTTAAAAAATAAAAAAAGTTGATTTTTAATTGTGTTGTCAAAATAAGTTAAAATAGCTAAAAGGTAAAAAAATCAATTAAAATAGTAAAATTCCCAAACGATGGCTAATGATAAAATAAAATGATAAATTGCACCATTGATCCCTCTAATTTGACTAAAATTTCACTTTGATCTTTACAATTTTAATTTAAATAATTTAGTCATTAAACTTTTAATTTTATTGCAATGTGATCCTTCTACCATGCTTTGTTAACATTATAACACCAATGGTCCTTATAAGCCACTTCCCAGTTTTTAACTCATTTAAAGTCATATCATCTCTTATATATTTTTACATGTTTTTAAAAAAATAAAAAATAAAAAAAAAATCAAATTTTAACCATATTCTCAAAATTTATTTTGAATTTTACTTCCCCTTAGTTTATGCATAATATTTTTTCGTTCTAAATTTTAATGGTGAGTGATGGAAATTTGCGTTGCAATAAAATTGAAAATATAAGGATTGTTTAAATTAAACCTACACCCTCCGTCCCAAAAATAATTGTCCCTTTTGGAGAATTTAACATTTTTTGATAATCCAATTATGATATTTTAAAAAATTAATTTTCAAAACTACCATTTGATAGTATATTTTTTAAGTAATATTAATTATCATAATTGTACTTTTTGTGTTATTAATAAATTTAAAAGAAGGGAAAAAAAGTAATTTCATATTATTTTATTCTTTAATTTTTTGAAAATAAATTAATATTTTGAGACAATAAAAAATGAAATAAAAAACTAATATTTTGAGACGAAGGGAGTATGAAAATTGAAGTGACACTTCTCTTAAACTACATAATAAGGTAATTTACCAAAAATAAAATTTTAAAAAGGAAATAACTTCTCTTCAGTTCCAAAATGGATTAGCCGATGCTATAGGGTATTGGTGGGCCTGACTCCGATCCTATCTCGATGATCTAAATTATTTAATGTATAGTGTACGGGAAAGAAATATACCTTCTCGTATAATCCTGTTGATCAAGTCTGCGTTCCTCTGTACGACGTCGTTTTATCACCTGAAAACACAAACGTGAGCTAGCCGGCGGGTGGGTGCCGGAAACCTCTCCGATGCCTAAGTCAGAAAGATTATCAAATGGGCAAAAGCTCTGTGTATTCAGGAAGCCAAAATTGCATTACCTCTCCCAAGGTGATATTTGTGAGCTTGTATAGGTTTCGCGTAGCACAATCCTGGTAGGACTCTTACTCCTCCATGTAGAGTCCTCCTAGGACTCATACTCCTGGAAGATAATGCTTATCCTCCAACACCCCCCTCACAGCTTAAACCAAGTGAGATGGTTTTTCCATGGCCGAATTCCTATATGACCGAAGTGACCACTACTTTGGCCCTAACCTTCCTTTCTCTTGCCTCGGCTTTTCCATACTAAGACCGAGCTAACCATAAGAGAAATGAGCTGAAATATCTGCCAAACCAAGGCTTTTTAAGGACTCAGCACACCTCGGTCTCCATACACTACGATCGGACTACCCCCACGAAGACCGAACTCTTCAAAATACTTCTCCCAGCTGAAGTAGAAATAAGGCTTATTCGACCGAACTAACTACCATGGTAACGACCGGTCTAACACAAAAACCACTTCTCCAAACCGGAGTAACTTACATCGCCTTTCACTCAGCCCTCAGTAGTACGGTCCAAAACGACCCATTACTTAGCTTGGCCCAATTCTTCTAGCTCGGCCCAATACAAATATAAATTACCCTCTCAATTGCCCCTTAATTCCATCTGCAAAGCATGATAGGGATTACCTGTCTTCCAGCCGAGCTAACATCCTTTAGCTTTTCCAGCAGAGCTAATACCGCTTAGCTTTTTCAGCCGAGCTAAGATCTTTTAGATTTTTTAACCGAGCTAAGTCCACACCGGGCCATATCTGTCCGGCTCAAATGTCTTTTCAATTGCAGAAACTGAATCGATTGTTCTTCCAATGACACGTGGCACGCTGGTATTGGCTATTCACAGCTGTCGCGCCGCCCTCGTACTCCGAAAAAATTAAACAGTTCCCGCCAGAAGTCCCTTCATCTCTCTATCTAAACAAAACATCCTTTCATTTTTGAATTCACCCTCATTTTCACACTGTTTATCGTCTGTCTGTGCTCCTGCTATTTGTTTTCCAACCTTGCTCTTCTGAGGCTTGAATCCTGCTGCCATTTGCTTCCATCTTGTTCTTCTTTCTGTCTACCAGGTAAGCATCATAACTCCGTTTTTGTTTTTCTTTTTCTTGCTTTCGTTTAATCTATGGTAGTGTATTCCTACAAAACACTTTTCGTGCTTAACTCTGTTTTCTGGGAAGATCTTCATAAGAACACTAGGACTGCATGAATCTTCAAGCAATAAGTAGTAGAATAGCAATTTGATCCAAAAAAACTCGTCCAACCGAACTAGGAATTTGTTTTTACTACACATAGATCTAGGTAGACTGAAACTGAACTAGAACTGTCACATCAGTTTCACTAGGCCATTAACTGATTCATCCTAGCCGAAATGAAAACCCACCGAACTAAAAGTCCCTAGGCCCTTGACCGAGCTAAGCCTTAGGGGGCTAAGCCAGGTTTCTGAGTTCCTAAACCGAACCCAGAAAACTGCCCCTTGATGCCTAACCGGAGTAACAAACCCTGAGGCTAGCCGAGATAACCTGACATCCTGACGAGCTGAGATAAGAAGCACTTCGTTGAAACCGAAATAGGTCCTTGTAGCACCCTGTGTAGCCGAAATAGGACTTGTCTTTTCTCCCTTTGTTTTTTGTAGCACGGTCAATGATCTGTGCTAAACACCTTGTTCTTCCACTTTGCAGACTTAGGTCACCCAGACACGTCTTAAGCCGAAGCTTCAACAAATTTTTCAAAAAATAAATTATTTATAACTTATAAAATAAATGAAATCTGATTTTGGTAGAAACCCCGGAGGTCTAGCAATTCGGAAGACTACCACATACCAACCGATGTAAACCTCACCCTGGCCGAACAAGGTGTAGACCCCTGGGGCAAGAAAGGCTTTCCCCTTTCACCCTCCAAATAATAATTGAGATCGGACTTAGATTCCCGATCGGCCATTGATCAGTGAATTCTCGAGACAGACTGCATCGCCTCTACCCAAATTTTCCACCAATACATACCGCATAATAATGGAAATAGCCGCACTGAACCACCAAAACGGACTCAACCTCGGTCTAGCCGAGCTATTCCATCAATACTCAATAGGATCCAAACACGAAGGTTGGTGCTACTACTGAAGGGTACGCCGTGGCTGAGAAAAAATCATAAAACATACACCGGATAAAGATGTCAACGACGATGACTTCTTTTGGGTGTCCGGGAATTTTGAGGACTTCCAAGCCCGAATCCTGTGTCAAGAATAAATTGGAAAAATGGGAGCCCAAGATACGACTTCTTTCTTTATCACCTTTTCTTTTTTAACTTGATTCTCATCGAACCGACTAACACTTGTCTTCTTTTGCAGATAAGGCTCATCTCCTCTCCAACTACAACTATCCCAACCTTGCAAAGACTACCAAGACTTAAGGTTAAAGAACGGAGTTGGGCAACACTCCTCGATTTCGAGCCGACCTATCGTTACAGCGGTCGCCGAAAAGCGAGGGTGACCGACTTTCTTCTCAAGGAAGCACCGGAACCGGACCCCACCTTGCCCAAGATAAACCTGGTGCCACTCACAGCCGAACAGGAAATGGCGAAGAAAAACAAATTGAAGGCCCTGCTCACCGCAACAACTAGGGCCGAGGTGCCACAAACCGGCCAGACAACAGAAGCCGTGGTGGCTCTTCCAACTCAATAGCCATCCTCTTCTCGCCGGGCTAAGCGCGCCCGGACTACCGAGACCGAGCAGCGTTTGGTTGACGAAGATGACACCATCCTTCCACCGAGCCCCCAACCCATCCTCGAACCGAGCCCCCAGCCGGAGCAAGCAGACCGGACTGATACCAACAAATGGGCTCCACCCTTCGTCTTCAACAACCGAGATATCCAAGAAAGTGACTCGGTCGTTGCTGAGAAGGATCACTTACTGGCCTTCAACCTGGCCAGAGGTGTTTGCCTTCCCAAAGACATGGAGCACCACAAAGAAGCCTCAACACAGAATTAAGTCCTTCATCACCACGAAGTCCATGGTATTGGTAAGCAGCACTGTCCTCTTTTGATCTGTTGAATTTTTCCAACTCTCAGCGCGGCTAAGAAGCAACTTACTATACTTTTGCAGGCCATTTAGAAAAACACAATAGCTCATGGGCAAATAATGGCGCTCCGCAAAACAACAAGGCAAGCAATGAGGGAAGCCGAGACCAGGACTGCCGAGCTAACACTGTCTAAGCAGAGGTCGGCCGAACTGGAGGCCGAGGTAGCACGTCTGACCGGACTAGTTGCCTCGGCTGACAGTGATAAACTGCGCGCCGTGACCGATGTGAAGGACAAGTACTTGTGGGAGATGGCGCATCTGGAAACCAAAAAGGATGCCGAAATAGCAGAGCTGAAGAAGAAGGTTGAGGACGCAACCAAAGAAGGTTTCAAAGAGGCCGAAGCTGGCTATACCCAACAATGTGAAGCAGCTAAAGATTTATTCTTCAAGTGTGGCTGGAGAAGTGCAGTGGAGAAGCTCGGTTGTGGACCTGAAACCGAGGTCTACAACGCTCCCAAGTACTTCATTCCGGCCTCACTGAAAGACTATGTTGAGGATCTGCAGAAGCAATTTCTGGGGTCATCTGATGAAGAAGAAGATGATGAGGACGAGTCGACGGACACTCCGGCCGTCAATGATCGACCGAACGAGCAAACAGTTCGGTTGGAGCCGGTTGTTGAGGGTCTCACTGATGTGCAGCCAACTGGAACCGATGTGCTTGCTGTAACCGGACTCCCAGCTCAGACCGTATCCCCGACCAACACCGGACTCCGCACAGACGCTGTTGATGACTTTGACGCTGAATTTGAAGATCTCTTACGTTGATTGTCTTTTTTCCTTCTTTTGTCTTGAATCTGTAACCGGGCTACGGCCCCTCCGCTTGTACTTGCTTTCGATTTCAATGAAAAGATCTTCAACTCTTACCCCGGTTCTGTATTTGTAAGCGTGCATTTGTAATAAATGTTCAATACCTTCATTTGCCCAACTGTGATCTCGGTTAGCTATCTAACTCACTAGCCAACCACTCTTCAGCCGATATAGATTACTTCGGCTGTAGAGTACAAAGAGTTGGTTTAATCTAGCCCACCAATCTTCAGCCGATATAACTTACTTCGGCTGAAGAGTAACAAGAGTTGGTTCAATCCAGCCAACCACTCTTCGGCCGATATAACTTACTTCGGCTGAAGAGTACAAAGAGTTGGTTTAATCCAGCCAACCACACTTCAGTCATAAACTTACTTCGGCTGAAGAGTACAAAGAGTTGGTTTAATCCAGCCAACCACTTTTCAGCCATAAACTTACTTCGGCTGAAGAGTACAAAGAGTTGGTTTAATCTAGCCAACCACTCTTCAGCCATAAACTTACTTCGGCTGAAGAGTACAAAGAGTTGGTTTAATCCAGCCAACCTCTAAGTTGGTTTTTCCAGCCAACCTAGAATATAGTGTTCGGTTATTCCAACCAAACGTCCTGCAGCCTGGATCCTTATCTTGGGCTTAGGAGGGGTGTTGGTTTAATCCAGCCAACCTCTAAGTTGGTTTTTCCAGCCAACCTAGAATGTAGTGTTTGGTTATTCTGACCAAACATCCTGCAGCCTGGATCCTTATCCTGGGCTTAGGAGGGGTGTTGGTTTAATCCGGCCAACTATGTTTACAATGCTACTAACTTACAAAAGTTACTCTCTACTAAAAACAAACATGCTAAAAAAGAATTGATTTGTTTTATTGATGAAGTAAAAAATTACACATACTTAAAGAGAGAAAAAACTAAAAGTAAAATAACTTGAGATTGGCAGTGTTCCATGGCCTAGGAATTGCTTTGCCGTCCTCATCTTCCAAGTGGTATGCCCCTTTTCCTGCTAATCCGACCACTTTGTAAGGACCTTCCCAGTTAGGCCCTAACTTGCCGTCTCCTGGGACCAATGTGTTGCCCATAACTTTGCGAAGTACCCAATCGTCGATCTTGAATTGCCTTGGATGCACAGTTTTGTTATACTTCCTAGATAGTTCTTGTTGGTAGGAGGCGATGTGAACCAATGCTCTGTCTCTTCTTTCTTCCGCAAGGTCAAGTTTCAATGCTATAGCTTCGCCATTTAAGTCTGGATCAAAATTTTCGTTCCGAATTGTGGGGAGTCCGACTTCTAATGGGATGACTGCTTCCATGCCATAGGCTAAGGAGAATGGAGTTTCTCCTGTTGACCGTCGTGATGTGGTGCGATAAGCCCATAAAACATGAGGGAGCTCTTCTGCCCACTTGCCTTTGGCTTTCTCCAACATTTTCTTCAATCCGTCCAAAACTACCTTGTTTGACGCCTCGGCTTGACCGTTTGCTTGGGGATACGCCGGTGTAGAATTGTAAAATTCTATCTTGTATTCTTCGCAAAAGCCTCTGAAAATTTCGCCACAACCGAGTGCCGTTATGCAAATCAGTGCTTTTGGTATGCCAAAGCGAGTAATGATGTTCTGCCAAACAAACTTCTTCACATCTTTTTCCTTAATTGACGCCAAGGCTTCTGCTTCCACCCACTTTGTGAAGTAGTCTGTTGCCGCAAGAAAGAACTTCCTGTTGCCTGGTGTTGTTGGAAGTGGACCTACTATGTCTAAGCCCCACATTGCGAAAGGCCATGGACTAGTCAAATGTAGGAGTTCTCTGGCTGGTTGGTGTATTTGGTGCGCAAACTTCTGACACTTTTCACATTTTTTGACATACTTCTCTGAATCTGCTTGCATGTATGGCCACCAGTATCCTTGTGAAATAGCTCGGTATGCCAATGATCTTCCTCCTTGATAGCTGCCACATACCCCCTCATGTATTTCGAACAGGAACGCTTCCACCTTGCTGGGGTGGACACACTTTAAGTAAGGTCCTGAGAACGACTTCTTGTACAATGCCAAAGATGGAGAGAGCCAAAACCGCTGCGACTTTGCTCTTATTCTGTTGGCTTCTTTCTTCTCTTCTGGGAGGGTGCCATCCTTTAGGAATAGTATAATGGAATCCATCCAAGAAGAACCTAACTCTGCACAGCATACCTCTTCTGCTTCTGGGTCTTCAATGCTTGGTCTAGGCAGGTAGTCGATTAGCAGTGGGTGAGGAATGGAGGTGTCTGCCATTGAGGCGAAGCTCTTGAGTTCGCTCTGCTCTTGCTTTTCCTCCTGTAATCTGCTCGATCCTCACCACTTCAAACTTCTGTATCTCCGTTCTGACCAGTTCTTGGTACTTGGCCATTTTGTCATCCTTTGCCTCGTAGTTGCCAGATATTTGGTTTACCACTAGCTGTGAGTCGCTATAAACCATTAGCTCGGTGGCCTTCATGTAGAGTGCTGACTTGAGACCTGCTAGAAGCGCCTCATACTCGCCGTTCTTTGATTTGGGAAGCCAAGGTTGATTGCCTGCTCCACTACTAGGCCGTCTGGAGAGATGAGGACTATGCCAAGTCCTGCCCCATGCCTGTTGGATGCTCCGTTCACGAAGAGCTTCCACATCTCTCCTACAAATAGTTTCCAGCATATGGAGGGATCGGATGATGTTGTGGGGTCTGGAATGTCGCTGGAGTTTTCTTCATGATCCATAGTTGCAGTCTGCCCCTTGTCTTCTGATGGGACCAGGTCATTAGTTGTTGGTGAGTTTTGACTTGGTGTAGCAAGGTCTGCTTCCTCCTTGCCTTCTCTACTCTGGTCTGCCTTGGGCCCTAGCTGAGTAACCAGCACTAGGGGTTGCGTTATTCCGACGTCAACTTCCATCCCTAGTTCGGTTGTCTCAGTTAGGTCGACAAGGCAGATGTGATGACTCCCTGGCGTGAATTCTGCGACGAAATCTGCCAATGCTTGTGCTTTTATTGCGGTCCTAGGTTGGAACTTGATGTCGTATTGTCCCAACTCTACTGCCCACTTCAGAATTCGTCCAGAGAAGTTTGCTCTTTCAAATAAAGCCTTTAATGGGAAGGCTGTGAGGACAACTATGGTGTGGGCATGGAAGTAATGTGACAACTTCCTTGAGGCCGTCATCAAGGCCAATGCCAGTTTCTCCAGTGGCAAGTACCTTGTTTCGGCGCCCAGTAATGTCTTGCTGACATAGTAGATTGGAAGATGTTGGATTCCTTCTGCGCGGACCAATACTGCGCTAATTGCATGCTGCGAGACCGCCAGGTATAAGAAGAGTTCTTCTCCAGGTACTGGAGTGACAAGTAGTGGTGGAGAAGACATGTATTCCTTCAAACTCTCCAGAGCTCGGTCGCATTCTTCGTCCCACTCAAACTTAGCTTTTAATGACTGAAAGAATGGACGCAATCTGTCTGAAGACCGGCTGATGAATCGGTTAAGTGTTGCTGCTATGCCGGTGAGATGCTGTACTTCTTTCACTGAGTTAGGCCTTTCTAACTCCTGAATTGCTTTGATTTGGGAGGGGTCTGCCTCTATACCCCGGTTGGTCACCAGGAAGCCCAGAAACTTGCCAGACCCTACACCGAATGCGCACTTAGAAGCGTTAAGGCGCAGCTTGTGCTTCTTCAGGATCTGGAACATCTCATCTAGGTCCTTTAGATGGTCATCCGCATCCTTGCTTTTGACCACATGTTGTCGATGTAAGCCTCCATTGTTCTGCCTAACAATGGCTCGAACATCTTTGTGACCATTCTCTGGAATGTTGCCCCTGCATTTTTTAGGCCAAAGGGCATGACCTTGTAGCAGCATAGTCCTCTTGGAGTGGTGAAGGATGTTACTTCCTGATCCGGTTCGTGCATGGCTATCTGATGGTAGCCTCTGTATGCGTCAAGGAAGCTAAGCCTGTTGTGCCCAGCTGTTAGGTCCACCAATTGATCTATCCTTGGTAGGGGGAAGCTGTCCTTCGGGCATGCTTTGTTGACCGTCTTGTAATCGACGCAGACGCGCCACTTGCCATTCTTCTTTGGCACCACGACTGTGTTGGAGATCCATTTGGGGTAATGTACCTCTCTGATTGCTCCTGCCTCCAGAAGGTTACCCACTTCTTCTGCCACTATCTCTGCGTGGTGGAGTGCCGATCTGTGTGTGCGTTGAATGACCGGTCTGGCAGATGGGTGGACATTGAGTTGGTGGCAGATGAGGTTTGGATCAATGCCTGGCATGTCGTAAGGCGTCCAGGCAAACACTTCGATGTTGGAGGTCAGGAATTCCATAACCTCCAACCTCTCAGCGCTGGATAACGACGAACCAAGCAAAAAGAACTTCTCCGGGTTCTTTTCATCGATTCTTACCTCCACCAAGTCTTCCAGCTTTACGATCACCGCTTTGCCAACCTCTGCGAATAGTTCATTACTCTCAGGTTCTTCAACCGAATGAACATATCCTCTGGCAGCGCGGCTGCCGTTTACCGTGACAAAGCACTGCTTCGACATGATCTGATCCCCATAAACCTCTTCTATTACTCCGGTGTCGTTGGAGAACCTCATCACTTGGTGGTAGGAGGATGCCACCGAGCGCATGGCATGCAGCCATGTTCTGCCTAAGATGATGTCGTAGGTGCGGGACCTTGACCCGTAACTCCACTTGCTTTCCACACTTCCCACCGACCGAAGGATGATTTTGTCGGTCGCCACTCCGCATAGAATTGAATCCAATCAAAGGGGATACGGCAGGGGCTAAGTCCTTGTCTTGAAGCTTCAGTTGCTTGAAGGTTTCATAGTACATGATTTCACATGAACTACCTTGGTCGATCAAAATCCGCTTGACGTCAAAATCCTTGACTCGGAGAGTGACGACCAATGCATCGTTGTGAGGGCAATAAATCCTCGCCAAGTCTTTATCCGAAAAAGACATGACATTTGTGGCCTCTGTCTTCCCCTTCTTAACAACCGGTTGGGCACTTAGCACCTCCCTTAAGTGCTCAGCCTTTTTGATTGAACCTCTGAGCTCGCATACACGTTCGGGCTCAAAGACTCCATGTATCACGTTGATGACGCCTTGGGGCGGGGCGTCGATCGGCATCCCATTGGGGTTGTTGTGATCCTGGGGGGCTGGCTGCGCCCCTCCTTCTATGTATTTGTCCAGGTGGCCTGCTGCTACCAATTCTTCCAGATGCTGACTCAACGGCGTGCAATTCTCAGTGCGATGCCCCTTTTCTTTGTGGAAGGTGCATCTGGATCTGTCACCAGAGTCCTTTTGGGCCTCGCCTAGCTTGGCTGGCCACTTGACGAAAGGCTCGTCTCGAATCTCACTAAGTATACGGTAGATCGGTTTCTTGAATGCCGTGGTTATGGCGGTACGGACTCTTAACCATCTCTTGTCTTGGTCCTCGCCATTGTCTCGCCTGCCTCGTCCGTTTCGGTTTTGGCGATCTACCGCATTAACCTTTGCTGAGGTCTTCTTCTCTGGTGTTGTGGTCGCGCCAGTTTTTGCTTTGGCACGAGCGCCGTCCTCTTCCACCCTGATGTGCTGATGCACTCTCTCCATCAGGGCCTCCATGGTGAGAGGTGGTGTCATGGTGATAGAGTCCCTCAGTCTATTCCCGACTGGAAGGCCTCTTTTGTATTGCGCAATAGCGAGGTTAGTTGGGCAGTCCCCAATCTGGTTGAATGTCTCCCAGTAGCGACTGTTGTATGACCTCAGGGTCTCCTTGTCGCCCATGTCGATGGAGAGTAACTGATCGATCTCCACCGGGGTTTTTGTGTTTGTTCTGAACCGCGTTACAAACGCCTCTGCCAATTGCGCCCAGGAGGCTATGCTGCCTTCTGGAAGTTTTTCAAACCAAGTCAAGCCAAGGTCGCCAAGGCTTGAAAGGAATAGGATGCACATCAAGGCCTCGTTCCGCCGGTATACAGCCATGACTTGGCGAAAGTGGCTTAAATGCAAGTAGGGGTCCATTTTCCCCTCATACGTTGTGAATTTAGGTTGTAGGAAGCCTGACGGAAGGGGCGCGTTCTCTATTGCTGGGACGAATGGTGAGGTCTGCAGCCTCGCCAATGCCTTGTCCGCTGGTTCGTATGCCGGGCGCGGCATTGGCATTCCAACCTCGACGCTTCCATGCGTCCGAGGAGCCAACCGCTGCAAGGCAGGAACCCTGTGAGGATCGCGCGTTCTGGCGTCCTCCTTCCATTGTGCCTTCTCTTCTAGCATGGATCGTAGGTCGGACGATCTGGGTAATTCCGTCTGTCTAGATCTCGTCTGGTGCGTATGTGAGGGCCAATAGGTACTTCCCTCAGTGTATGACCTCTCAGACCTCGTCCTCTCAGACCTGGAGTGACAAGTCCTGGAAGATACGGATCGCGTGTCGCTCGCCCCGAGGCTTCGTTTCCGTTGAGAGGGTGTAGAATTCCTACTACGACCCTCTGAGTGGCGAGGGGGCGTCTTATTGTTGCGCCCCTCTCCTGTCGCCACTTCTTTACCCTTCATCTGGCGCTTCAAGGATTCCATGTCCGCTGCCATCTTACGGATCAATTCGTCTTATTGTCTGACGCGGTCCTCCAATGCTTGTGGATCTATCCTGCGCCTTTGTCTTTCTGGGCTTTGCGAACGAGAGGGATGAGGGCTATTATTTCGCCTTCGACCCCTCGCATCCCTCCTGGAGTTGTGTCTTTGTGGCTCCAGATCCGCCATGGGAGCGACCAAGGATAGGCCTTCTCGCCTTGCAACCCCATCTGGAGTTTGTCCGTCGACGACGGACTGAGGTAACTCTTCGTTGTTCGCCATTGATGTTCGAGAGAAAGCTTGATTAAGAGGTTGTTCTTGTTTGTATTCCCACAGACGGCGCCAATTGTACGGGAAAGAAATATACCTTATCGTATAATCCTGTTGATCAAGTCTGTGTTCCTCTGTACGACGTCGCTTTATCACCTGAAAACACAAACGTGAGCTAGCCGGCGGGTGGGTGCCGGAAACCTCTCCGATGCCTAAGTCAAAAAGATTATCAAATGGGCAAAAGCTCTGTGTATTCAGGAAGCCAAAATTGCATTACCTTTCCCAAGGTGATATTGGTGAGCTTATATAAGTTTCGCGTAGCACAATCCTGGTAGGACTCTTACTCCTCCATGTAGAGTCCTCCTAGGACTCATATTCCTGGAAGATAATGCTTATCCTCCAACACCCCCCTCACAGCTTAAACCAAGTGAGATGGTTTTACCATAGCCGAATTCTTATATAACCGAAGTGACCACTACTTTGGCCCTAACCTTCCTTTCTCTTACCTCGGCTTTTCCATACTAAGACCGAGCTAACCATAAGAGAAATGAGCCGAACTATCTGCCAAACCAAGGCTTCTTAAGGACTCAGCACACCTCGGTCTCCATACACTACGACCGGACTACCCCCACGAAGACCGAACTCTTCAAAATACTTCTCCCAACCGAAGTAGAAATAAGGCTTATTCGACCGAACTAACTACCATGGTAACGACCGGTCTAACACAAAAACCACTTCTCCAAACCGGAGTAACTTACATCGCCTTTCACTCAGCCCTTAGTAGTACGGTCCAAAACGACCCATTACTTAGCTTGGCCCAATTCTTCCAGCTCGGCCCAATACAAATATAAATTACCCTCTCATATAGAATTCGTCAAATATATTATTCCTACAAAAAAATCATGTTGATAGAATATCAATAGTCACTTAATCATATCGCATTTGTGTTTTGCGATTTATTTTTAAAATCATAATTGTTGTTAAAACAAATGCAATCTATTAAGTGATTATTGATATACTCAACAAGTTTTACGCATTAAACAATTTGAATTATTAAGATGAATCCAGAACCCAACAATACTGTCTATTTTGATTCCGAACTGGTAATTAAGAAGTTGTTCTATTAAAATAGTGCGTACTATATGCACCTTATAACTAAAAAAAAAAAAACATAATTTTAATTTTTTGAGTTATAACTAAAAAAAAATCATAACTAAATACAATAAGAGATAAAATAAAGAATTCACTAATTATAATTAAAATAATATCATAATTAAAAAACTCATGAGTCATAAATAAAATAATATTATAACTAAAAAAATTTAATCTTAACTTCAAAAAAAAAATTTTTTTTTGATATAATTTATTTTTAACGAAATGTATACTGCAGTAGAATTTCCCTAATTATGGAAAGCACAGCACTGAGCGTCCAGCCCAATGAATAGAATAGATCGGCCTCAGGAAGTCTTGTCCTCTGTGTATACGCATGTGTACTGTAAAGCTGAGAAGAAAGAAGAAGAAGAGGAGAATCAAATGGGAAGATCATCAACTGAAGAGACGATTGTATATTTTACTCTTGAGGAAGGAGAAAAGCCATTGTATCTGAGGATACAAAGGCCAGAAGCTGAAGATAAGATCTACAGGATCAGTCGTAACATGGCCTTGCGTACAATGCTGCTCGACTACTGCAATCGTTTGGGGCTTTTCTACGAAGAATTTCGATTTACTTACGATGGTACTCGTCTACGTGAGGACAAGACGGGAGATCAACTTGGTATGGAGGATGATGATGTTATTGATGCTTGGTCTGCATATCTTGGTGGTGGTGGTGCTGCTGCTACTGAGGAATAGTATCAATCTGTTCAGACCTATTAACAGCTGTGTGTGTGTGTGTGGTGATGCCTAACTACTTGCAGGAGTAATGTTGTTTTTGGGCTTTTTTGTAGTTTATCTGATGACATCTCTAGTGGCTTGTGTAAGTTTATTGCCTGGAGATGGATGCCTCTTTATTTGCTCTTTTAAGTGTTCTAGTTCTCTACATCAACGTACTTCTTTTCTTCTTGAACTAACTCTTCATTTTGATGATCCCAACAGTTTTTAGGAGAAATTATTCAATACTTGTACAGCACGTTTAGGTGATGCTCTAATCGACTAGTTGTAATAACCCTCACACTGCCTTAACCATACTCATATGCATTTTATATGATTTTGCTTTGTTAAGTTATATCTTAAATCTCGACTTGCCTTGCATCTTTGACTTGTCTTGCACAAGTGTTACTTGAGTGTTTTGTTCCTTACTGTTGTGTGTGTAGCCGAGGTCACCTTGGGACTAGTTCACCTTTGAACCCTTGTGCTTAGAATTATCACTGCAGGAAAATCGATTTTTAGCGGCGTTTGAAAAACGCCGCTATAAGTCTAAAAAACGCCGCCATAAATTATAGTGACGTTTAATATTTTCGTCACCAATACGGCCGCCGTAATAACTTTACGACATTTTAAAAACGTCGCTAAAAACATTAGACAGCGTTTTAAAAAACGTCGCAAAAACTTTGACGTCAACTACTGCTTCCGTTACAAAATAACGTATGACGTCATTTAATGGCGTTTTTTTAAAAAACGCCACTTTGTTTCTTTTTTTTTTTTTTCTTTCTTCAGAAACATACCATAAAACAAGGCCAATTTAACTAAGAAAAAAGCTTGAATATAATATGTACAATCTGATTTGGCAAAAAAAAATCACAAAAAATTCAATCTCAAACCACACTCTTGAAGAGAACAGAATGTGACAACAAGATGCCAGCTTGTCAAAGTCATAGCTACATAAAGGCAAATGAGAAGAATACAATATCTTGGTATACACTGAAAAGAAAATTACAACAAAATAATAATTAGTGACTGTCCACAGATAATTAGAAGTCTGACTCAGCTGCAAGTTGCAACAACAATGGCTGGGGGTAATATTTCTGCACCTCAAGGATTAGATAGGACCCAAATCTGCATTAGAATCATGAGCACGCAAGAATGTCAAACATGGATATAACTGTTGATCCCTCCAAGATATTAATGTAAGAACATCATTTCTAATTCTTTCTCCATTAAATGGTTTGCTAAAAGACAAGGAAGGAAATAATTTCTAAACTTTCAAATCCAAACAATTGAGGTGCTTGATTGTAATAAAATTACAAAACTGTAGATACCTTCTGGATGTAATTGATGACCCCTTCATCTCTAATTTTATTCCCATCTTGGTAAACCACATTAAACACTGAAACAACAAATTTTGAAGAAGAAACAATATAAGAAACAAAAAGGGTGAAGCGCATAAATCTTTTTTCGAATTTGCTTGTGACAGTTAAAGAAGAAACTATACCATCCATAAATCAACCCCCATCAGATGAGATATGCCTTCCTAATAATGAGGTTCAAATCAGTAAGAACTTGGACAACTTCCAGAAGAATCCCATGCTTGTTGACACTATCAACCTAAATAAGATGCGCCATCTATAATGAGAAAGTAGAAAAGCAAATAGACCAACCAAAGCAAAACCAACAACCTCAATTTTTAGAAACCTTGCCAAACATATCATCGGAGAGCAAAGGCATAGGTCATACCTGGATAACAGTTGCATCCTTGCAAGTATTATTGTCAATTACAACTCTGCAACAACAAGAGGCAACTCAGTTGAAGAACTACCCACATCCTCTCTCTCTCTCTCTCACACACACACACACACACACACACACACAGAAATCCAAAGATGAGGAGAATCAAATAGTAAAAACCAGTTAAGGCCCCTGAAAAGAGGTAAAATTCAATAAATTTTGAAGCACAAAAATCACTTTGAGATCAAATCATAAAACCTCTATATATAAAAATACACGATTTATCATACTTGTTTTGGGTGGGTACAATTTATCATACTTGAAAACCATAAAACATGTGAAACCTCAATCCTAGCAATTCAAACCACAGGGACTTGGAAACTGAAATGAAGTCTCCTATGTTAAGTTACTAAAAACTTGAAAACTGAACAGACTAGCACAATATTAGCAAGTCTGGATATTAAGTTAAAAACAGAAACATGAAAACAGAAATGAAGTCTCCTATGTCATGGACAGTCCACAAATTCATATCACTCATGTAAATAGCAGGTGCAATGGCCTTGGAATTTAGTGTCACAGAGGGAAGCCCCTGATAAAATTCATTCAATCAAGCAAACAACTACACTCATAATCTATATATATATATGGAATAGCCTAAAAGCAAAGTGAAACCAAATACTCATCAAGAACTTAAAGCAACTAGATAACAAGAAATTGGTTAGTATCGTTGTTAACCAATGAACTTTAAAGAGCACATCCTATCGATTAAGAATGCCATTTTTAAATACCAAATGAAATCCAACAAGAAATAGATTCATATCAAATAGTGTTACAAATATCTAGCTGCACAAGAGTCAAAAGAAGAGCTCACCTCTAGTAGATATCATGCCGGTCTTAATAGCCCAAACCTGCCCATATCTCATTGACCTCTTAGAGAAAACAACGAAATTATGACAAAGAAACTTCAAGTAGAATTAAAACACAGAAATCATCACAGCAAAAGCATCTGCAGGTCTTACTTAGACAAGTACATAACACTGAAGATTACACCCGATATCGACAACGTACATGCATATTTGATTATTGGAAATCTACCCTCAATTATAATTCAAATACATAAATTAAAGTACATACACACACTCACAAACATACGGAGAGAACCCAAAAGACAATACCAAAGATTCTGGTGTCTCTCTTGAGTTCCCATCAATCTGAAGCATAGTCTTTGGCCTCATTGTAAGCGGTGAACAAAATTTGGTCATTTGAAGTACACTGTAATCTTGCCTAACAAAGTACGTCCCAACCTGAAATCCAAAGACCCATCTTTTTAGAGAAAGAAAGAGTGAATATATATATAGAGAGAGAGGACCTCAGCAGTGGCGGGCACGTGACAAAAATTCTCTCAAGGAGGAAGATATGTCAAAAAGTGAAGAATTTTATGCATGAGTGAAATCAATGTCTTGTAAGTAAGAATCAAGGGAAACATTTCAAGAAATAAACTTGAAATAAATAATTGAAAATTAATAGAGAAGTGTACCATAAGCCCGCCCAAAATGCCATCAAATATAATCTGGTTCCAGGAATCATAGTATGAATGGATGGAAAACCCCGTCTTTGCTATGAGTCCTACCGAAGTAATTGCCATGACAAGGAAATAAAAGATAAATCCAACAACCCAAGAAATCCCAAAATTCCAACAACTCCGCCTAATAATACACATAAATGTTCGATCACAAATAGACAAACCTCAGCTTTTAATATCAACCAACAATGCTTGGCGCAACAAGTTTGTGAACAAGGAAAGTATGAAAACATAACGATGTACATTAGAACATGTATGGTTCTCAATCAGAATTGAACAACTCAACAATGTGTTAAATCCCAATTCGGCTATGGAAGTCTTTTTCCCAACATCAACTTCTATGCAGGACTAGATCTATTTTAAAACATAGGTTTCATTATTGTCTCATCCCACATTCTTCACATAGCTTTCCTTTTTTATGAAAACAGAACCCAGCTATCTTAGGACTTGAGACATGGCTTCACAAAAAGTATAACCACAACAACCCAAGCAAATTTGGCTTACGTTGGAGAAAGAAGGTGCAGAGATAGAAGCCAATGATTAGCAGTTCATAGAGATGACAAAATGCATTCTACAATAAGTTCATTTCCACATATTGAATTAGGAAATCTAAAACATAGTATGATCAACGTGTGCAAAACACCAAATCTAGAATCCATGATAAATAGGCTGTGGACATGTCTACCGGTTGCCAAAATCCAATGCATCTTATCCGAAGTTGCCTAGGAAACCCCTAATTTCATGCATTCTAGCCATATTGGAACGTGCCATATAAGTATAATTTATTGCAATTAACTAGCCAAAGTTAGTCAATTTATTTTTCTTTGTTCATCATGAGAAATTGCAGGGAGGTCTAGAAACAAACCAGTAATAGATAGCTTTCATGTTGTTCTGCATATTCTTAGCATTGAAAGTTGGGACATCATTGGCAACCCCAATTGATTTCTTCTCAGACGAACCTGAGTCATCATGTCCACCCATAGCTTCTACACTCTATAATTTAATTCAAGAATCAACAATAACAATACGCAAAAGTCAATGAATTACCCAGTACAACCAACCCATCATCAAGATGTTAAATTTATCGTAAAAATTGAAGTGAATAATAACAGAAAGTCACTGAAGCATGGAATTGAACCTGGATAAAAATAATTTTTTTCGAATTGTAATCAACAGATACTCACATGCGATTTACAATTGTGTGTTATGTATATATGATCTGCAAATCGAGACTCGAGAATTTTTCCAACAAGAGAAAAGTAATTGCTTCAAGAATCGACTCGACCGATCTCGATCCTGGTCCCTGTTTCAACCAAATCGATTCAAGAATCGATGGATCTAAATCGATGGATCTGAACAAGTAATCGGAATTGAACCTGGTGAATCTCTCAAGGAGAATGAAGAGAGACAGAAAACCCTAGATCTTGGACGGTGACAGAAAACGAGAAGAGAGAGAAATGAAGAGAGAAAGAAAAATCGATAGAACTCCTAATCGATGGATCTAAACAAGCAATCGGAATCGAACCTGGTAAATCTCTCAAGGAGAATGAGGACAGACAGAAAACCCTAGTTCTTGGACGGTAATAGAAAACGAGAAGAGAGAAATGAAGATAGAAATGAAGAGAGAAACGCCAAATGGAGACTGAGGGAGACGGAGTACCGTACAAAGTGGAATGCGTGTCTTTTAATATTATTTTATGTCTTCCACATCGTTTTTCAATAAACGTTGTCTAACAAACGTGGTTATAGCCCATTATTGTTGTAGTGTATGTTGGAACCACTTGATTGACCTCCACCTTCACCCCGGCATTCTAGCCGAGATGTCACTGCTTAGCCGAGGTTTGTTACATTAGTGACCTTGTTCCCGGGATGGTATGACATAGGCCGAGGTGTGGCACACCCTGGCCAAGGTGTGGCACAGCTTAGTCAAATGTCTTCCTCCCTAGCCGATGTCCTTGTTACCTCAGAGTCAAGCCCTACCTTTTAGCCGATTTTATTCTTTACCGAGTTCTTGTTGTTAACCGATGTCTTTACTCACGGAGTGTTTTATCAAGCTTGTTAGATACGCTTTGTCGAGTTTTGTCCTTCAATCAGTCACCTTTTGAATCGAGCCAACCAAGCTGTTGCACGCGTGTCCAGTCAGAGGTTAAAGCAACAGACTTAGAAACACATCATTTGGTCTCAAATCCTTGTTTTAGAGAAGCTCTAGGAAAGGAGTTTAGAGAGAGAAGTGGAGTTCGAGCTTGATCCTTGAAGATCAAACCGTTGGATTTGAGTTTTGAGGTTAGATTCTTGCTCTCCTTTGATTACTCTTATTGTTTGTCCAGCTGCATTGCATGATTGAGTTTGTCTTGTATGCCATGCATAGATTTAAAGTTGGTTTTAGAAAGAAAATAAGACATTCATGTGTTCTTGAGGAAAAGCCTCGATTTGATCCGGAAGCTTGCATTGAAATCCATGCTTTTGTGTTTGTTTTACCAAGGTCTTTTAGTGTGGGTACCCAGGTCCATGTTTTCAAACTCATGGCACGAAATCTTAGACTTTATAAATGTAAGTTATGATCTTTGCATTCATCTTGTCCATGTTCTTGAGCGGAGGGAAACCCAGGTTTTCCCCGACTACATTTATCCTTGAATGTGGCCCTCGGGACCACACCTCGGCGAGAGTGTGGAACCTCGCCAAGACTGGATGGTGCCCAAAGATGTTTTCCCAAAGTAAGAAGCAGTGTTTGATATGATTTGACTTAGCTTGAGCAACTGCCGAGGTCATTTGCACGCATATGAAGCTTGTTTGAAAGTGCATTCAATAGACTTGTTATGTGTTTGTAGGACTTGGATTTGCTGTGACCCCAACGTCTGAAGAACTATGTGAGTGGCATTTTAATAAAGCTATGTTTAAGTGTTTTTGATAGAAGTCTTGCTTTGCCTTGTTTTGAAAAGTATTTGCAAGCATGAATGATTATCCCTACTTTGTATACCAAGTATTATATCTCGTTGATGACAACTCTTGAAAGTCCGTACGTGCTAGGGGACTATAAGCATTTGTAGCACAACTCTTGAAAGTCCGTACGTGCTAGGGGACTATAAGCATTTGTAGCACAACTCTTGAAAGTCCGTACGTGCTAGGGGACTATAAGCATTTGTAGCACAACTCTTGATGTCAACCCTTGGAACTTGAAAGCCTTGAAAGACTTGATTGCTGAAGCTTGAAAGATTTGACATAAGAACTTGATTTATGCCTTGTACTGTTTTGTTAAAAGATCTCGGATGTCATTCATGCCAACCCTTTATTACTTATGCCATTCACTGAGTATCCAAGCTCACCCTCTCTATATATATGTAGGTGATGAGCAGGGCGGTGACGCCTAAGTGTGTTTTGCCGAGGTGTTTTGCTGAAGTATTTTGCCAACGTGTTTTTGGACTCATCTTGAAGATCATGCTTCTTAGATCTTTCATTGTATTTTGTATTTGAAGGTCGAGAAGCCTTTTGATCAAGATGTAATTTTTGTACTCCATTTGTTGTATCTAAGCCATTGCAAGATGTATGTTGACTCATTTAACATAAGCACTGCTCTCATGGACTACTCGTATTCGAATTTACTACTTCCGCATTTTGTAAGCCCCATATGTTACTCTGATTTGTGTGTGAACTCTTGTAAGAGGCCTTTGGTAATCTCGGATTACTGGCCATCTCGGCGCCGACCTACTGGGGGCAGGTTGGGGTCGTTACAGATTGGTATCAGAGCACAAGTTCCTCATAGTATGTTATTCACACACCTTGAGTCCTAAAGAGCATAGGATTTCCCTTAGAAAGATGATAGGATTGCATCATGTTGCTTGCTACTTGACAATATGTGCATCATCTTGGCATAACGGCTTGTTGCTTGCATACATGCTTTATTGCACATTTTGTTTTAAAGTTACATTTTGCATACTCATAGCATTATGAGGAGAGGGAGACCACCAGTTGGCCGAGGTCATTCAGAAGATAGATTGGACCGACTGGAAAGACTAGTTGAAGGTTTAACTCGGGAGTTGAGACAAGTGAGGCAACAGAATGCTAGTGCTACATCTGCCCAGGCCGAACAGACAAATGGCCGACATGTAGTTCCGCCTCCACCTCCTCCAGTACCCCAAGTACCCTCACAGCCAGCCTTGTATGGGGATGGAACCCTGACTTTGATTAAAGAGTTCAAGAAGATGAACCCGCCGAGATTCCAAGGGGGCGTAGAACCAATGAAAGCCGAAGCGTGGGTCCTAGGAATGGAGAAGTTGTTCGAGATCTTTCCCAGCACAGATGCTCAGAAGGTGGCATTGGCCGCATTTACGTTAGATGACGATGCCCGAAGATGGTGGATGATAACACGGGAAGGGAACCCTGACTTAACTTGGGCTAAATTCTTGGAACTATTTTATGACAAGCATTTTCCCCTTAGTGTCCGAGATCGCAAGATCACGGAGTTTCAGACCTTGACACAAGGAAACAAGACAGTGGCGGAATACGATCGTGCTTTCACAGAATTGGCGAGGTATGCGCCTCATATGGTTAGTGATGAGTACAGGAAGGCTAGGAAGTTTGAAAGTGGGTTGCGTGCACCGATACAGGATAGAGTCAACATGCTCAACATGCCGACTTACGCTGGAGTCTTGGACAAGGCTATTCTTGCAGAAACCAACTTGAACCGATACCAGATTGCAGGAGAGAACCAGAGAAAAAGGCCGAACTATGATAATCGCCGAGTCCCGTTCAACGCTAAGAAGAAGACGAACGTCGGCAGCTCTAGCAATCTAAACCAGGAAGGTACTACGAAGCCGATGTGTACAAGTTGTGGAAAATCGCATTCCGGAGTTTGCCGTTGGGCGTCAGGTGCCTGTTTTGAGTGTGGAGAAATGGGTCATCGTGTGAAAGATTGCCCGAAGTCAAAGATTGAAGATGGTAAGAAAAGTGGGGGCACCTCGGGCTCTGCACAAGGAAACAATGTTGGAAGGACACAGATGAGGCAAGGCAGAGTTTTCGCGCTAGTGCCAGGAGACACCCAAAATGCTGAGGCAGTAGTGTCAGGTATACTTCAAATCTGCTCTCAAGATGCATACATATTGATTGATTCGGGCTCTACGCATTCATTCGTATCTGTTAAGTTTGCCGAGAAGTTGAATAGACCGCAGGAACCCCTTGATTATGTGCTATATGTATCTGCTCCATCTGGGAGAACTATGACTGTCGCATCTATTTATAGGGAGTGTGTTGTTTTGATTAAGGGTGTAGAATTATTAGTTGACTTGCTGCCATTGAACATGACTCACTTTGACGTTATATTAGGGATGGATTGGTTAGTGACGAATCATGCATCTATTAATTGTGTTTCTAAGAGTGTTACCTTGAAACCGCCAAGCCAAGCCGAGGTTATTTTCCAGGGTGGAAGTGTAGTATCCCCGCCTTACTTGATTTCATCCATTAAAGCCTATAAGCTAATTCAGAAAGGGTGCCATGGCTACTTGTGTAGTGTACTGTGTGACCAGAATGGGAAAGTTAGTTTAGCCGACATCCCAGTTGTGAATGAATTCCCCGATGTCTTTCCAAATGAATTGCCTGGCCACTTAGTCGATAGAGAAATAGAATTTTCTGTAGACATCACGTTGGGAACACAGCCGATCTCCAAAACGCCTTATAGAATGGCCCCAGCCGAACTTAAGGAATTGAAGGTGCAGTTACAAGAGTTGTTGGATAAGGGTTTTGTTAGGCCGAGCACATCACCATGGGGAGCCCCAGTTTTATTTGTTAAGAAAAAGGATGGTACACTTCGTCTTTGCATTGACTATAGAGAACTTAATAAGGTGACCATTAAGAACAAGTACCCGTTGCCTAGGATTGATGATTTGCTAGATCAACTTCAAGGAGCACGAGTGTTTTCCAAGATTGACCTTAGGTCGGGTTACCATCAGCTTAAAGTTAGAGCCGAGGATGTTGAGAAGACGGCTTTTCGAACCAGATATGGTCACTACGAGTTTTTAGTAATGCCTTTTGGAGTAACCAATGCCCCGGCTGCATTTATGGACTTAATGAACAGAGTCTTCAAGCCATATTTAGATGAGTTTGTAGTTGTCTTCATTGATGATATACTGATCTATTCTAAGAGTAAAACTGAACATGAAAACCACTTGAGACTTGCCTTACAGATTTTGAGGGACAGGAAGTTATATGCTAAGTTGAGTAAGTGTGAATTTTGGCTTTCCAGTATTTCATTTTTGGGGCATGTGATTGATGAAGAGGGTATCTCTGTTGATCCTAGTAAGATTGAAGCCGTGGTAAATTGGCCAACGCCGACCAACGTGTCCGAGGTTCGTAGTTTTCTGGGTTTGGCAGGTTACTACAGAAAGTTTGTAAAGGACTTCTCAAGGATTGCAATACCACTAACACAGTTAACTCAGAAGGGAGTGACATATGAATGGACTGAAGATAGAGAGTCAGCCTTCCAGGAGTTGAAGACAAGGTTAGTTACAGCCCCAGTTCTTGCACTTCCATCAGGTAATGAAGAATTTCAGATTTATAGTGATGCTTCACATAAGGGTTTGGGTTGTGTGTTGATGCAAGGGGGTAAGGTTATAGCATATGCATCTCGCCAGTTGAAACCTCATGAGAAGAATTATCCCACCCATGACCTAGAATTAGCAGCCGTGGTACTTGCTTTGAAGATTTGGCGTCATTACTTGTATGGAGCTTCTTGTCAGGTTTTCACGGATCACAAGAGTTTGAAGTACTTATTTACTCAGAGGGAACTAAATTTAAGGCAGAGAAGGTGGTTGGAATTATTGAAAGACTATGACATGCAGATTCAGTACCACCCAGGCAAGGCCAACTCAGTAGCCGATGCATTAAGCAGAAGGTCAATAGGAAGCTTGGCGTGCTTAGCCATAACCTCGGCAGAGCCAACTATTATTGGGGAAGTAAAAGCCAGACAAATGGAGGATGAATTCCTGAAGAAGGTAGCCGACGAGATTATCACCAGGCCGAGGTCAGGTTACACATTTGAAGAGGGAGCACTTAAGTTCGAAGGAAGGGTGTGCGTGGCCGACATTCCAGAGTTAAAAGGGAAGATTTTGCAAGAATCTCATAGTTCCAAAATTGCTATCCATCCAGGGAACACTAAAATGTATCACGATGTCAAACAGACCTTTTGGTGGCCGAACATGAAGAGGGAAATAGCCGAGTTTGTATCCCGATGCTTGCAATGTCAACAAGTAAAGGCAGAACATCAAAGACCAGCCGGACTCCTCCAACCTTTGTCAATCCCTGAATGGAAATGGGAACATATCTCCATGGATTTTGTGATTGGTTTGCCGAGGACGCAGAAAGGGATGGATTCGATTTGGGTCATAGTTGACAGATTAACCAAGTCAGCACACTTCTTGCCTGTTCAAACTACATTCAATGCTGACCGACTAGCTGTACTGTATATGAATGAGATCGTTAGGCTTCATGGAGTGCCGATGTCCATTGTTTCAGACCGAGATCCGAAGTTTGTTTGTAGATTTTGGCAGAGTTTACAAAGAGCCTTGGGAACCGAGTTGAGGGTTAGCACAGCTTTTCACCCCCAAACCGATGGACAAACAGAAAGAACAATTCAAACACTCGAAGATATGCTCAGGCTTTGTGTACTAGATTTTAAGAGAAGTTGGGAGGCACATCTACCTTTAGTTGAGTTCGCTTACAACAACAGTTATCAAGCCAGCATTGGCATGGCGCCATATGAAGCTTTGTATGGAAGGAAGTGTAGATCGCCGATATGTTGGACCGAAGTAGGAGATAAAGTTTTGATCGGCCCCGAACTGATTCAAGTGACAACCGAGAAGATTAAGCTTATTCGTCAGAGGATCACAACTGCCCAAAGTCGGCAGAAGAGCTATGCCGACCAGAGGAGAAGAGAATTGGAGTTTGAAGTTGGGGATCATGCATTTCTGAAGATTTCGCCAAAGAAAGGAGTTTTTAGATTTGGGAAGAAAGGTAAGTTAGCACCTCGTTACATCGGACCATTTGAAATTCTTGAAAAGATTAACACGACTGCCTACAGACTTGCTTTACCACCAGGATTGAGTCAAGTACACAATGTGTTCCATATTTCAATGTTGAGAAAGTATGTTCGGGATCCCCTGCATGTGATTGATCATTTTGGGATTGTGGTTGATGAGGAATTGAGTTATGAAGAGAGACCAGTGCGTATTATTGATAGGCAAGTAAGGCAATTGAGAAATAAGGCAATACCAATGGTAAAGGTTGAATGGAAGGAACACCACGGCAAGGATGCCACATGGGAAATGGAAGAAGAAATGAACATTCGACATCCAGAACTATTTCTGAACCAAGGTAACTCAAGTTTGGGGACCAAACTTCTTTAAGGGGGGTAGGATGTAATAACCCTCACACTGCCTTAACCATACTCATATGCATTTTATATGATTTTGCTTTGTTAAGTTATATCTTAAATCTCGACTTGCCTTGCATCTTTGACTTGTCTTGCACAAGTGTTACTTGAGTGTTTTGTTCCTTACTGTTGTGTGTGTAGCCGAGGTCACCTTGGGACTAGTTCACCTTTGAACCCTTGTGCTTAGAATTATGTTGGAACCACTTGATTGACCTCCACCTTCACCCCGGCATTCTAGCCGAGATGTCACTGCTTAGCCGAGGTTTGTTACATTAGTGACCTTGTTCCCGGGATGGTATGACATAGGCCGAGGTGTGGCACACCCTGGCCAAGGTGTGGCACAGCTTAGTCAAATGTCTTCCTCCCTAGCCGATGTCCTTGTTACCCTGTAGCCGAAGCCCTACCTTTAGCCGATGTTATTCTTTACCGAGGTCTTGTTGTTAACCGATGTCTTTACCCGCCGGAGTGTTTTACTGCGAAGCTTGTTAGATACGCTTTGTCAGAGTTTTGTCCCTTCAATCAGTCACCTTTTTGAATCGAGCCAACCAACTGTTGCCACGTGTCCGAGCTGTAGGTTAAAGCAGCCGACAGACTTAGAAACACATCATTTGGTCTCAAATCCTTGTTTTAGAGAGAGAAGCTCTAGGAAAGGAGTTTAGAGAGAGAAGTGGAGTTCGAGCTTGATCCTTGAAGATCAAACCGTTGGATTTGAGTTTTGAGGTTAGATTCTTGCTCTCCTTTGATTACTCTTATTGTTTGTCCAGCTGCATTGCATGATTGAGTTTGTCTTGTATGCCATGCATAGATTTAAAGTTGGTTTTAGAAAGAAAATAAGACATTCATGTGTTCTTGAGGAAAAGCCTCGATTTGATCCGGAAGCTTGCATTGAAATCCATGCTTTTGTGTTTGTTTTACCAAGGTCTTTTAGTGTGGGTACCCAGGTCCATGTTTTCAAACTCATGGCACGAAATCTTAGACTTTATAAATGTAAGTTATGATCTTTGCATTCATCTTGTCCATGTTCTTGAGCGGAGGGAAACCCAGGTTTTCCCCGACTTCATTTATCCTTGAATGTGGCCCTCGGGACCACACCTCGGCGAGAGAGTGTGGAACCTCGGCCAAGACCTGGATGGTGCCCAGCATGTTTTCCCAAAGTAAGAAGCAGTGTTTGATATGATTTGACTTAGCTTGAGCAACTGCCGAGGTCATTTGCACGCATATGAAGCTTGTTTGAAAGTGCATTCAATAGACTTGTTATGTGTTTGTAGGACTTGGATTTGCTGTGACCCCAACGTCTGAAGAACTATGTGAGTGGCATTTTAATAAAGCTATGTTTAAGTGTTTTTGATAGAAGTCTTGCTTTGCCTTGTTTTGAAAAGTATTTGCAAGCATGAATGATTATCCCTACTTTGTATACCAAGTATTATATCTCGTTGATGACAACTCTTGAAAGTCCGTACGTGCTAGGGGACTATAAGCATTTGTAGCACAACTCTTGAAAGTCCGTACGTGCTAGGGGACTATAAGCATTTGTAGCACAACTCTTGAAAGTCCGTACGTGCTAGGGGACTATAAGCATTTGTAGCACAACTCTTGATGTCAACCCTTGGAACTTGAAAGCCTTGAAAGACTTGATTCTTTGAAGCTTGAAAGATTTGACATAAGAACTTGATTTATGCCTTGTCTTTGTTTTGTTAAAAGATCTCGGATGTCATTCATGCCAACCCTTTATTACTTATGCCATTCACTGAGTATCCAAGCTCACCCTCTCTATATATATGTAGGTGATGAGCAGGGCGGTGACGCCTAAGTGTGTTTTGCCGAGGTGTTTTGCTGAAGTATTTTGCCAACGTGTTTTTGGACTCATCTTGAAGATCATGCTTCTTAGATCTTTCATTGTATTTTGTATTTGAAGGTCGAGAAGCCTTTTGATCAAGATGTAATTTTTGTACTCCATTTGTTGTATCTAAGCCATTGCAAGATGTATGTTGACTCATTTAACATAAGCACTGCTCTCATGGACTACTCGTATTCGAATTTACTACTTCCGCATTTTGTAAGCCCCATATGTTACTCTGATTTGTGTGTGAACTCTTGTAAGAGGCCTTTGGTAATCTCGGATTACTGGCCATCTCGGCGCCGACCTACTGGGGGCAGGTTGGGGTCGTTACACTAGTTATTGGTCTAAATCATGACATTTGTTACTTTTTTTTTTTTTGTTGTTAGTTTTAAGAAGCATAGGGTGTGATTGGTTTGTTTTTGAGATAAATTTTCAAAAGTTTTTTTTTTTTTGGAGAGTAGATTTTTTTTTTAGTTTGTTTGGTAGTATATTTTGAAAATATTTTTGGAGTTTAAAATAATTTGATTTTTTATTGTAATTACGTAGACGTGAGAGAAAAAGTAATTGAGAAGGAGAGAGGTGAGAGAAAAAATAATTGATTGATGTGTAATAGAAAAAAGTAATTTTGGATTTTTTTTGAAAAAATTTCTAACCAAATATGCTTTTGGAATTTTTTTTTTCAAAAATATGTTTCAAAATACAAATTAAACACACCCAAAGTGTTAGTGTGAATCTGTAAATACAAAAGGGGAATTATAGTGGAATAGAGAAAAAAATTATGAGAACATGTAAGGTGTAAGGGATTTTGTAATAGAGTGCAAGTAAAATCTTGTGCAGAGATGCAAGTTTATCTTTGAATAAAAAAATTTGTCTATTCCACTGATATGTAACCCCCTAAAAACAACAAGAGTATTGTCCATCCAGCATTGTATAATTTTACTAATTTCACTACAAAAAAAAATAGTTTTTTGCGACGGCAAAACGCCGTCGCAAATGCTCCGCACGCCGTCGCTAATATCTTTTGCGACGGTAATTTGATTTTTTGCGACGGCAGGTGGGGGTCGCGACAAAGGGGGTTGCAAAAGGTCTTTAGCGACGGTACGTGCCGTCGCCAATGGTTTTTGCGACGGGAGGGTCTCTTTTTTGCGACGGTAGTTTCCTGTCGCCAATAAGTGAAAAAAATCTAAGTTTTTGCGACGGTAAAGTTTTTCCGTCGCTAAAATTGGTTTTTTGAGACGGCAGAGCACCGTCGCTAAAAGTGTGCTACTGCATATAACTATTACCGACGGCATGGTGAGCCGTCGCTAAAGGTATGTTTTACAGGTGTTTCGAAAGCTTTTGCGACAGTACGGTGCCGTCGCAAAAGCCTCTAACATATGTTTTTGCGACGGCTGTTATGCCGTCTCAAAAAAAAAAAAAAAAACCTGTTCCGAAATTATTAAAAAAATTAAAAAAACCTGTATTAAATGAAAAATAATTACAAAAAAATCCAAAAATTACATAATAATATAAATACATACATAAACAAAAGTTGACAAATAATGAAAATTCATAATGTTGTTCCATTCATAATATTACATAAATAAAAATTTAAAACAATAAAAATTATGCCATTACATAATGTCGCATAATACATACATAATGTTGTTCACAAATTTAAATAACATAAATTAAAATAAAAATCAAAACCAAAAGTTTTCGTCTTGATTCTTTCGTGGGTTACAAAAACAAAAGTTGGACATAATCTTTATACGCCCGCATTCCACAAGAAGCAAACTGCTACTCAGGAAATATCTGAAAAAAACAAGATAAAAATAATTAATAACCATATAATGGTGTTAATATTTTAATTACAGAAAAATATAAAAAAAATTGACTACTATATAATTAGAAAGATAGTTAGTAAATAATTTTGACTAGACCGAAATCCGACTCTAACTCCCAAACCGGGAACCCAATTCAAGCCCCGTCTTCTCCCACAAGTCTCTCGTGCCTAGGTGGTCGTGTGTGCCAAATTTCGTGCTAAACCGACGTCGTTTGGTGATTTTGGGGCCTTAACTTTCCGAATTCAAGTTTCTTAAGGAACTAATTTGCCTAAAGTGAAATCCGGCTCTAACTCCCAAACCGGGAACCCGATTCGAGCCCCGTCTTCTCCCACAAGTCTCTCGTGCCTAGGAGGTCGTGTGTGCCAAGTTTCGTGCTCAACCGACGCGGTTTGGTGATTTTGGGGCCTTAACTCTCCGAATTCAAGTTTCTTAAGGAACTAATTTGCCTAAAGTGAAATCCGGCTCTAACTCCCAAACCGGGAACCCGATTCGAGCCCCGTCTTCTCCCACAAGTCTCTCGTGCCTAGGAGGTCGTGTGTGCCAAGTTTCGTGCTCAACCGACGCAGTTTGGTGAATTTGGGGCCTTAACTCCTCGAATTCAAGTTTCTTAAGGAACTAATTTGCCTAAAGTGAAATCCGGCTCTAACTCCCAAACCGGGAACCCGATTCGAGCCCCGTCTTCTCCCACAAGTCTCTCGTGCCTAGGAGGTCGTGTGTGCCAAATTTCGTGCTAAACCGACGTCGTTTGGTGATTTTGGGGCCTTAACTCTCCGAATTCAAGTTTCTTAAGGAACTAATTTGCCTAAAGTGAAATCCGGCTCTAACTCCCAAACCGGGAACCCGATTCGAGCCCCGTCTTCTCCCACAAGTCTCTCGTGCCTAGGAGGTCGTGTGTGCCAAGTTTCGTGCTCAACCGACGCGGTTTGGTGATTTTGGGGCCTTAACTCTCCGAATTCAAGTTTCTTAAGGAACTAATTTGCCTAAAGTGAAATCCGGCTCTAACTCCCAAACCGGGAACCCGATTCGAGCCCCGTCTTCTCCCAAAAGTCTTTTAACTTAGAATGTAAAGAATGCAAAGATACATTTTAGCTTAGAATACAAAGATACATTTTATACCTGATTTTCTGGTGGTGGTGTATATGGATTCTCATCTTCTGCCGATTCCCTAAATGCCCGGTGGCCACTCGATGCATCAGGAACCTATGTTGGTCAATGCATAATGTGTTAATCATATTTGAATTTTATACATAATCTTGAGTGAAAATTGAACTATCAAACGATTTAATTTATATGGAACCTGTCTGTTGGGATCCACCCTCGCCCCCTGTGACACAAGAGCCATCATCTCAGCTCTCATCTGCTCTAAATGTGTATAGAACTCTGCTCGCAGCTCCTCCCTCAACTCATCCCTTAGCTCTGCACGAACCTTCTGCGTGATCTGATCAATAGTCGATGGCTGGGGTGTTGTTGTGATGGCTCAAAGACCATCTTTATACACCGCTCTCCGAGGCACAATTCTCCCGTATGTGCGACAATATCCATGTCCGTCATGACCTATCAACTCATGGAAAATGGCATTCCTAGCCTCCAAAGTCTGACCATCCTCAGGTAGCATAAAGAGTTGACGATTAAACTCATCCTGTATTGAATAAGACAGAAAAGTATATGCCAAATTAAGATGGTTGACACAAAAAAAATAAACTTTAAATACAATCAAAGGTGTTTGGAAACTACCAAGGTCTGGATAACCTCTGGGTCATCTACTCTACGTGTCATAAGCCAAACATTCATCTTATCAGTAGACTCCCCCTTACTGGTCATCTACATTTTTTTTAGAAATATGAAAATTAGAATCCAAATAATTTGCAAATATACAATGTTTGTTTATATACAAAAATAAAACAATAAAATGTAAACCTCATGCCGTATCTGAGAGAAAGTAGTACGTCCTGTGGTATGAGCTATGCCGTGAGCTCGCCGATTTTTAGCGTTCCTACTTGCAATTTTCTATAACAGGTTCAACAAATGTAAGTATGTAAATATGATTTGTATGTTTAAATATCATAAATATAACGTAATTGTATACCTCAGCATCGGAAGTACGCCAATACTCCACAAGTTGTTCCCACTGGCTTGGCACAACGTTCATAGGAACATCATCCTTCAGATTAGGATCAGAACTTCTAGGCTTGAAATACTTAGCCTTAAGCTTGTTCTTGTGATCCTTCCATATGCTGTTGCAGTTTTTCATGCAGATTGGCTTGTACTCCTCTGGACATATATTCAAATTGTCCTATAAAACACAATTTCAAAGTTTAAGGCTAAGTATAACACAAATTTGGAATTCGAATTTGTGGACAAAAATATACTTTTACCTTCACATCCTTCCAGATAGCATCAACAATATCATCAGGCACATTGTTCCAGTCAAGAAAAGTAAGAGGAACAATGTTACCATTCCGCACAATAATGCCAAGTTGAGTAGTTAACTTGGCCACGTTATCCCCTATTGGGCAGTAATTTCCATCAAATTGTATGTCCAGCTTTTTACCAGTACCCCACTCTTTAATGCCCTTGGCACATCCTCTACCGCGCCTAGTCGAGGTTGATGAAGAACTAACATGACCTGCGATATACAATAATAATAAACAATATGCAATGGTAATAAACAAATGCAAATTTAAATAATGTGAATACAAATCATATCAAATAAACCTGAGGTGAAGTGAAGAAGTCGAAGGGTCTGCAAAATACAATAAGAATAAACAAGTTATATATAATGAGCATAAATAAATGTATGCGTAAATAGTTTTCATACAAATCAAAGCAAATTTATATACCTGTGGATGACTCATAAGCTGATGATGATAGCTGCAGTGGTGCATCGATGGTGGGCGACCGATGGTAGGCGTGGAAATTTGAGTACATGGTAGGCTTGTGGTGCCACCGATGGTGGTCGATACGGTGGTACTAATGGCCCTCGGATGGTGGTGGCACTAATGGCTCCTCCGATCTTGGCCGATGTGATGCCTCCTCTGGTGTTGGTGCTACTGATGTCCTGTTATGTAGCACATCGGACATCATGTGCCGGGGATTATCAGGCTTCCTCTTCCTTCCCATAATAATCTGCAAGCAATATAACATTAATTGACATTAGAAACATAGACAATGGTTTGTCATCAACTATAATATGACATTAATTGAACTAATACAATTACAAAGACAAAGTAACTTAAGAAATTGATGATTAACTACAACCTTGGCCTTAATTGAATTACTAATGTTGATTAAATATCAGCCTATTTGAACATCAACTGTTTCCCCTTCTGCGGCTTCCCTCACCCAACCAACTTCTTCATCACGAAGCATTATATTTTCTTCCAATTGTTGGCTCATGTATGGCTCGATTTGTGGATCAGTCGAACTCATATCAAATAAACCTCTTTGAGACATCTTCACCATGACTTGCCAGTCTGGTTGTAATGGGTCTGCAACATACCAAACTTGCTCTGCTTGGGACGCCAAGATGAAAGGTTCATTGGTAATTCGATCATCTCGGTACAACAAATGATTGAAGTTCACCAACGTGAAATTGAAGACATCTTCTTTCTTTCCGTGAATGTTGTCAATCCAGTCACACTTAAACAACACATGTTTCTTCTCATTAGAATATCGAATCTCAACAATATCTATCAATTGTGTGGCTCGACGATCATCCATGGCCTTTACTCGATACCGAAACCCATTCAGTATATACCCGTTGAACCTCCTTGCCAGGTTATGAGGACCATTTGCCAATAGAATAATCTCTTCAGAAAATATGACATCAGTAGTCCTTCGCAAAGTTTGGACCTATTTAACACGAAAATGTAAAATTTAAAATGTAGATCGACTTAAGTAACTAGAATCTATAGAGTTAAATACATACATGTTCCTTGAACCAAATGTGAAAAGTTTCAAAATGTTCACGCCGAAGTTGATGATCGTCGACACGAGGCATTTTGAGCTTAAGTACTTCAAGGTGTTTGCTGTGTAGATTGAAATTTTAGCAATACAAAAAATTTAGTTGAAAATTCAAGAAAACATAATAAAATATTGAGTGAGTGACTTAACCTACTTTATGAATGGTTGAACCGCGCTTGTATTGAATAAGATGTACCGATGAGCTTGTACCCAAGAAGTATTATCAAGATAAAAGCTTGTGTTTTCACCAATAGCATGACCCAAATTATCATTACCACTGTAGTTCCTCACGAATTCGACTAGATTTGGTTTCCACATCATTGAGATATTGTGCACAAAAATTCATGCATTCTTCCATAAGATATCCTTTAGCAATTGATCCTTCAGGACGAGCTCTATTATGCACGTATTGCTTCAAAGTAAGAAGATACCTCTCAATTGGATACATCCATCGAAACTGAATCGCTTCACCCAATAAGGCTTCATCAGCTAGATGTATAGGCAAGTGCTCCATTATATCAAAAAAACTCGGAGGAAATATTTTCTCTAGATGACAAAGTGTTACAGCGATACGATCTTTAATATATTGCAAATCCGTCGCACGATTCACTTTCGAACACAATTGTCTAAAGAAATTGCTTAATTCAATCAAGGGTTCAATTACATTCTTCGGTAACGATCTGCGAATAGCCAATGGAATAAGTTGTTGCATCAAAATATGACTATGGTGGCTCTTAAGACCCCCAATGCTTCTATCATATAAGCGCACACGACGTGATATATTGGATGAATACCCGTCGGGAACTCTTACTTCCTTCAACACTTTCAAGAACAAATCTTTCTCATCCTTGGTCATCGTGAATTGTGCTGGTGGTAAATAGGCTTTATTCAACCCTCTTAACTGCAAATGTAGGGGTTTTCTAATATTCATATCTTGTAAATCACGCCGAGCATTAACACCATCCTTCGATTTTCCTGCAACCCCTAATATTGTCCACAACACATTGTCACAAACATTCTTCTCTATATGCATCACATCGAGGTTGTGTCTTATTAGATTGTGCTCCCAATATGACAATTCATAAAAGATACTCTTTTTCTTCGAACTATGGGTGCGATGTCCAGCTTTCTCCTTCTCTACCTATCTCCTATGCCTCTCCTTAAGGTCATCCCTCTTGTATTGGGTTAAAATACCCTCAGATTCTAATTGTAGCAACATCTCAGTTCTAGACAATAATTTTGGTTTGAGTCTGACTTCCCGACTACCATCAAATGATACTTTATCCTTCCGGAATTTATGGCCAGTAGGTAAAAATCTGCGATGACCCAAGTATGATTGTTTCCTACTATGCTTCAACCAACACGATGTAGTTTCCTTATTGCAACAAGGACATGCATATTCGCCTTTAGTGCTCCATCCTGACAAGTTTGCGTATGCAGGAAAATCACTAATTGTCCTGATAAAAGTGCATGCATTTGAAACATTTGATTTGTTGATGCATCAAATGTTGACACACCCTCATTCCATAGTTCTTTCAACTCCTCAATCAACGGTTGCATATACACATCAATCTTGTCACCAGGTCCTTTCGGGCCGTCAATAAGCACGGCTAAAATTAGAAATGGTTGCTTCATGCACATCCATGGCGGCAAGTTGTATAGAACGAGCACAACAGGCCAAGTGCTATGAACTATGTTCATCATCCTGAATGGGTTAAAACCATCAGATGCTAAGCCAAGCCTTACACTTCGGCAATCATTACTAAAGTCAATATTTCGACGGTCAAAATCTTTCCATGCAAGGGAGTCAGCAGGATGCCTGAAGACACCATCATCAGTTCGTTCCTCTGCATGCCATCTCATTAACTTGGCCGTCTTGGATGACATAAACAACCTCTGCAACCTTGGCTTTAAAGGAAAATACCTCATCTGTTTTGCAGCTATTCGTTTGCCACCTTTGTTAGGACCATTTGAACCACCATCACCATTTGATTTCCATCTAGAACTGTTGCATATGACACATTTATCAAGATTGGCGTCCTCATTTCGAAACAACATGCAACTGTTGGGACATGCATCCCACGTCTCATACGTGAAGCCCAAATCTGTTGTGACCTTTTGAGCTTTATAATATGAGTCCGAGAGTTTCACACCCAACGGGAACGCCTCATTCAATAACTCAAGCAACATGTCAACAGACTTGTCTGTCCACTGATTAAGCACCTTCAAATGTAAAAGTCGAACAATGAATGACAAAGATGTGAACTTCTGACAACCCGGTGTCACGACCCAAACCCGGCCCTATGGGTTTAGCACCGTAACTGGCCAGTAATCTGTGATTACCAAAGGCCTGCTTAACAATCATACGATATAAACAGAGTTTAGGGCCTGGCGGAAGCCAAAACAATAAATGAATAGTGTCCAATGAGCTGTGATAACCTGTATGCCAAAAACATTTTTCATTCAAACGCACATAGAACAGTACAGTACAAAACGGCACACATAGATATACATATCCATCACAGCCAGTGAATCAGGGACTTAATCCCTTATACAGTACAGTACCGTACAATATTCCATCACTACAATATGGCCAAAACAGTACAGTAGGGGAAACACTATACACCCCTAGCTTTAGCTTGGCATAATAGGAACCTCACAGCGAGGCACGGTGGTTGGCTTGACAAAACTGGGATTTACCCTGACGCCTCTAGCTTTGATCCGGTGCTTGTTCACCTACATATAAATATGAGCAGTGAGCTAAAGCCCAGTGAATAACATAATGCATAAAGGGGTAAGAATGAATGTCCTTTCAATAATGAAAATCATCATTTCAATCTGCTCATCAACCATTCAATTTGGGACTCTCCCTTGCCGTAACAGTCATTCATTCATTAATTAATTCATTCATCAGCATGATAGTACAGCAGTAATTCCAACATGGAGACCGTACACAATTCCACCCGTTCATAGACCGTCGGTGGGCTAACATAGGGACCGTATACAATTCCCACCCGTTCATAGACCGTCGGTGGGGGCTATCCGTTCATAGACCGTCGATAGCACACTTGACAAATCCACCCGTTCATAGACCGTCGGTGGGGGCTAACCGTTCATAGACCGTCGATAGCGAGGAAATGTTTCCACAATAGCAATATCAATGCACATTAGTTGCCAAGAATGTCTCATTACAATTGAAGATATCGGACATACATTCATTCAGTAAACAGTAAACCGTTTCTCAACAGTTTATTAACACTTCAATTCAATCAATAGTTCAGACAATAGTCATTTTCGAACATATCTTTATACAATTGTTACTCACAGTGTTTTGGGCTATCTGTAGCTAGAGCGTCTCCTCGAATTGCCAACCCTATACAGTTAACAGATTGAACACACTAAGTTTCATAATGGGAAAAGATCACAACTTAATCCCTACATTTGCTTTGGTGTGTTCTATATCCATATCCTCATTAAGATGTCTTAAACTAGGCCTAAGAATGCCTAGAATGGAATGAGGATGCAAGAATACACTTAGGAAACATTTGCAGAATTTTCAGTGAATAGGGTATCCCGCCTTGAGTTTCCCTTTCGGCGACAGTAAACAAAGGTCCCCGCCGGCGCCAACTTCCCGCCGGCGTGACACAATTCTCCGCTCGAGCGTACATTCCTCCGCCGAGCGTCGGCTAACAGGCGATCTTTGGATGCATGATTTCTCCTTCGGCGCGCATCACTCGCTTCGGCGGATGCAATCTGAGAACAAAATCTTTGGGAGCATGTTTTCGCTCGGCGTCACTTCCTTTCGGCGGGCCAAAATCTGGAAAATTCAGATTCGACCTCCAAGCTCAAAATCAAGTTTAGATGCTCCAAATTCGATCCTCTTGGGCCCATTTTCTGGAAAACTCTTTCAAACACATAGTATAACAAGTTTCAAAAGCTAATTTGCACATGCAAGGCCCAAGAGTTGATCAATCAAAGCCATTTTCAAACCCATTTTCAAGAATGATTTCAAAACATGGAATGCATGAACTTCAAACCAATTTCCAGTTTTAAATCTTGCTCCAAAGAGCTCAATACTTTGAAAACAAACTGGAAACATGGATTCTTACATGAATATGAGCATGCATGTGACCATTAACCATGAATTCAACTCCAATGCCTCAATATAAACATGCATGCAATATTTGAGCTCCAACTCACCATTTATGAGTAAATTCATGGCTTAGCTCTACAATGATGCATGCAAGATGGGACTTAAAACAACAAGAGGATGATGATTTCACTCACCTAAGTCTTCAATTTCTTGACTAGAAGTTCAACTTAGCAATTTACCCTACAAATCTTCAAGTTCTTCTACCAAATCAACAAGAACAAGTCCCTCTCTCTCTCTCTATGTTTATGGTCGGCTAACACAAGAGTGAAGGGCTGAGGATAAACTTCTCTCCATGTAATAAGGCTCCACAATTGATAGGAATAAACAAAAGCCACTCAATGGCAATTTCGTAAATAAGTTAAACTAGGCAATTAACTCATTTTAATCTAGTTTAATCATTCCTAATCAATTTTCAGATAAATATATCATTAAATCACATAAATCATGCTGATTACAAAACACCAAACGATTCCTAATTCGGCCGTCGATAAGGCCTTCAATTAGCAATTTAAATACATAAACATGAACAGGTATTTTATCAATCAAACAGATGCAATATACAATTCAATAGATACACTTATTCAATTTCAATTTCACTTTCAATCGATCTATTCAATACTTCAATTAATTCGATAATCAATCATTATCAGTTCGAATTAGCGATAATCAGTATATAATTCAAGATGTCAGAACGAGGGTCAATTCTGATCTCTCCTTATAAAGAGTTTAGTCCTCTAAACTCGGGTTACCTTCATTCTGAAAGAAAACAGGATCCAATGGGAACAAATCAGGATATCTCCTCATCATGTCATCTTCCCTTTCCCAAGTGGCATACATACCACCATGATTCTGCCAATCCACTTTCACTAACGGAATTTCCTTGTTCCTCAACTTCTTGATCCGTCTGTTTACAATCTGTATAGGCCGCTCCTCGTAAGTGTAGTCATCACTCAACACTATCTGAGCAGGCTCAATCACATGAAACGGATCTCGAAGATAGTCTCTCAACATCGAAATGTGGAAGACATTATGCATATGCTCCATTTCAGGAGGAAGTGCAACTTGATATGCCACCGGATTAATTTTCTCAATAATCTCATACGGTCCGACATACCTCGGCGCTAACTTACCCTTGACTCCAAAACGAGTCTGGCCCTTCATTGGTGTCACTTTCACGAACACGTGATCACCCACTTCATACTCTCTATCCCGCCTTCTGACATCAGCATAACTTTTCTGTCTACTCTGTGCAGTTTTCAGTCTCTGCTGTATCAATTTCACCTTCTCAGTCGTTTCATATACAATCTCGGGCCCAAGCAAAGGCCCATCTCCAACTTCTGCCCAGCAGATTGGAGATCTACACTTTCTGCCATACAATGCCTCGAAAGGCGCCATACCAATACTCGAATGGTAGCTGTTGTTGTAGGCGAATTCAGCCAACGGCAAATGGCTTTCCCAGTTTCCTTGAAAATCAAGCACACACATTCTCAATAGATCCTCCAAAGTCTGGATGGTCCTTTCATTTCCGTCCATCGTTCGAGGATGATAGGCACTTTCGACCTCAATTCAATTACCCAATGCAGATCTCGCCAAAACCTCGATGTAAACTTCGAATCCCTGTCAGAAACGATAGATACGGGCACTCCGTGCAGTCTAACAATTTCATCAATATAGATAATAGCCAATTTATCTGCATTATAAATTGTTTTGACAGGTAGGAAGTGTGCAGATTTAGTCAGTCTATCGACAATAACCCAAATGGAGTCCATACCTTTCTTGGAGCGCGGTAATCCAACGATAAAATCCATCGTAATATGCTCCCATTTCCACTCGGGTATGGATAGGGGTTGCAGTAAGCCCGCGGGTCGTTGATGTTCCACTTTAACTTGTTGGCACTGAAGGCACTTGGACACAAAATCAGCGATCTCTTTCTTCATTCCTGGCCACCAGAAATTTTGTTTCAGATCTTGGTACATTTTCGTATTCCCCGGGTGAATAGACAATTTCGAATTGTGGCCTTCCTGCAGAATTCTTCTTTTCAATTCACTGTCATTCGGTACACACAATCTATCTTGAAATTTCAATACATCGTTCTCAAATTTGTAACCCGGTCTCGGCTTAGACTCTCTTTCCTCGATGATCTTTTTCAAAAAGTCATCCAGTTGCTGTTTCTCTTTAACTTCTTCGATCAAGGCCGGTTGAGCAGTAATGGCAGCTATTGTTCCGCCTTGTTCTCTCAAAACAATCTCAATTTCAAACCTTTCAAGATCATAAAGCAACTTTTTCTGCCCGGTGAGCAAACAAGCTAAGTTAGCAATTGACTTTCGGCTCAATGCATCGGCAACAGTATTGGCTTTTCCCGGATGATACAAAATCTGTAAATCATAATCTTTGATCAATTCCAGCCATCTCCGCTGTCTCATATTCAGTTCTTTCTGAGTGAAGAAATACTTCAAACTCTTGTGGTCGGTATATACTTCACATGTTGCCCCATACAAATAGTGACGCCAAATTTTTAAGGCAAATACTACCGCAGCAAGTTCTAAATCATGTGTTGGGTAGTTCTTTTCATGTGGTCTCAACTGTCGGGAAGCATAAGCAATAACTCTCCCATTCTGCATTAAAACACATCCCAAACCTTTGTGAGAAGCATCACTAAAAACAGTGTAACCATCCGTACCTGAAGGTAGAATCAGAACCGGTGCAGTCACAAGTCGGGTTTTCAACTCTTGGAATGCCGATTCCCTTTGGTCAGTCCAGTCAAATGATGTTCCCTTCTTAGTCAATTGAGTCAATGGTAAGGCAATTTTGGAGAAGTCTTTAACAAACCTTCTGTAATATCCAGCCAATCCCAAAAAGCTTCGGACTTCAGTCACATTTGTTGGTCTAGGCCAGTTCACTACAGCTTCAATTTTCTGCGGATCAACAGAAATTCCATTCTTGCTAACAACATGTCCCAAAAACATAACACGGTCAAGCCAAAACTCACATTTAGACAGTTTAGCATACAGTTTCTGTTCTCTTAAGGTTTGCAAGGCAAGTCTCAGATGATGTTCATGTTCTTCTCTACTTTTAGAATAAATCAGTATGTCATCAATAAACACCACAATAAAATCATCAAGGTATGGTTTGAAAATTCTGTTCATAAGGTCCATAAATGCAGCTGGGGCATTTGTGACTCCAAATGGCATAACTAAAAATTCATAATGTCCATACCTCGTTCTAAAAGCAGTTTTAGCAATATCTTCCGGTTTTACTTTCACCGATGATACCCGATCCGAGATCAATCTTGAAAACACTTGTGCACTTCAGAATCGATCAAATAAGTCATCAATACGCGGTAAGGGATACTTATCCTTTACAGTTACCTTGTTCAATTCGCGGTAATCAATACACAATCTCAATGAGCCATCTTTCTTCTTCACAAATAAAACAGGTGCACCCCACGGTGAAATCTTGGGCACGATAAACTTCTTGTCTATCAGTTCGCAATTGCACTTTCAATTCCTTGATTCGTTGGAGCCATTCTATAAGGAGCTTTGGACACCGGTGTGTTCAGGAATCACATCAATCAGAATTCAATCTCCTGTCAATCAAATCCTGGCGGATCATCCGAAACACATCGGGAATTCTCGACTATGGGAATACAATTCACATCGGTGTTAACACTATCGATGACACAATCGATCTAATGAGCAATACCCTTCACACCCTTCCTAATCGGTTTCATGGCTTTCACGAAGAAATCAAGTACGGGGGAGGTATTACTCCATTTCCACTAAATACAAATTCAGGCAAACCGGGTGGACGGAAAATAACTTGCTTAGTCACACAGTCAATACTAGCATGATACTTTTGTAACCAGTCCATCCCCAATATCACATCAAAATGATCAATATTCAGTGGCAGTAAATCAATAAACAAATGTGCATCCCCAACAATGATTTCACAAGCAGGATACATATATGCACATGTCATGGATCCCCCAATAGGTGATGACACAGCTAGCAGATAATTCATGGGTTCTAAGGGTCTATTCAATTTTCTCGAAAAAGCATATGACACATAAGAATGTGTAGACCCCGAATCAATCAATACATATGCATTTTGAGTGCAAATAGAAAGAATACGACCACGGTCTCGGTATTTTGAACATCTCCAGGCACTAAGGCAAACACCCGGCCTTGCCTCATAGGCTCCTTCCCGGTAGCTTTGGGATTAGGCTTCGGTGCTACAGTTGACGCTGCTGCGCTTGGTGTAGCTTTACCACTAGCCCGCGGGACGGAGGGGCAGTCTCTAACCATGTGGCCCACCTTGCCACACCCGAAACAAGCTCCAGCTATTTGGCGACAAACCCCTTGGTGCTTCCTGCCACACTCAGAACAGGGTGGAATGAAACCACTCCTTTGACTGGGGCTGGTTGTTGACCCCGTGTTCTGTTTCTTGCTTGATGGGTTGTACTTGCCTTTCTTAAACTTGAACCCTTGCCTTTTAGCTTTCCACTCAGTTGTTGGTGTCTCAGACTGTTTCACAGCCGCAATATTCGATTCGGCCATTAACGCCCGATCAAGGACACCCACAAAAGTCGGCATTTTCAAAACATTGATTCGGTCTTGTATAGCCACACTAAGGCCGCCTTCAAACCTTCTGGCCTTCTTATAATCGGTATCCACCATGTGTGGTGCATACCTGGCAAGTTCAGTGAAATTCTTTTCATACTCGGCATGCACATTTTACCTGTCTCAACTGTTCAAACTCACTTACTTTCCTATCCCTGATGCACTGAGGGAAGTACTTTTCAAAGAAGGATTCTTTAAACTGAGCCCAAGTCACCACAGCATTGGCGTCGCGGATCAACATCCACCACCTTCTAGCCTCTTCCTGCAAGGTGAAGGTGGCTAGCAACACTTTGTGCGCTTCCGAACACAGAAACACTTCAAATAATTTTTCAGTCTCAAGTATCCAAGCCTCAGCCTTCAACGGTTCAAGGCCTCCCTGGAAGGATGGCGGTTTTAGTTTACTAAACTTCTGAGTCAATGCAATAATATCCTCCTCATTGGCATTCCCATTCTGTACGTTCTGCTCCGGTTGCACCGGAGGGGGAGGAGGAGGCTGTGGATTCTGTTGTTGTTGGTCCAGCCTTTCAATTACTAGTCCCATCATTAGTTCAAGTCTGGCCATTCTGGCCTCAGTTGATGATGACCCAGGTTCATTTGCAGTTGTGTTATCCATTTCGCTATAAACCGTTATAACAGTTATAGCAATTATAACATAAACAGTTATACACTTTAGCAGTTATCACATTAGCATGTATTCAGTTATAACATAATCGCACACTTTTCATGTTAATGCAATGTCCTAATCACTCTTCTAGGACACCCTATAGCTCATTTGAACACGTGTGTGTGGTATAACTCGTGGTTAAGTATCGCTCTGATACCACTCTGTCACGACCCAAACCCGGCCCTATGGGTTTAGCACCGTAACTGGCCAGTAATCTGTGATTACCAAAGGCCTGCTTAACAATCATACGATATAAACAGAGTTTAGGGCCTGGCGGAAGCCAAAACAATAAATGAATAGTGTCCAATGAGCTGTGATAACCTGTATGCCAAAAACATTTTTCATTCAAACGCACATAGAACAGTACAGTACAAAACGGCACACATAGATATACATATCCATCACCCGATGAATCGGGGACTTAATCCCTTATACGATGCGATCTGCAGTACAATATTCCATCACTACAATATGGCCAAAACAGTACAGTAGGGGAAACACTATACACCCCTAGCTTTAGCTTGGCATAATAGGAACCTCACAGCGAGGCACGGTGGTTGGCTTGACAAAACTGGGATTTACCCTGACGCCTCTAGCTTTGATCCGGTGCTTGTTCACCTACATATAAATATGAGCAGTGAGCTAAAGCCCAGTGAATAACATAATGCATAAAGGGGTAAGAATGAATGTCCTTTCAATAATGAAAATCATCATTTCAATCTGCTCATCAACCATTCAATTTGGGACTCTCCCTTGCCATAACAGTCATTCATTCATTAATTAATTCATTCATCAGCATGATAGTACAGCAGTAATTCCAACATGGAGACTGTACACAATTCCACCCGTTCATAGACCGTCGGTGGGCTAACATAGGGACCGTATACAATTCCCACCCGTTCATAGACCGTCGGTGGGGGCTATCCGTTCATAGACCGTCGATAGCACATTTGACAAATCCACCCGTTCATAGACCGTCGGTGGGGGCTAACCGTTCATAGACCGTCGATAGCGAGGAAATGTTTCCACAATAGCAATATCAATGCACATTAGTTGCCAAGAATGTCTCATTACAATTGAAGATATCGGACATACATTCATTCAGTAAACAGTAAACCGTTTCTCAACAGTTTATTAACACTTCAATTCAATCAATAGTTCGGACAATAGTCATTTTGAACATATCTTTATACAATTGTTACTCACATGTTTTGGGCTATCTCAGAGCTAGAGCGTCTCCTCGAATTGCCAACCCTATACTGATTAGCATTGAACACACTAAGTTTCATAATGGGAAAAGATCACAACTTAATCCCTACATTTGCTTTGGTGTGTTCTATATCCATATCCTCATTAAGATGTCTTAAACTAGGCCTAAGAATGCCTAGAATGGAATGAGGATGCAAGAATACACTTAGGAAACATTTGCGAAATTTTGATGAATAGGTATCCCGCCGGCCTTGAGTTTCCCTTTCGGCGACAGTAAACAAAGGTCCCCTTTCGGCGCCAACTTCCTTCGGCGTGACACACAATTCTCCGCTCGAGCGTACATTCCTCCGCTCAGCGTCTTGGCACGATGCGAGATCTTTGGATGCATGATTTCTCCGCTCGGCGCGATCACTCCGCTTCGCAATCTGAGTAACAAAATCTTTGGGAGCATGTTTTCCCTTTCGGCGTCACTTCCGCTTTCGGCGGCCAAAATCTGGAAAATTCAGATTCGACCTCCAAGCTCAAAATCAAGTTTAGATGCTCCAAATTCGATCCTCTTGGGCCCATTTTACGGAAAACTCTTTCAAACACATAGTATAACAAGTTTCAAAAGCTAATTTGCACATGCAAGGCCCAAGAGTTGATCAATCAAAGCCATTTTCAAACCCATTTTCAAGAATGATTTCAAAACATGGAATGCATGAACTTCAAACCAATTTCCAGTTTTAAATCTTGCTCCAAAGAGCTCAATACTTTGAAAACAAACTGGAAACATGGATTCTTACATGAATATGAGCATGCATGTGACCATTAACCATGAATTCAACTCCAATGCCTCAATATAAACATGCATGCAATATTTGAGCTCCAACTCACCATTTGTGAGTAAATTCATGGCTTAGCTCTACAATGATGCATGCAAGATGGGACTTAAAACAACAAGAGGATGATGATTTCACTCACCTAAGTCTTCAATTTCTTGACTAGAAGTTCAACTTAGCAATTTACCCTACAAATCTTCAAGTTCTTCTACCAAATCAACAAGAACAAGTCCCTCTCTCTCTCTCTATGTTTATGGTCGGCTAACACAAGATTGAAGGGCTGAGGATAAACTTCTCTCCATGTAATAAGGCTCCACAATTGATAGGAATAAACAAAAGCCACTCAATGGCAATTTCGTAAATAAGTTAAACTAGGCAATTAACTCATTTTAATCTAGTTTAATCATTCCTAATCAATTTTCAGATAAATATATCATTAAATCACATAAATCATGCTGATTACAAAACACCAAACGATTCCTAATTCGGCCGTCGATAAGGCCTTCAATTAGCAATTTAAATACATAAACATGAACAGGTATTTTATCAATCAAACAGATGCAATATACAATTCAATAGATACACTTATTCAATTTCAATTTCACTTTCAATCGATCTATTCAATACTTCAATTAATTCGATAATCAATCATTATCAGTTCGAATTAGCGATAATCAGTATATAATTCAGTAATCGGTAACGAGGGTCGTTACACCCGGATACAATTCACTTTGTGCATCTTGAAGAAGTTTGAAATACTTTGCAGTCTCTGCATTTGGACCGAGCTGGGGTTCAGATGCATGGGGATCAGGCCCCTGTGGTTCATTACCCTGAACACTTGTACTGGCATGTGGATTTCCCATAGCCCCTTGTATCATTCCAATCATATCATCCCCAATGTCTAAATTAGTTAATGTTTCATTCTCTCGATTACCATGCAGAGATACGTAAGATTCCCCATGATTAATCCAATATTTGTATTTTTTTAAAAAACCATTCAAAATCAGATGCTCCCGTACACCCTCTCGTACAAAATAGTATTGATTCTCGCACTTCCTACACAGACAACTAATCATCGAACCTTCAACCCTATTGGTATAGGCAAACACAAGGAATTCATCAATCCCATTAATGTATTCGCTGGACATCCTATTTGGCAAATCAATCCAACTCTTATCCATCATCTGTACACATCCACAAAAATATCTCATCAAAGTAACTCTAAATATAATACCTTTAACTCAAACCTATTCAAAAAAATACTCAAAACTCATCTATTTAAGTTTGTCTAAAAAATACTCAAAACTCATCTATGCTCTTTAACTCAAACTCATCTATGTCCCCGAGACACATGTTTGCCAGGATATGTATGCAATATATTTGTAATAAGGAAGATTAAACAAAGTTAGTTTGAAAAACAAAGTTAATGAATTTTCAAATTTTTTAGAAGAAAAACAAAAATGAAAACCAAAATACAATCTTTTTTTTTTAAGTCCTTAAAACGATCCACTTTATTGCATCAGGTTTGATATCCAACAGATTAAAAACACTCAAACTAGTCCAGATTTTGGAGGGATTTGGGGGGCTTCCAATTGCAAATAAGAAAAGGTAAAACAAATCTTTAGATTTTACATATTTAAAATGAACAATTTGCCATTCCAGCTGCAGTAGTCTCTAAAAGTCATGTACCCTCGATCTAGATCAACATTTTGAACCAACACTACTAGAATTATACCACCACTTCCTATAAACAAACTCAAAATCGGTTTTGTTCTCTTTATATCAGTAATTTTGATCTTTGTAAACATTTTATCGTTATCTTTCCTATTTATATTATTGATCCTTACCTCAATGTGCCCCTCTTTAATGGTGACTAGTTGTTCATTTGTTTGTCAATTGTTTTTCCATTTTTTCAAGCATAAGATGTCCTACTTCTCTAACATTCACTGCATTTTTTTAATTTTTTTTTTTTTTGGCAATCAGTAATAGAAGAAGGAAATGTTAGCAAGAGAAGTTAGTTTAGTAGTTAGGTTGAGCTTTATATTGGTGAGTGAGAGTCCTTCAACCTCCTTTGATTGTCTTTTTTACACTTCCTGGACCTTATGTCATTGATTAAGCTAGGATGAAAATGAGAAGAAAAAAAAAAAAAAAAAAAAGTACTCGCATATTGAATCTGTTTTTGTTTAGTGGGTCGTCTGATTGAATATTAACATGGGTGAAGAATGCTAATTTCACCTCACCTAGGATACATACAGGCAATCTAAATATTTTACATTTATGTCTAAACATTGTTCATTCTGTTAAAGTTTTTCTCTGTTTGGAAGAAAAAAAATAATTACATTTTACATATTTTTCATATATATTTTTTTCTTTTTCATTTCTGAATTTTTATCCAAATTTATAATCTAAACACAACCTAAAAAAATAAAATGAAAAAATAATGAAACTTTTTGGGGATACATACATACATATATAGGCAAATAATTTATATTCATGTATATATATTTTTTTTCTTTTTGAACAGCTAACATATATATATATATATATACAGAGAGAGAGAGAGAGAGAGAGAGAGAGAGAGAGAGCATACCTGAGGTAGCTGTCGCCGTCGAAGCACCACTGCTAGCCCTTCGCCGTTAAATTGCCGTAAACCGTCATTTGGTGGGGATTTAGGGATTTCGTGCTTCAAAACAATTTTAGGGATTTCGAGATCAAACTGAGCGGCAAGATGAAAGGGAAGAGGGGGGAAACTTGGTTTTTACTTTTTGCGACGGGAAGGTTTACACCGTCGCAAATGATACAAAATTATCCATAAACGACGCCGTTTTAATAAACCTTTTTTCGCGACGGACAAAACGCCGTCGCAAATGGTCGAGTATTTGTGACAGCAAGCTTTTGCCGTCTCAAACATGTTTTTTTTCCCGACAGTTCAACACGCCGTCGCTAATAGTTCCTCATTTTAATACCCGACCGTGCAGTTTTATTACCGACGGTTAAACGCCGTCGCTAAAGCTCTTTTTTGCGACGGTTAATTTTGCCGTCGCAAAAAACCATTTTTGGCGACGGGGATCGTGCCGTCGCGAATACTTCCGTGTTTTTTGCCCTCTTTTCTTGTAGTGTTTGTAGATGTGCCGAGCTTTTTTTGAATTGAATGGTGTTATTGGGCCGCCATGGGTCGAATTTTAAACCCATTTTCATGATTTAAATCGTTTAATATTGTGGCCCAATTCTATACTCATTTAAATAATTTAAATTGTTTAATATGTAAAGTTTGTCGAGTATATAATCTTTAAAAAAATCAAGTTAATCAGATATTGATAATCATTTGATCTACTTGCATTTGTGTCTGTGATTTATTGTTAAAATTATAATTGCCATTGAAACAAATGTAATTTGATCAAATAATTATCGATATCCGATCAAATATGATTTTTTTACAGAAATGATATATTTAACGAGTTTTACACATTGAACAGTTGAATTATCGAGAAAAGTTCGGAATCCAGTCTATCATGACCCAACAATATCGTCTAGTCCAAAATTGGATTGAGCTGTGGCAATCTTAGATATGTATGTTTAGTGCAACTTATTATTATAAATTAAAATCAAAAGCATTTTTCTCTTATTTTTCATATAATTTTTTTCTTAATTTATTTAAATTATTTTTGTCTAATAAATTGTAAAAAGAAACGGTATTAAATAATTTGGTATAAGCGTCCAAAATAAAAATAGATTATAAACAATTTAAATAAATTGCAATAAATGGTTCCAATGTTTTATTTGTTTATTTATTACAATCTATGATCTCGTTTGGTAGTATTTAATCAAAGGCACTGAGGCTAAAAATTCAAGTTTGATTTTTTTTTTTTTTTTGTTTGTTTGTTTGTTTGTAAGTTTAGATGCTAAAATACCTTGTCCATGACAAGTTAGTGTAAAAAGGCCAAACTAGCCATGTATATATATATGCTATACGGTCATACCTTATTTTTTAGCCATATATATATGTATGTTAATTTTTTTGTTATATGTGTGATTACGATTTAAGCGCAGAATTTTAAAAGTAGTGTGGAGTTTTAAGTTATATGTTTGGTTATGAGTTTTGAAAATTATTTTTGAATTGAGTTTTGAATTATGGCCACGTTTGTTTGATGGATTAAGTTTAATGAAATTATTAGTGAGGGGATGGTTAGTGAAAAGATTGTTAATGTGTGAATTGTTAGTAAGAAGATTAGGTGAAAGTGTATTTGTTTTGATGATATAGTGTTGAAGATGGTTAGTGATGGAATTGTTAAATTATTTTTATAAAAAATCTAAAAAAAATAATTTCTATATTAAAAAAATATCTAAAATAAATATAAATTTTTTTTTTTCAAATAACAGGTTACAATTGCAAAAAAAAAAATTGCACTATTCTGGTCGACCGGCCGAATGTCCGGGAGGATGTTCGAGCGGACGACCAGGTAGATCTAATTCGCTCTTAAAATTTAAAAAATTAAAATATTTACAAAATAAAATAAAATATTTGAAATAAAAAAAAATTAAATAAAAATTAAATATTTAAAATTAAAAATTAAAATTTTCTTAAACATTTTTTAATATTTTAAAAAAATAGATACAAAAAATTTGGAATACAATTCAAAATTTAAAAACTCAAAACTCAAAATACAACTCAAAACTTTTTTTAAAATTCGAAACTCTTTTCAAAATTCAAAAACTCCTTGCAAAACTCATAACCAAATAAATTTTCTTTTTTCAAAACCAAATTCAGAATTCCACACTCAAATCACAATTCCAAAACTAAACCAAACACAACCAAAGTGTTAGCGTCAATATGTAAATACAAAGGAAATTATAGTGGAACAGGAAAAAAAAAAAAAAAAAAAATTATCAAAACATATAAAAATTACCAAAACATGTGGGGTGCAAGTAATTTTGTAACGGAGTGGAAGTAAAAACTGTGAGGGGTTGCAAGTCTATGTTTGTGTAAACAAAATTTGTCTGTTCCACTAGTATGTAATCCCCCTAAATACAATAGAGTATTGTCCCTCGAGCATTGTATAATTTGATTAATTTTTAGATGGGCCAAGCTCTTTTCCGAATTGGATGCTGTTATTGGGCTGCAGTGGGCCCAATTTTAGACTCATTTCAATGATCCAAACTGTTCACTATGTAAAATTTGTCAAGTATATCATCTTTGAAAAAAGTCAAGTTAATCGAATATCGGTAACCATTTGATCAACTTGCATTTGTGTCTGTGATTTATTTTTAAAATAATAATTGCCGTTGAAACAAATGTAATTTGATCAAATATCTATTGATATCCAATCAATAGATAGGAGAAAAAATTGAACAAATAGTCAAAAAATTTGAACAAATAGATAAATTTAAACAGATAGTCAACGAAAAGTTAAACAGATAAAAAAGGGTAAAATTGAAAACAAAATGTTTTCTAAGACTTCTCACCTAATTATTTCACAAAATGTGTATTTACCAACAAAAAATATTCACTGAACCTAATGTCTTACACCGTTTATAAATTGAATTTATTACTAATTTGCTCTTTGATCAACTCATTTACTTAAATGTGTACCATAACATTACCCATAAATTAATTAATAGTGTTTGGTTGTAACTCTATATTATAGATCTCGTTTGAGTCACATCATATCTTTACTTTTTTACACATCTTTTCATAAAAATAAAAAAATACACTTATTTATAACATCTTAATATAAAACTAACAATACCAGAAACTTAGAAAATTTACTCACAAAAATACTTTAGAAAAAATATTATGTGTTGAAAATTCATTTCAAGTGTGAATTTCATTATACAAAAATTGAATTTAAACCACCATTACTTTTGGAGTAAGTTTCTTAACATATAAAACAGCTGGGGAAGCAGAGCAAAGTTTCATTCCGTTAAAAAATTGTTGACTATTACAAGTCAAACAACCCTTGAGCAACATTTCCATTGATGTCAAAAACTCCCTCTGCACATTGCTCAAACTCATGAGCCTCCAGAAGGAGCTTCCTCTTCATCTCCTCGGACTCGATGATTTGGACCTTGCACTCATCAATCTTCTGGTCAATCAGCTTCACCTCTGAGAGGACAGAATGAAGCTTTGCTCGAACAGCCATCTTACTGACTCTATCTTCAATCCACTCGACTCTAAGCAAACCACGCCTCAAGTATCCAAGTGCGCACAAAAGTTCGTTGAAGTCTGCTTGGCTTGCTTTATTTAGCTCCGTTTGCTCGAACATCTCTAGCAAGCCTCCAAAAGTCTCCATTACCATCGTCACAAACAATGAGCTCAGCTTGCCAAGGTGCATGAAGGTATCGGGCCTCAGCTCAAAAATGCGAAGAAGTTTGGCTCGATACTCCTCCCTTACCCCGGCAAACAGAGATTCAGAATTCAATTTCACCTCTAAGCCTGACTGATCCTTCAATGTCACCACCCCATCTTCACCCCTGGACATAGTAATTCCCTCCTCAATCCCAACAACAGTCAAAGAAGTGCTTAAACCACCAACCAAGGCTACTCGAGCCAAATCGGACCAAGGAACCTCAGATCGCTCACCCTTGATTGGAGCAGCTTGAATGCCTTCGGATGGCTCCAACTTGACCTTTATTGCCTCAAACACAACTTGAGGCTCGACCATCTGTTCTTCAATAGCCTGTAAGCCTCCAGAAAGATCTACATTGACTTCTACTACCTCAGGCACAACGTGTTCTAATCGAGGCAGATCAACTGATGGCTCACCTCTAGGCTCACCCTCGATCACATTAAGCTTGGCCAGCCCATTCTCAACTGGAGCAACGTCAGTTTGAGAAGGCTCAAGGTGACCACTCTGCTGCTCACTAGTGCTCATCTCCAAAGCACCTCCTTTTGAGGCCAACTCCAAGTCTCTTACAGCCTGGTCTATAGCATGAAGAGCTATTTTCTTTACCTGTTCAAGTGAAGCACAACCAGCGATCAGTATCAGTATTAGCATACTTCAGCGGTTAGTGAAGGGAACATATTTCACAGCAAAAAAATGTTAAAATCCCAAACTCCGATATAAATACTTCATTTGAATCATCCCAACTCCGGTGAGCAAGGATTTTTGGATAAATAACAAATTTGTATTCAAGCACAAACAATCAGGGAAAATTGCAATCACAAATTTATTCAATACGAAGCACAGTAAAAGCAAGTATTAGAAAATGGTCCACAAGATGCATGCAAGCAAATTAGTGATGGCTTGGCATCACCACAGGTGATAGCAGATAGCATTGAAGATGATGATCATAAATATTAAACTAAGTACAAGAAATTAAATGATCAACAAATATGTCAAAGACCACGACATAACTCATTAGTACTCCATGATATTCTATGTGGCTCAAACACAAAAGCACCATTACCACATGGAGTTAATGCCCCAATGGCAAGTTCTTCACATTGCTCCATCTATGTTATTTATATCTTTGTAATTTCTCTTTAGTAAGATTCACTAATCTTAGTGGTACAACCTGATGTAGCCATGTTTGCTATCTTGATGCATAGTTAAAGTCCCAAAAAAGTTGACAAGAGTAGGTAAGTTATCTGCTAAGAGGGCCAAGAAGTAACAACAGTTGCTATAAAAGGTTTATATTAAAAAACTTTATAAAATTGTAGGAAAGTTAAATCATTGGAGGTAGATTTTGATAATTTGAAGGTGAATGGTTGAATGAAGATAGACGTGATATACTTAGTTTAAAATCTTTGTACAAGTAGAATCATTCATGAGAAGATTTTAACTAATATATTCACCAAGTTGTCTCAAATGCATCAATCTAAAACTCTCAAATCCATTCTTGAAATCTAGCTGAACATTACTGTATTGAATTAAAGGTTATACTCCTTCCATAAGTGATGCCAAATCTATTCATTTGAAATTACATAAATCCAAATGCAGCCTTTAAGATATTTGATATGTTGCAACAGATCTTGTGATATATAACAATGTTGATAAGAGTGTTTTTTTGACCCCTAAAGTATGTTCCCTGCACCAATATAATGTTTAAAAATTCAAATAATATGCTATCAAACAGGCATTAAAACAGCTTAGTTAAAGAACTGTAATTGAGTCTCACCTCTAAGCCTGACTGAACATCCTTCAGTGTGACCACCCTATCTTCACTTCTGGACATAGTAATTCCCTCCTCAATCCCAACAACGGTCAAAGATGCACTTGAACCACTGACCGAGGCAGCTTGAGCCACTTCAAACTTGCCCTCGATTGGAGCAGCCTCAGTTGATGACCCTCCAAGATGAAGCTCTGTATGCCCTCCTACAGCTTGAACGCCTTTGGTTGGCTCCAACTTGACCTCTATTGCCTTGAACACAACCTGTGGCCCCTCCATCGGTTCTTCGATGGCCTGGATGCCTCCTGGCAGATCTACCATGACTTGTACAACCTTGGGCACATCGTGTTCTGATTGAAGCAGCTCAACAGATGGCTCAGCTCTTGGCTCCCCCTCGATCACATTGTGCTCGACCAGCCCCTCCTCAACTGTAGCAACATCAGTTTGAGAAGGCTCGTGGTAACCACTGTGCTGCTCACTATTGCTCATCTCAAAAGCACCTCCTTTTGACGCTATGGCCAAATCCTTCAAGTCTCTTACAACCTGGTCTATAGCATGAATAGCCATTTTCTTTACCTGTTCAAGTGAAACACAACTCAACGCCACGTATCAGAGTTAACACACTATAGCACTTGGGAACATATTTCACAGCATAAAATGCAAAATTCCTAAACTCTGATTTAATACTTCATTTGAATCATCCCAACTCCAGTGAGCAAGGACTTTTGGATAAATAACAATTTTCTATTCAAGCACAAACAATCTGGGAAAATTGCAATCACATATTTATTCAATAAGGAGTGTAGTAGAAGCAAGTATTAGAAAATGGTCCACAAGATGCATGCGAGCAAATTAGTGATGGCATGGCATCACCCCAAGTGATAACTCTGTTATCAGAATCTTACAATTTGCAATTTAATTCACAATTTTTGCAAAATCGATATGAATCTATGGATAAATCTATTTTGAAAGTGAATCTATGGTGAATCGCATGATTCACAATCAATTCACAATTCATGATTCATTTAATTCTTGAAACTATTGTGTCTGACATATTTCGATTATTTTTTTCTCCCTCTTTTTTGTCAAGATGACATAATGCAACTTTTACTAGTGTTGAGTACAAAAATAACCAGTATGTGTACATGATTTGTTATTATTTTGGTGATATGAGAGTTTTTAATAGGATTCAACCAGATTTAGTCAGACTCAACTCAACATGTTTTTAACATTTTCTTCTCATTAAAAAAAGAAATAAAATCATAATATATGTTCGGTAGATGTTTAAAGTTATTCCAATATGAATTATCTATTGCTATTTTATTGAAATAAATATAGTTCAATATTACATGGGTGAGGTCAGTTAAACTTAAACTTAATGTTTTCAAATAAGCATATATACCTTTTAAAATGTTTTAGGTTTCAAAATAAAGAATTTCAATTAATTAATTTTATTATTAGGTCATTGTTACTTGTAAAGGTATGTATGCTTATGAAATATCAACATTGTTGTTAAGTTATTGTTACTTGGATATTGAGAATTTGTCTTTATTTACTTTCTTTATTAAGAACGGTTATAAATAATAAAAAAAAGAGAAAAGATAATATAGTGAACTTACATGGGAATTTGTGTCAACTTCTTACTAATTTTCATTGATTTGAGTTCAAATATTTTATATTTATAAGATATATTTAACATCTAAGTCTGTAGAAATATGTTTCTAAGTAATTTAGAAAAAGTAACCAAATCTTTACGATTTCACGATTCGAATCCCGATTTGACAACTATGGTGATAATGGATAACGTTGAAGATGACAAGCATAAATATTAAACCAAATATGACAAATTAAATGATCAAAAAATATGCCAAAGAATACAACACAACTCATTAGTACTCCATGATAATCTATGTCACTTGAACTTACCACATGGAGTTAATGCCCCAATGAGGAGCTCCTCTTCACATTGCACCATCTGGGTTATTTATATCTTTCTAATTCCTCTATAGTAAGATTCACTACTCCTTGTGGTACAAACTAATGTAGCTACGTTTTCCGTCTTGAAGCATAGTGGAAGTCCCAAAAAAGTTGACAGCGGTAGGGACCTTATCTGGTAAGAAGGCTAAAAAGTAGCAACAACTGCTAATAAAGGTTTATATTAGGCTCCATTTGGATGAGTGGATTCGCAGTGAAGGGATTTGAGGTAAAACTTTATAAAATTGTAGGAAAGTTAATCATATTCAGCAAGTTATGTCAAATCCATCAATCTAAAACTCTCAAATCCATTCTTCAAATCTAGAATTAAAGGCTATACTCCTTCAATGAGTGATGCCAAATCTATTCATTTGAACTCCATAAATCCAAATGCACCCTTAAAATATTTGATATGTTGCAATAGATCTTGTCTAAGAAGCACCGACACTTCTAAGTAACATGTTGTGTCCCACACGGACACGACACGACACTCATCGGACAATTCCCAACACTCATACACATAAAACATTACAAGTTTGAATAAAATAACTTGAAATCCAATGATAAAACAAAAACAATGTAAATTTATACATATTCTCTTCCTTTAGACTTCAAAATTATAATCTTTGACTAATATTCATATATGACATATAATAAATATAAAAAATTATATATTTTTGATGCAGAACAAAATTATATAATTTTTATATTTCTTAATTTTATTAATTTGGAATTAGATTTTGACTAGAATTTTAAATAGTTTAGAATTTTAATTTCCTATTTTTTTAGGTTTCCTAATTTGTATTGATTTAAGTTTCCTAGTTTATTTTAGAATTACTTTTCCTACAAGTATTAAGTTTAGTTTATTATAAATAAGTCTACAAGCATATGTAATGGAGGCATTCAATCAATAATATTTTTAAGAGTTTTTTTTCTATTTTCCTTGTGGATTCAAGAATTCTCGTCTACTATAACGATATCTAGTCCTTGTTTCGTCTACTAAAATGATATCTAGTTCTTGTTTCGTCTACTAGAACGATATCTAGTTCATTTTTACACTACCGCTGCATCAATTGGTATCAGAGCAAGGTTTCGCCTGGCTCGATGTCATTCATCGAAGGAAGAAGCACAAGCTCTATAAACGATGACCGTAAAAAAAGATCTAATAGGATTCGAGTCAAGGGACTTGCCCAGGGCTAACCTGTTACTATGGTGAATATCAGTCGGTAAGGCGACAACAAAGATTCAGTGATGTGTTCAATAGCAATAATTGCATCAATCATGGCTTTTCAAATTATCAAGTACAACCAGAAATCCCCTATTTTGATGCTTCTTGTCATGCTGAGGATTTTATTTATTGGTTTCGCAAAGTTGACAAATTCCTTGAGTGTATGGAAATCTCTGAAGAAAAGCAAGCCAAATATGCCGCACGTAAATTACAAGGTTATGTTTCTACATGGTGGAAACAATTGTAGTATGATCAAAGGCAACAATACAAACCCATTAGGACGTGGCATAAGATAAAGAAGTTGATGAGTTCTAGATTCCTTCAATCAAATCGTGGGCAAATGTTGTATCAACAATATCAAAGAAAGTTTGAATCGAAACAATTGTTTCAAGGTAATTTTGATTCACAATATTCTTTGCAATTCAATAATTATTATGCAATTGTGGATACAGATTATTCAAGGAACATGACTATGGTTCTGCCAAGTTTGGGGCAATCAAGTCTTGTAGGTCAACAAATTTGTCACGCTAAACCACGCATTGAAGAAGAAAAGATTTTAAGTATCTCAATGTTTGAAAATTTTGAAGACCCAAACAGACATTCAATTGAAGTAGAAAATCAAGCTGATTTCAACAACGGTGAGAACGTTGAAATGGATGAAAGAGAGGTCACTGAAATTACTTTGATCAAGAAGTTTGAAGAAGAAGATGAAAAGGTGATGCAAGAGAAAAACGTTGAAGTTAGCCAAGAGTTTCTAATGACAAAACTATCATCTCTTGATTATTATGATGATTATGAGATTGCAAAAGAAGGAAAACTAGTTGAACTCAATGAAAAAAAAGAAATAAAAAATGAGGTAATAAAGTTGACATGTGCACCAGAGAAGTTAATTGAGGATGCAATTGATGTTCTAGGGATGATAATTGAATGTCCAACTGAATCTAAGGCAGAGCAAAGTCTAGAGAGTATCCAACATCAACATAAAATACACTTTATTGATTTTCTTGGTGTGGAGCAATTCAATTTGATTTTCAATGCTTGTCTAATTAATCTCATCAACAAGTTGAAGCATATAGAGAAAAACTTTCAGAAAGAAAACTGTTCTACATACAACTTTTCGAAGAGGGGCAAGCAACTGAAGTATTCAAAATATCTCTTTATTTGGCATGGAAGATGGCAGATCTGTAGTTGAAACTCAAGGACGAGTTCTTTTAAAGAAGGGGTAAGCAACTGAAGTATTCAAAATATCTCTTTATTTGGCATGGAAGATGGCAGACCTGTAGTTGAAACTCAATGACGATGATGTAGAACAAAATTATATAATTTTTATATTTCTTAATTTTATTATCTTGGAATTAGATTTTGATAAGGATTTTAAATAGTTTAGAATTTTAATTTACTATTTTTTTAGGTTTTCTAATTTGTATTGATTTAAGTTTCCTAATTTATTTTAGAATTACTTTTCCTACAAGTATTATGTTAGTTTATTATAAATAAGTCTACAAGCATATGTAATGGAGGCATTCAATCAATAATATTTTAAAAAGTTTTTCTTCTATTTTCCTTGTGGATTCAAGGGTGTTCTTGTGGATTTAAGAATTCTCGTCTACTAGAACAATATCTAGTTCATTCTTACACTAACGTTGTGTCAATTTTGCACGTGTTCCTCACGTGTCATGTCCTACATATTTTGAAAATTTCCGTGTGTCTATGTGTCCTTATCGTGTCGTGTGTCCATGCTTCTTAGGATCTTGTGATATATATCAATGTTGATAGGGTGATTTTTGACGGCTAGAGTATGATCCCTACACCAATATAATGTTTAACATATGTGATGCTTGTGATACATTTATGATATTAGCTGATTTTAGAATCACATTCAAATATTCTTTTGTGGTCAATACATCACAAATATCTACAAACACAATTTTAAGAGGCATAATTATGACAAACTTAATAATTAGAAAACATTTTTCGAGAAATTAAGAAAACTGGTACCCAAATGGGAAATTAATTAAAACAATAATCCATTTGAATGTTTAGGTAAGACCCTTTTATCTCCTTTTGGGGGAAAGGAAAATGCAAGCAAATATGTAATACTAGAAAACTAATGGATAAAATTTGATAGAGAGGAATAACTTGGTCCAGTTTAAAAGTAGAGTCTTAACTGATTAGCAAGTCAAATATATGCAAAATCTGCGGCATTCCAATACCTAGTTGAACAAGCCAACATATAGTCCAGATGACATTATAGAGAAATAATCCGGATGACATTATAGAGAAATAATCATATGGTCTACCTCCAACTTGTCTTCTTTGGCTCTATGATTTTCAGGGAGCAAACGGACCTCCTCAGTTAAACGAATGCACTCGCTTAAATTTTCAGGTGAGACAAAGTCAAGCTCAACCTTTATGCATGACTGCAAATATAACCAAAAAGGATATCAGAAAACAGCATCTGAACTAACCTTTTTTGTGAAACAATTTTTTCTATCATATTTATAGCACAAAACCTTGAGGGAAAAAAAATTCAATCTTTTCAGTAGTGAAGGATTGATTTATATTTATAGCAGGAAAGTCTTCAACTTGAAAAGTCGAAAAACATCTCAACAATGCAACTTGAGACAGCAATTCTGAACTCTATAAGATCGTCTATTTATAGGTACTTCTGAAATTGCAATTTGCTAAGCAGGAATCATCTTTTGATGGATCTTGCAACCATCAATCAAGGGCCATATGCCACCAAAATCAAACTTTTGTATCAAATAAGTTTATAAGCTAATGTGCAACGGTGAAGTCACAAAAGAAAGGTTTCAACACAAAATAAATAATGTGATAAGTGGGTTCGTTCTCTCTCCATGACAAATCCAAAGTATAATAATTTGCCACCAACCTCTAGACCCCACTCCCAATAAAATCTATTACCATTTCATTATGTATGCAATATGAATACATTATTAGCATAGAAACCTATAAGACGGAAATCGAAACACTACGATGTAATCTCAAAAAACTTTTAGTAAAGAGTTCTCCAAATGGTGACTCTCATTCCTGTATTTTTTAAGCCAAAATGAAAAATGCCATGTAGAATAAATACACTGAAGAGAGCATGTGCATAGAAAATGGGACAATTCAAGTGGAAAGACCAGGATATGCACGTCTGCTTCTATCTTTTTGTATTTGTGCAACCATATGTTGTTGGCTTGAAAGCAGTGTGTGTAACAATATAACTTATAGAAAAGTGGTAATTGTTCAGACTTTACTGATGGCCCTACATAAAGTAGTAACTTCAAAATTACAAAATCCTAAACCAGCTAAAATCTTACAATACCTTCAAGTTTCTAACTTGATAAGGACAACCAGCAGGAATAAAAACTGCATCTCCAAGTTTTTGCACAAAAGTCCATGGTTCAATTCCTGTACAAAAGCATCCATTTGACAATTATTGTCACAAAGTTGCAACATCAAATCAAACTGCCTTACAGAATATACAAATAAACTAACCGTATTCCTCCTTCAGCTTTCTTTTGTGCTCAAGAGTCAAATAAAAAGTCTGGTCATGAATAGGGTGAACAACCTGTAACAGAAAAAATATATATATGTATGGAAAATTAAGGAGGTCTAAAAAATGAGAACGTAAGTATACCTAGGTGAAATTCCTTCACTACAACATGGCATATGAGCATGCACGTGGTGTGAGAATATATTGTATATATGGCATGATTGTATATATGGCATGGTTATGTATATTAGGAATTAGGCGTTAATTAGGCGTATGTATTTCCTTTTTTAGTCATTCCTTGTTCAGCCATAGATTAGAGCTATATAAACTGATGAATACTTTGTAAACATTAACAATTGAATATACAGAAATACTTAAGAATTCTTACATGGTATCAGAGCCGTCTCTGAGCCGAAACCCTAGAAATTGACTCTGTGTCGTCTTTTTCATTAGAATCTCACTAAGTCGTAATCATAGGTGCTTTTCTTCATCGCAATCGTCTCTTGGAAATCAGCCCTCTGGTTTTATCCCTCTGAGTCGTAGGTCGTAGAGCACCAGAATCGCGATTGGTATTCGCAAAGTTCTCTCTTTCTGTGGTCGTGTTCACGAAGTTCAACGCTTTTGATCAAAGTTCTCTTGGCTCTTGACCTTTGTTCGAGTTCTCTCCCTAGTTCAGTCACCGGAGTCTCGATTGTACCAGATCTGTTAGCATCGGAATCGCGACCCATCTGGTTCGCAACTCCTCTCGTTGGTTTTCGTTCGACTTCGGCTTCAAGTTATTATGATGTATCTAGCTTCAGATGAGTGTGCTTTTTGTCATCAGAAGGGCCATTAGAAGTATCACTGTCCAAGAAGGGACGTCTACCTGCCACGTCTTCTCAGCAGTCTCAAGCCCAATCCCGAGCTCCTCCTCTGAGTACTTTTCATCCCTCCGTCAGTACCACTGCATCTGCTCCGATTCCTGATCCTGACTTGGCTTCCTTGACGGCTCAATTAGTCAACTTCAGTATATGCTGTCTACCTCCCAACCCTCCCCGTCTACTTCGGTTGTTTCCTCTCTTCATTTAGGTTGCTTGAGTCTTCTTCAAGTATCTCTTCGTCTGTTTAGATTTTTGACTTTGGTGCTTCTCATCATATGACTCCCCATCTCTCCTTACTTCAAAATTGTATTCCCCCTCCCTTACCTATTACTGTTAATGCTGCTAATAGGTCTAGTATGTCTGTTATATCTGTTAGGTCTGTCCTACCGTCTGTTATGTCTACTGTCTCTATTCCATCTGTACTTTATGTTCCTCAGTTATCTGTCAGTTTATTATTTATCAGTTAGCTTGATGCCTCAGGTTTTGATGTTACCTTTTCTTCTTCTATCTGTTTTGTGCAGGATTGAATGTCTAAGCAGCAGATTGGGACTGGCCGTAGAGTTGGAGATCTCTATGTGGTGGAGAGCTTGCATCTACCTATGGCAACCTCTCCGACTGCCTTTTTCTCTTTTCAATTAGATTTTCTGTCTAGTCCTTTCTACTTGTGGCATTCTAGATTAGGATAGTTGTCTACTGATCGCTTACGGTCTTTGGCTCAATCTGGTATATTAGGTAAAATTTATCCGAGTGAACTTACTGAATGTCGGGGGTGTAAACTTGCCAAAATGACAGCCTTACCTTTTCATAAAAGTACTTCTATATCTGATACACCATTTTCTTTAGTTCATACTGATGTTTGGGGCCCTTTTCCTGTTCTGCCCAAGGGAGGTTCTGCATACTATGTGTCATTTATTAATGACTGCTCCCATTACACTTGGGTTTATCTTATGACTTATAAGTCTGACTTCTACCAAATAAACTGTACTTTCCAATCTATGATCATTACACAGTTTGGGTCTACTATTAAATTGTTACGGTCTGACTTGGGTGGGGAATACTTTAAAACTGAATTCTATGAATACTTGGCCAAATTGGATACCATTCACCAAACTTCTTGTACTGATACACCTGCCCAAAATGGTCGAGCTGAGCATAAACACCGTCATCTCCTTGAGATAGCTAGGTCTCTCCTTCTCTCTGCCTTCGTTCCAACTCCATTTTGGGGTAAAGCCATTCTTACTGCTGCTTTTTTTCTCAACCGTATGCCTACCTCCTTTCTGGTCGGTCTCCTTATTAGGCTCTATTTTCTAGTCGGTCACGGGTAATACGACTTAAAGATAAAAGATTAACACTGAAATTGGGCACATGAAGGACATAAGACAAAGGAAGGGAAGAGGTGGCATGAATTAAACTTTTCCCTGACACAGACAAAATTGTACCATTAACGATACGCACTTTTTCCTGACTTGAGGAGGGGTTATACTCAGAAAATAAATTAGAGGAGCCAGACATACGGTTGGAAGCACCACAATCAATAATCTATGGTACAGTCGTATGAGATAGCAATGCACATGGGGAGGAAGCTAAGTTACCTGAATTGGCAAAGGAAGAAGAAAGTGCACCTATAGCAGAAGTGGAGGCGCGACGGTCTAGCAAATGGCGAAGAGCAATCTCAAAATCTAAGGCAGATAACCCCGAAACATTAGTAGCGGAGGAGACAACTGGAGAAGAAGATGATGGCTCAACAGTGTTTGAAAAGTGGACTTGTGTATTGGCCCCACGGCCTCTAGGACTAGACCGACCTCTGCGAGTGCCATGCAACTTCCAATAAGTCTCTCGTGTGTGACGAAGTCGACAACAATAATCACAATACAGATTATCCTTCTCAGAGGAAGGATGAGACCTATGAGTCACACGGTCACTATTGCGAGAGGGTGTAGAAACCAAGGCCGAGCGATCAGTAGTAGCAGAAGGAAGCATTGCAGAACGGCGACTCTTCTCATTCTGCACAAAAGCAAAGGCTTCCTGGAGAGAAGGAAGCACATCCATGCCAAGTACCCTACTTCGAACCGGATCATATTCCACATTTAGGCCTTCCAAGAACTTAAAGACCTGTTCTTGCTTCACAAACTTCCGGTAACCACTAGAATCAGTGAGACAGACAGGCTTGTAATCCTAAAGGTGATCAAGTCGCTTCCACCCATTGCTGAGGAAGGTAAAATATTGGAGGATCGTCTGCTCACCTTGTACCGACCGTTCAATGGGGCGACGTAACTCGAAAGCCTGTGAAAAGTTCCATTTCCTGGAGTAAGTAGTTGCTACGGCCTCCCAAATATCCTGGGCAGTGTCTATAGACAAGTAGCCCTCTCCAATCTCCGGAACCATAGAATGGATCAACCAACCCATAATCAGAGAATTGGTGATCTCCCACAGGTCATAATGAGGGTCGGTGATACTGGATACCTGAACCAACCCATCAACATATCTCATCTTCCCCTTGCTCTTCAAGAAAATAGTCAGACTTTGCGACCACGCTAGATAATTCTGACCATTGAATAGAAAGGTGGTGATTCTAAGGCCAATGTGGAGGGTATCAGTCATAGTAGAAGAGATGACAGAACGCTTGCCCTAAGAGGGCTGAGAGGTAGTAGATTCACTAGTCAAATCTGCCATGGGGACGCTACGAACTATTCCTCAACGACAATGTCAATCACAAACCCGAAATATGAGAATGGAGAAACAAGCACAATAGGAACTAGAAACTCATAAAGAATTAAGAATCATGTTTTTTTTATAATTAATGTATCATATTTATTTATTTATTTATTTATTTTTGTGTGTAAAAGAGAATTAACAAGTGTTTAATAGCCAACCATTAAAAACAAAGGGAGACAAAGGCAGACGAAGGACCCAGAGGCAAGAGTTGAAGTTGAAGATGACAATAGAGGCGAGGCGATAGAAGGCTGGTCGACGAGGCCCAAGCGGCGGAGGGATGACCGGCGAACCCCTAGGGAGTTCGACGAGGCCTAAAGCCAAAGGATTACCAACAACCCCTAGGAAGCCCACGAGGACGCCAGCTCCTAGAAAGTGTTAAGAACGGGCGACGACGCCTAAGAGGCTGTCGAGAGAGCTGGGCAAGGGTGTGAGGACTAGGGTTTGATTGTAGGTAGGCTAGGTGTGGGCTACCATGACAACCATCTCCCTAATTAAGCAAATTAATTATCTTAATTATATGCTTACCGTTATTTATATGGTTATGTGGTAATTGTGGATCATGTGCCATATGATACATGCTTGTATTTATTGGCATTGTATTGGTATTGTTATTATGTGTCATATGAATTAAACTTGTCTGACTCGTTAAATTTTATCAGGTTGAAATTAAGTAATTGAATAGGAATAGAGCCTAATCCACATTAGGACAATTAAATTCAGTTTGCTTTATGCCATAAAATGATGAGACTAATTTAATTTACGTGAAGTTAATTTTAATTAATTTCTTAGCCTTAGTTGCATGAATTGAAAAGTTAATAAAACAAAAAAAAAAAAAAAAAAAGAGAAAGAAATTGAATACAATAAGGTGTGCATGTGTCCTACTCATCTATGCATCTATGTAGCTGGTATAAGGCAAACAGTGGGTCTTGTTGGGTTTACACTATTCAAACACGTAGAGAGAGAGAGAGAGAGGAAAGGCTTTGAAAGTGAGAGTTCAACTTAGAGTTCAACATAGAGAAGAAGAGAAGAAAGAGGGAAGTAAAGGAAAGGCTTAAGGAAACATACACCTACACCTTCTTCTTCACAATTCACCCACTCTAGGTAAGATTTCTCCACTCTAATCCCATGCATTTGAAGAATCATGCTCATGACTATGGAATTCAAGATTAACCAAGAAAAATATAGGTTAAGAGAAAGATTAGTTCTTGTAATGAGAAGGTTATTGCATGCATGACTTTAAATGAAAGGAATAAGTGAATTAACTCTTAAATTCACCTTGCATGGCATAAATGAGTAGTTAGACATAAATTCTTCATATCCTTCTTGTTGCTGGTAGTTAGACGTAACTTCATGCATGAGCCTCATGAACTCAAATGATTTCTTCATGAGTTTGTTTTGTAATTCAATCGAAATGTAATCTTTGCAAATTGAAACTTTGGGAGTTGATTTTAAGTGTTAATCTCTAGTTTGATCTCCCTTTACTATTGAGGGTCCAAATTCAAGGTTGTTGATACAAATCTATGGATTGAAACATGTGAAATTGAGACCAAAAGGTGGTGAAATTGAAGACCCAAAACATGGCAGATTTTCGGACCCAAACAGACCCAACACCGCACGTGCGGCTTGGGGCCCCACACGTGCGGAAAACAAGGCAGATTGGTGGTGCATACTGAAATAAATGCAGGTGCGGAGGGCACGTGCGGCAATGGTCCCGCGCGTGCGGCCCTTTTGGGCAGTCCCGGTTTGTTTTTCACTCATCTTTTCCACCTTCCGGGCCTCCGTTTGCATCGTTTTAAAAGTATTTTTCATATGCGTTGCATCTCATGAGTGATCGAATGAAAATTAGAACCGAACAAGTGAGCAACGAATAGAAATTGACCGAATAAACAATGAAGTGAATAGAAATAGAATGATTGAATCCGACATGGATGTAATTGAGTTGTTGTGCTTGAATTTGTTTGTTTAAGTCAGACGTTGCGTCTTTAGTGCATTTTAGCACGTGTTCCATGGAGTCCACTGTGAATAACAATGTTGTAAAGCTATGCTCAATTAGAATTATTTTCTGAATGATTAACTGTATTGCTTTCTGAAATGATACTGTTTATTAAATGAATGTTTGTCCTATTTTAAGAATTGTACTCGTGGCATCTATAGCAACCCATTGTTACTATTCTCGCTCTCACTTGCTACTACTCTTTATTCTTTTCTTTGCTACTTTATAGAGATCTCTGTCAGTTCCAATGTTGGAACTACTGTTTACTGTTTTGATGGTCATCAATTGACTGTTCAGCCTTTTAAGACCCTCTTGTCTTTTCGCTCTTGGATGTACCATGTATGACTGCTATGATTCCTATATAACAAATATGATATGGAATATGAGATATTGATCACACAAATGATCTACTAATGCAATTGACTGTTTTAAATGATCTACAAATTTATGTGCCAATGTCATGTCATGTGTTTGTACTTCTTAGCCATTTACATTTTCCCTTTTTCCCATGAAGAGAATATTAAGAGTAAATATCACGTGTTGTACATGCATGTTTTTTTAAAAGTTACATAGCATATATATATGCAATATTTATAAACTTAAACAGTTCTGCATTGTGAAAACAAGCATAATAGTTTTGCTTCAAACAGATCACTACTACTTACACTACAAGAAATTAAGGTTTTAGAGACAAAAATTTAGGGACAAAATCACTTTTTAAGGACAAAATATTTGTCACCAAAAGTGTTATTATTTTATTTTTAGTGACAAAATTGGACATATAGTGATGAATTACTAACCTTTTGGTACCACAAGTTGTGTCTCAAAAAATAAACCTTTTTTTGACCAAGTTATTTTGTCCCTAAAAGTGCATTTATTAGAGACATTTTCAAAATTTTGTCCCTAAAAGCTCATTTTTTGACTTTTCGGGACGACATTTCTTTCTTGTCCCCACGAAAATTGAAATTAGTCCCTAAATTTTTTTGGCAACAAAATTTATACTTTTAGAGATAAAAAAAAAAAAAGAAAACTTGATCTCTAAAACTTTTATATGTTGTAGTGTTATACAATCCTACAGAAAATAGTAAATAATTAACTAAATCAGGTCAATACATGCGGAAAGAAAACTAATAATGCTCAAAATGGAACATCACATCACATGCATTATTATATAATATGCTTAAAAGCTGCATACCCCAACTTGTCATTGGATAAGTTTTACCTGCTGCAATGGAGAACAGTGGATATGCCTGAACTCACGGAAGTGCTTTTTAAGATATTCTTGCAACTTAGGAACATCTTGTCTCCTAAAATATCCCAGACAGCTCCTCCATCTGCATGTTCCAACCCTTCCAAAAATGTTCGTGCATTTGAATATCTGGCACTCTTCCCACTTTTGTTTTGGTCCAGTGTTGTCACTTCACTACTTTTAGGAGCTTGGGCTCTATTTTGATGGCCTTTGTTTACTCTCTCAGAATTATCTTTTCCTACCTCCTTGATTGGAATACCTTGTGCCTTGTCAGTAGATCCTTGGGTATTGGATACATCATCTTTTCCTTCTCTAGTGAGACACCTTTGGCTTGTCCCCTTGCTGTTTTTTTTCTCAATCTCAGTTCTCAGTTTCTTAGACTTGCTTCGCATAGCTGCAAGTAGTTTCCCTCTCTTCCGCTTTCTAATTTGAGGACCTTTTCTTGTCCTTGCATATGCTTCATCCTCAATGTTGCTCTCTTCTTCTGATAAAAAAGCAGAATGACATTCTTTATCTAGCTTCTTATACACAACACCATTTAAATCGTGGTATAGATCAACTTCACCTGCTTGCTCAGTTACTCCTGTAGCATTTACAAAACCACCATCATCATATTGTCTATCATCTAAAGGCATGTTATGAGACCCACCACCACCCAAAATAGAAACTTCACAGCAGCTTGATACTTCAGCAACAGCATCAGTACTTGACTGAATACCAGAATCACCTGGCCCACACTTCTCCATTAATTGGGAAAGCTGCTGCTTCTCAAAAATTTCTCGCTGGTCTTGGTTAAAGTGCTTTTGTTTCAACTTCTCTATTATGGAAAGCTGATCCGGTGCAAGATTTACTGCATTAACCTGAGTCAATATATTCACCTGAAACAGCCAATCATTAGATTTAAGAGCTCTTTTCCCCAGAGGGGAAAAATTATGGGAATTGGAAATACTACAAATGCCAAGTTTGACACAATGGAGAATTTAAGGGTCAACTATGCCTGCCTCAAAACATAAGGTCAGTGATGCAAGCTTCCATTTCGGCCATATACTGACATAGCAGTTGTGACAATATCACTAGTAAATTTTCTGAACATATTGGCATTAGTTTATTAAGTCTACAAGATCAAAAACAAGGTTATTATACATAATTAATGTAAAACTAATAACAGAATGACAGTCGTTGTAATGTTATATAGCATAACAATGGCTTCAAATTTCCATCATATAAAACACAATTGTGTAGAGGATTGCTACAATAATGTTATTAAAGCCCTCATTTAGGGATCGGGTATATTGTTACAAAGACATAGAAACCTACATACATAAATATAAGCATACAGATATACACAAACATGCATATCGTGTGTGTATATATATCATAAAGATTTTGATAAATGGGATTGATGTCCTGTAATAAGTTCTTTTACAAAAAGCATAAGCCTGCCTCAGCATAACCTTACCACATAACAGTACTAGTGATGAATGAACTCATTCGGCTCTTATCTACCTGGATTACCCTTTAACCTATGCTTAACAACCAACCACAACATACTTATCAAAAAAAAAAAAACAACCAACCAACCACAACATCGGCAAATAACATAAAGGGAAGCAAGACAACCAAAAAGTCCACCCAGCTAAATAGAAGTTTTCCAGAAGTGCAAAATTACAGTACCGGAAACCTAAAGAAACAAATTGTACCACATCAAACATATTACAGTGAAGCTTGGTCACGGAGTCCCCACGCCCCAGCTCCTGAGCAACCCCATAAGCAATATCTGTTTTCGGTCCCAAGTTTGGCTGCAAAATATTTTTTGGCAATTTGACAGCAAGATTGAGAAAACCAATGTGAGGATGTGTATATTCCTTGAAGGGCAAACAATTGATAAACTCAGCACCATGACGAGGTAAGCGTTCCTTAAAGGAATTAGATGGAGGCCAATCTTTCAATTTCAGTAACTGAGGCCACGACCAACTGTCAAATCGACCCTCCAAGTACCCCTTGAAGAACTGGTAAATATTAATCTTTACCTGTTCATCACATTAGAATCACCTATCAAAATCATTCAACAATAGATAAGAAAAGAGAGAGTCGAATCATATGAAGTGCTGGACTTCCTTGGGACCACACCCAGGGCCTGTGCACAGTGGCAGTATGTGTGGGCTGAGGGGATTACAGCCTCGTTTGGTATCACTTATAAGTAATAAGTAAGTTTTTATGATTATAACTTTTTAGATTATTAACTTAAAAGAATTGAAATAAGTTATAAATTTGATTTTTTGCAGCTTTTCGTAATCTGTAAAAATAAAAACAAAAAAGTTGAACATGTTTGGTTAAATAAGTTGTCATGTAGTTTTTTTGTTGTGAAAAATCCAAAATGCCCTCAAAAGTAATAATTAAGGCAAAAGAGATAGGACTCTTTTGTCCATAATTATTTAAGGGTTTTAAATAAGCTAAAAAGGCTACAATTGTAGCTTAAGAAACTCACTTATTTGGGAGCTATAATCTAAAATTGCAACCAAACACCATTAGTCAACTTACTTTAATCAAATACGTCAAATAAGTAGACTTATAAGTTATAAGTGTTACCAAACAGGGCTTACATGTACCCAGGGCCTAGTCGGGGCAAAGCCCTGTTTACACTCGTTGCCAAAAGAAAAACAAAGGCAGAGAGATAGGTGGAATGAATGTTAGAAATTGCATGAAAATAACAGCACTATACATAGCATGATACTATTGAAGGTCCTTTATTTGGGTCAATGAAAGAACATGTAAAACCATAGTATCTAAGAGGGGTTAAAAACAAGTAGACTAACCTACGAACAAATGAAGGATTAATGCGGGCAAATTTCAGTTAATGTTTTCTTCCCAATAACCATTCCAATTGGAGTCAAGCTTATACAAATCAGATTCTACTACAATCCCTTGATGCAATTTTTTTCGCTGCAGCATGCAATGTAAGCTTTCAAAAGGCTTCTTCTTTTTTTTTTGTCGACTAATCCTGAGGGCCCGAAGTTAATGGCCGAGCAAACATCAATGGCCTTGGGTGACTCGAACTCGAGACCTTGGATCTTGTCCTCAAGTCTTTACCGCTCGGCCAACCCCTTAGGGTTAACTTCAAAAGGCTTTAAGAGAGGAGAGGTGAGAAATTGACAAGAAGTAACAAGGAATTAAAGGCAAAAACAGGCGATGCGGGAATGAAGAGCGAAGACATGAAAAATCAACTGGAGAGAGTGACAGGCTAAAAGAGTAGTAATTGTTAACTTGGTCAACAACTGTTGGGGAATAAGGGGAGTTCATGCTGCTGCTGTTTCAAAAGTGCAAGATCTGTTGCCGTAGTCTTTGCAACAAAAATAGGGCATTATAGGTCATGAAGAAATGATCATTTATCAAGAGTTGTCACTTTGCTCTTTCCAGAACAAACAATTGAAATGAAAAAAAGAGCTTTCTGCTTTCAACCTATTTTGCTGCTTCTAAAGTAAAATATCAAGCATTACTTATCCCAAAAAAATGTAAAAATCAAGCATCATTGATCAGGAAAAAAAAAAAAAAAACAACCATTTTCAACTACATAACAAGAAAACCATCTAAAATAGAAAATCATATTCAAATTTTCTGCTGAGAAAACCAAAAATAACCTTTCTTCTCCATTTGATGTAATTTTCTCTCATAATTTAGCTGGTGTATGGGAAATTAATATGAATTCTTTTTTCAGGGTAGCTTCTCATGTTCCATGTTGTTTTCCAAGAACGTGTATCACTCATCACACCCCACCCCAGCTTACAGCATCGATTCCCAAAGGGACTATTGCTTCACATCAACTCCACCACATGGTGAAACTGTAACGCTTTCCTACAAAAGAAAGAGAACAAGGATCTTCCGGATAGGTTATATCCTAGCAGGAATTTTCTGCTGCAAGGTAAGAATAAAGTTTCTACGTTTCAAACCTAAGAAGAATGTACACTTCTATGGAGACACTCCAAAAAGCATATCTAACACTTCTTCAACGTCTCATAATTATAATTTTCAATTCATAATATCGGACACTTTACCACACTTCTCGGACACTTCAGCGACACTTCTTGAACTCTCCAAACACAGCCTATGAAATGAATCTCTTCATAGTGACAACAATGTTCTGTATTCTTCATACTACAATTTGTGAATGCAAATATATTTTGAAACGTTTATAAGCTGAATGTTTGATGTGCATTTTAATGCTCTAAATTTTAATGTGTCCTATAGTTGTTTTGTATTCTTTAGAATGCAATTATTACGCAAATGACAACTTGATATTTAAGTTATGGAATATATGACTTTTTAAATGTTAATTAGTGTTATTTGACATATAATAAATTTATAAAAATATATATTTAACATGTCCTCATTATATCAGGTCTTTCATTTTTTTAAATCATCGTGTGAATGTTTTCGTGTTGTGTCGCATGTCCGTGACTGTGCTACTTAATTTCAAACCATATAGATATCCATATCAAGCAGCACTTGAGACCCTAAGGCATAAAACTAAATGCATTTAAACTTGGGCTAAAATATTTGCACTTGTAGCTTTTCATATAGGTAAATATTTCTTAACATTTTAAGCTTTTTTTTTGCATGGGAGAGGAGCCGCTCACTTGTCATTTTTCCCTCAAGTCATTGCTAGAATAGTTATTTTTGTTCTCTTGTTCTTCTGTTAATATTTACGTAAGTTGAGGGTACGAGGTCATATTGCAATGTTAGGGTTTGTACATATATTTTGCTGCTGTAGAGTTGAGAATATTATTATTATTCAAGATACATAAAATTTCTCTCTGTTCTTCTTTTTCTTCCTAAATCCTAACCCTAAATTTCTTTATTTTACATTCTAACTTGGTATCAGAGCGCAATCTATTCTTCATTAGAAAGTGTTCTACAAACTCTGGAGTTCAATTGGAGGTGACTAGGACGTGCTAATGTCATCAGCCATACAATGACTTTAGCATGACGTAAGCACTGTACAGACGGGTCCTTTACCCCCAAGATTCGAAATTTCATCCTCAGATTTATGATGAACTTTGTGGATTTTTTTTTATCATCCTTGATGTGAGTTTTCTATTTTCAAATGTTTTTCGTGTTTTTTGGTGCCACTCTTCAAATCTGGATTTGAGACTTGTTTTTGCTAGTTCTTGCTGAAATCATACCTATAGGAGCTGAAAATCACTCTTTCAGTGATATTTGCTATTATTTTGTTGATTTATTGCTGTTGGGTTGATGTTTGGTTCGTTTTTTGGCCTCTCTCTGGTTCAAAATTATTTGGCAGCCATATTTTCCTGTTTCTACCTATTGAAACTTACTGTATAGGGGCCAGAAATCATCTAGCAAGGGCTGTTTGCTCTTAAAGTATTGATTTGAGTTGGTGGGTTGTTGTTTTGGTTGAATTTGGGTCCGAATCTGTTTGGTAGACATATGTTCTCCCCACTCATGTCTCTTTTGTCATGGATTCTTGTTGATTGAGCTAGTTCCAGTATCTATATTGATTGTTGTGGGTGATTCCTATTTGCAAGGATTTTGCTACCTTTGTGCTCTTGTGTTGAGTGTTTTGTGTGATTGATTGTCATGGCTGAGATTGAGACTAAGGCTATGGCTGTGGGTAAGGATGATGACATGCCTAAATCTACAAGAAATTGAATGGTGCCAATTATTTGGCTTGGGCCCATGCTATCAAAATTTTCTTACATAGCAAGAAGAAATCTCGCTTCATTAGCGAATTCCCTCCTGCCACTGATGACCAAGCTCGTGATGATTGGTGTAGTGAGGATTCCTGTGTTATGGTTTGGATTTGACATAGTTTGGACCACATGTTGCTACTGCCGTGAAATTTTGTGATACCTCTAAGGAAATTTGGGATTCCCTTACTAAATCTTTTTCAAATTAGAGTAATGTCTCTCGAGTCTATGAACTATATGAGCAGATTTTTGCTATGCACTATTAGAATAGGAAACAATATTTTATATATTTTATTCTTATTTGTTTTTCTTTGCTGTAATGGCTGGCCCATAATTCATGCCTAATGGCACTCCTATAATTACGCTTTAGTTTTAATATAAAAGGGGATGAGGTCTCACTCATTCTCTATCTCTTTCTCTTCTCTAAACTTACATGGTATCGAGCCAAAACCCTACCTCACCTCTCCTTTCCTCTTTTTCTCTTCTGTCGGCATCACCCATCTATCCAGCACCGCTACCGGCAGTCCCTTTTTCACCTAGGAGCACTGCTGCAGTCCCTTTGTTCATCCAATAGACCAGTCGGCACTTGTAGGCTATCACCCAGCCATCGGATTGGCCATTCTCAGCCTGGGTCTTGCCCGATAGCCTTATAGGTTTTGTTGGTTGCTAGGTTCCTCTCCTGCGTCTCTCTTCTTCCCTCTCTTCCCTCGGCCTTCTCGAGTTACGCGAGGCTCTCTCCAGCCAACCAGCCTTCTTGTTGGCTTGGTGTGGTTCGACTAACTGTTTTAGGGTCACCACAGGCTTGTTGATGTATTAAGTCTTCAAAAAAAAAAAAAACAGGGTTCTTAATCTTCTAATATTTTTTTCTTGTGGTCATTGTGCTTACTATTCCTCCACCATTTTCTGGGTTCATGATTGGCACTAGTTTTTTGGAAGGTTCATTAGTAAAGTATCCATGGTAGATTCCACCAGTGAGTCCACTACTTCTCAGCCATCTAAGAGCAAGAGTTCCATTATACCTCCTACTATGACTGATAATCTCAATCCTAGCCTTAAAATCACCACTTCTCTATTCATTGTTCAAAACTATCTAGCGTAATCGCAAAGTCTGACTATTTTTTTGAAGAGCAGAGGAAATATGGGCTATGTTGATAGCAGAATACAGGCACCCAGCACCACGAACCCAAGTTATGATTAGTAGAAAATTACCAACTCCCTCATCATGGATTGGTTGATACATTCTATGGTCCCAGAGATTGGAAATAGCTAATTGTCTATGGACCTTTGCACGGGATATCTAGGAGATTTGTAGCTTCTACTTACTCCCATAAAGGGAACTTCTCACAAGCTTTCGAGTTACATCGCTACATTGAAAGGTCAATAAAGAATGAGATGATTGTTCTCCAGTATTTTACCTTCCTTAGCAATGGGTGGAAGAGACTTTATCACCTTGAGATTACAAGCTGTCTATCATCGGACTATCTTTGGTTCTAGGAAGTTTATGGAGTAGGAACGGGTCTTCAAGTTCTTGGAAGGCCTGAATGTGGAGTATGATCTAGTTCGGAGTAGAATACTTGGTATGGACGTGCTTCCTTATCTCCAGGAAGCCTTTGCTTATGTGCAGAATGAGGAAAGTCGCCGCTCCGCGATGCTTCCTTCTACCACCACTGACCACTCTACCTTGGTTTCTGCACCCCCCCGAGATGGAGAGTGTGTGCCTCGTGGTTCTCGTTCTTTATCTAAGAAGGATAATCTTTTCTGTGACTACTGTTGTAGACCTCGACACACGAGAGGCTTGTTGGAAGCTGCATGGGACCCCTTCTGGTGGCCAGGGAGATCATCCTGGTATACGAGGGGGTAGGTCGAGCCAGTCTAGAGGTCGAGGGCCCAATGCTCGCGCACATCTTTCTGACACGGTTGAGCCACCACCTTCAACTCTTGTTGTCTTATCGGCTGCTGATGTTTCTGGGTTATCTGCCTCAAGGTTTGAGATTGCCCTTCGCTATTTGCTAGACCGTTGAGCCACTACTACTGTCTTAGGTGCATCCTCTTCTTCCTTTGCCAATTCAAGTAACTTGGCTTCTTTTACAAGTGCATTACTCTCTCATAAGACTGTGCCGTGGATTATTGATTCTGGTGCTTCAGACCATGTGTCTAGTTCCTCTGATTTGTTCTCAGAGTATACACCCTCCTCAGGTCAGGAAAAAGTGCATATTGCTGATGGTACTATTTCATTTGTGTCAGGGAAAGGTTTAATCCATGCCACCTCTTTCCTTCCTTTATCCTTTGTGCTTCATGTTTCCAATTTTAGTGTTAATCTTTTATCGTTGAGTCGTATTACTCGTGATTTGAATTGTAGCGTGATATTTTTTTTCCTGATCATTGTCTTTTTCAACACCTTATCACGAGGAAGAGGATTGGTAGTGGTAGAGAGGAGAATGGTCACTACATCCTGGATCAAACAGACAAGCTGGTTCATTCAACTATTCAGTTACCATCCACCAAGGAAGACCTTTGGTACAGGCACCGTTGCTTAGGACATTCCTCTTTTTTATTACTTAAGCATCTTTTTCCTTTTGTTTTGAGAAAAATAATATATCGATTTTTGATGCGAGTCATGTCAACTTGGAAAACAACACAGAGTTTCTTTTGCCCCTTCTATTAATAAAAGTTTAGTTTCATTTTCTGTATTCATTCTAATGTATGGGGTCCCTCATGGTTTGTCTTTAAAAGGTCAACGATGGCTTGTTACTTTCATAAATGATTGTTCTAGGGCCACTTGGGTATATCTTATGAAAGATGAGTGAGGTGTATTCTGTGTTTCAAAACTTTCATAGAATAGTTTGTACTCAGTTTGAGGCGATTGTAACAATTTTGCGTTTTGATAATTAGGAGGGAATATATTGACTCTGGTCTAGCCAGTTATTTTGTCACTCATGGTATTATTCACCAAGCTTCATGTTCTAATACCTCTCAACAAAATGGTGTTACAGAACGGAAAAATCGCCATCTCCTTGATGTGGCCCGTTGTCTATCCTTTGAAATGTGTCCCTTGATCATACTGGGGGAAAGTGGTTCTCACTGCAACTTATTTGATCAATCGTCTTCGCACCCAAATCCTTCAAAAACAAACCCCTCTTCAAGTTGTTCGGGTCCACATCTTTTGGGTTCTCTATTCCTCCCAAGACCTTTGGATATGTTTATTTTGTTCATAATCATTCATCCACTCATGGTAAGTTGGATCTTAGGTCCCTTAAATGTATTTTCCTAGGTTACTCTGCCACCCAAAAGGACTATAAGTGTTATCATCCTCCATCTTGCAAATGGTTTGTTTCTATGGATGTCACCTTTTTTGAATCTCAGTCTTACTTTCTGGCCTCCCAATGTCACAATCATCCCTTCAGTGTGTGAAGAGATTCCTGTTCCACTACCACCAATGGTTGAACAGATAGAGGATGTTGAACTAGCAATTATTGTGGAAAAGGCAGAAGACAAAGTTTATGTCAGGGACAAGGATAGACAAAAAGTCACCTAGATACAAGAGATTACTTCTAATCCTCTACTGCCAACTTCTTCTCCGGATGAGTGTCCACAGTCATCCTCCTCTCTTACGGGTCCAGGTAATTTTGATCTTAATAATGTTCCTATTCCTGAGTTTTCAAATCTTGACGTTCTTATTGCTAATAGAAAGGGAGTTAGGTCATGTACTCAGCATCCTATTTCTAATTATGTCTCATACTCTAATCTGTCTCCCTCATATAAAGCCTTTCTATCTAAAATTTCTTCTATGAGTCTACTTAACAATTTCAAGGATGCTCTCCCTATTCCTGAATGGAAACATGCCATGATAGAGGAAATGAGAGCTCTTAGCAAGAATGGCACTTGGGAGTTAGTGGAGTTACCAAAAAGCAAAGATCCAGTTGGTTATAAGTACGTGTACACGGTAAAACACAAACCAGATGGTTCAATAGAACGGACTAAAGCAAGACTGGTTGCTAAAGACTTTACTCAGACTTATGGGGTAGACTACCAGGAGACATTGCATCAATTGCTAAGATGAACTCTGTGAGAATACTGCTCTCCCTTGCAGCAAATTTGGATTGGCCACTTCATCAGTTTGATGTGAATAATGCCTTCCTTCATAGAGACCTAGAAGAAGAAGTCTATATGGGCATTCCCCCTGGGTTCGAAGATGCTAAGTCCAAGGGTAAAGTGTGCAGGCTCCGCAAGTCACTTTATGGACTAAAGCAATCTTCTAGGGCTTGGTTTGAAAGGTTTGCTCAAGTTATGCTGAGATATGGGTTCAAGGAAAGTCAAGCTGATCATAAGTTATTTGTAAAACACTCCTCACATGGTAAGACTCCAGCCCTAATTGTTTATGTGGATGATATTGTTCTAACAGGGGATGATGTTGAAGAGATCCTTTGGTTGAAGGAGTACCTAGCCAAGGAGTTTGAAATCAAACACTTAGGCAATTTGAAGTACTTTCTGGGCATTGAAGTAGTTAGGTCCAAGGATAGCATCTTCATATGTCAGGAAGTATGTACTTGACTTGTTAAAGGAAGCGGGATGCTTGGAGGTAAATCATGTGATATAACTCTAAAACCAAGTGAGGATCAATGGGGAGAGTCGTTGGCGGGGAGTCGTGGCGAGGAGAGATACGAGAGGCTAGTTGGTAGCTCATATACTTATTTCACTCGCGTCCAGACATTGCCATTGCAGCAAGTATGGTTAGCCAATTTATGCATGCTCTTAGAGTTACCCACTTAGAGACAATTATGAGAATTTTGAGATACCTGAAATCTACTCTTGGAAAGAGTCTTTATTTCTCAAAACATGGTCATCTTAGTGTAGAGGCATTCAGCAGCCTTGATTGGGTTTGATCACTCACTGATAGACGATCAACTTCTGGGTATTGTACATTTGTTGGAGGCAACCTGGCCACTTGACGTAGTAAGAAACAAAATGTGGTTACTAGATCCAATGCAAAGGCAGTATTCAGGGCTATGGCTCAGAGTGTATGTGAATTGTTATGGATTAAGCTATTATTGAGAGGCTTGGAGATTCATCAGACCAATTCCATGAGGCTATACTGTGACAACAAGGCGACAATCAACATAGCCCATAATCTGGTTCAGTATGACAGAACCAAACATGTGGAAATTGATAGGCACTTCATCAAAGAAAAGCTTACCAGTGGCACCATATGTACCCCATTTGTGAAGTTTGGGTACCAACTAGCAGATGTTCTCACCAAAGAAATAGGGAGCAAATCATTTCATGACATTCTCAACAAGCTAGGCATGAGAGATATCTTCGCACCAGTTTGAGGGAGAGTATTAGAATAGGAAACATTATTTTATATATTTTATTCTTGTTTGTTTTTCTTTGTTGTAATGGGCTAGCCCATAATTCATGCCTAATGGCACTCCTGTAATTACGCTTTACTTCTAATATAAAAGGGGATGAGGTCTCACACTCACTCATTCCCTATCTTTTCTCTTCTCTAAACTTACATGTGCAATCGGCGGTCCCTTCCGATTATTATAGTAATCTCAAGGCCTTGTGGGATCGATTATTGCGATCGACCCTTCACTATTAATGTGAACAAATAGAAGCAACATTAGGAAGAGTTTATGATGGCTTCTTTACTCTCGGCTTAGATCACGAATTGCGAGGGTTCAAGGATCGATTCTTCCAGTGAGACTTTACTTTTCTTTGCTAATGCCTATTCTCAACTATTACGTTCTTCCTTTGGATAGGCCTGACCCACCTCTGGGTCCTCTACCTTGTTATCTTTTGCATTAGTATCTAGTAGCGGTGATCGTGGGTCTACTCGCGGAGTTTTCATGGTCCATCTCTTAGTTGCGAGAATCGTGCAACTAGGTGGCGAATCTTAAATAGAAAGCGATTAGTGTTTCTTAGAAAAGCGATGTAAGAATCACGTTTACGTAGAGAGAAATGCGATCCTATTGAAGATGGGATCGTTGGTGGCTATGAACAAAAACCCTAACTTGTTGGTCAACAAAGAGAGAGAGGAGAAAGAAGGTGAAGAAGAACCTGAAGGTCGTCTCTGGGTATGTCCTCCTTTGCTTCGTTTTTCTTCTTCTTTCATCACTTGGAAGGTCGTCTCTCTTTGTGTGTGTTTTTCATCTCTATCGCAGTTCCTCTCTCTCTCTCTGGCAGATCGTCTTTCTCTCTCTCTCGCTGTTCTTCTCTCTTTCTCTCTCTCTCTCTCTCTCTCTCTCTCTCGCAGATCGTCTCCTTGCTAATTGTCATCGTCTCCTCTGCCTTCGTCTTTGCGTTCTGCCTTCGTCTCACTCGCGCTCTCTCTCTCTCTGGCCTTCTGTCATGATATATATCTAATATAAGTAATATATATATATAAAAGATGAAACATATATAATCTTTATATAAATATATATATATTTAAAAAATAAAAATAAAAACATCAACACATTATTATTTAATATAGATCATATATATACATATAAATATATAATAAAAAAACATTAATAAAAAAATAAAAATATTAATATATATATATGAGTATATATTATACATATTAATAAAAAAACACAAATACATATATGTAAAATAAAATTAAAAAAATTAACAATAACACATTATTTAAAAAATATAATAAATAAATAAAATAATTAATGTGCATTAACATAAAAATATTTATAAAAAAACTTCTTATGTGTATTAAATATATATATATATATATTACTGCTCCCGAGACGCTCCCAACTTAAGAAACTTCTATCGGCTCATGCTTCCTCGCTTCCGCTCCCGCTTCGTGCAACTAAGGTCCATCTAGTCCACGAAGCTCTTATTCTGGTTCACAAGGTTCTCGTGGCAATGGCTCACGTGGTGGTTTCTAAGGCGAAGGTAGTAATGGACCAAGTTCTTGCACACGTGGTGATAGCAAGTGTACTCATTGTGGTTCCTAAGGCATATTGAACCTTGGTATTGGCAGAAGTATAGTAAACCTGACCATGTACATCAGGTAATGGATGCTCCATCCTCACAGTCATCCTTGTTTTCCACTAGTTCTGTTGCTCCTCCAGTTGAATCTCATGAGACACTCACTATTCAGATTAGTGAGCTTACCGCTGTTATCCAGTCCCTCCGGCCTAGTCTACATTCATCTTTTACTGCTACTATGGCTAGTTCAGTTAATATTGCATGTGTGGCTAAGTCCACTCAACCTTGGCTCCTAGACTCTGGTGCTAGTTCCCATATCTCTGGTAATTCCTCTCTTTTTGATACTCTTAGACTTGTTGATCATACTATTATATTTGCTAATGCGTCTTCTCGACTTGTCAGTGATCAAGGTCCTCTTCACCCCACTCCATCCCTTTCCTTACCTTCGGGTCTTTATGTTCCTAAGTTTCCATTTAATTTACTTCCTGTTAGCCAATTGACTCAATCTCTCCACTGTTCGATAACCTTTTCTCCCATTTCATGTGTTTTGCAAGACCTCCAGACCAAGAGGATGATTGGTTCGGGGCATGAGAAGGATGGCTTATACTTTTTGGACACAAAGACCTCTCCTAACCCTCCATCTGCTGTGTTGAGTGTATACCCTCTTCTATGGCATTTTCGCTTGGGTCATCCCTCATTGTCCAAGCTCAAGTTAGTTGTTCCTAGTTTGAGTCATGTTTCTCAAATTGAGTGTGAAGCCTATCAATTGGGAAGCATCACCGTAGTTCTTTTTCTAGTCGTAGTGTTAGTGGGTATTATGCAGGTCATTTGTTGTTGTCCATCTGAGATATCTGGGGTCCTTCTAAATTTCCCTTTGTTAATGGTTATTATTTTTTTTTTTTGGTTATTTTTGTGGATGATTACTCTCGAATGACTTGGTTTTTAATGAAACAAAGATCTGACTTGCCTTTGATCATTGCCAAGTTTTATAATGAAATTTTTACTCAATTTGGAAAACGTGTTAAGATATTTTGATCTGATGATGCCTTAGAATATGTTCAGTCTATTGTGAATCCCTTTTGTGATGCTCGTGGTATTATTCATCAAACTAGTTGTTCTCATACATCTCCTCAAAATGGTATTGCGGAGCGAAAACACCGCCATTTGTTAGATGTTGCTCGCACACATGTTCCCAAACAAACAGTTTTGGGGTGATGTTGTTCTTACCGCTTGTTTGCTTATTAATCGCATGCCTTCTAGTGTCGTGCACATGTCTCCCTATTCTCTATTATATCCCACACTGTCTTCATTTCTCTTATCGTCTCATGTTTTTGGTTGCGTGACCTTTGTCCATGTTCTTAACCCCGGTTTGGATAAGTCATCTTCTCGTGCTCGCAAATGTGTGTACTTAAGCTATTCTTGTACTCAAAAAGGGTATTGGTGTTATCATCCTGAGTCACATCGGTACTTTGTCAGTGCTAATATAACCTTTTTTAGTCCCTCCTTTTTTTTCTTCCTTTGAGCAATAGTTAACGCTGATCTTCTCTCTCTTATCGTGAGGGGCAGCCAGCCTCTCTCACCCCTACTCTTCCTTCTTGTGTTCCTTCCTCCACTTCTATATCATCTCCATCTCATCTTGCCTTTACCCCTACTTCACAGGTTTATTAGTGGTCTCAAGCTCGTCGCATTGTGCCGATGACCCGACCAGTTCATCTCCTTCGTCTAAGGTTCCTGTCTCCCCTGTTCCATCTGCCGATATGCCCTCTAATGACCTTCCTATTGCAATCAGCAAAGGTAAATGTACTTGCACTCAACATCCTATTGCTAATTTTGTTTCTTATGATCACCTCTCTCTTAGTCTTCACTCTTTTGCTTTTAGCTTGTCTAGTATTTCCATTTCCCGCTTTTTTCAGCAGGCTATATCCATCTCTGGTTGGAAGCATGTAATGGATGAGGAAATGCATGCCCTTCATAAGAATCAGACGTGGAAACTTACCCCTCTGCCGTCTGGTAAATCTATTGTGGATTGTCGTTGAATTTATACTATCAAGTATCTTCTGATAGAATTTGTTGGCGGCGTAAGGCTGCTAGTAGCCAAAGGCTACGAAACCTATGGTGTTAATTACCTAGAGACTCTCTCATGTGGCTCGTCTTAACTGTTGGATTCTTCTCTCCGTTGCAGTTAATAAGTCTTGGCCTTTATATCAACTTGATATCAAGAATGCATTTTTTCATGGTGATCTCCAAGAGGAGGTTTATATGGATCAGCCCACTGGCTATGTTGTTCCCGGTCAAGACCATCTTGTTTGTCGATTGCGAAACGCCTTGTATGGTCTCAAGCAGTCCCCTTATGCCTAGTTTGTTCGCTTCATTGTTGTTGTGCTTGCCTATGAGTTTCACCGTTCCACATTCTATGAAGCATGGACACTCTAAAAGTAGTGCCGTGGCGGTGTAAAATCTGCTTGAACCTGGGGACACGTACGGCGTGTCCCTTTAATTTAATGATTTTTTTGTAGGGGACATGGCAGGGACATGGCATTTGACACGATGGGGCTCACTTTTTTTTCTCTCCTCTTTTGCCTCTTATTTAGTGCTTTTGTGAAGAATATTGTTGGATGTTGAATGTTTTCCCCTTCTCATCTTAGTTCTTGTTATCGTTTATTATGACTTTTTCATGAATAGATGATCTATTAATTTGTTTAAATGTAATGGTTATATTTATTGAATTAATGTTACTATGTTAGTATTTGTTAATTTTGATGTAGGATGAATGTAATATGAATCTACATAACACATAAAAATATTTAAAAACAAATAAAATAAAATTCGCCATGTCTCCCGCCGTGTCCGTGTCCCCATTTTTTAGAAATTGTGTATCCGTGTCCGTGTCCGTGTCCAGGTGCTTCTTAGTCCACATTTGATCACTCTGTTTTTGTTGTTAGCTACTCATCTACTAGGAGTATTATTGTTATTGTCTATGTGGATGACTATCATTTTTGGGAATGACTCCACTAGTATTGCTAATTTGAAGCAATATTTGGGCCAACAATTTCACACCAAAGACTAAGGCCATCTTCGGTATTTTCTTGGAATTGAAGTTGCTCGCTCTTCTCAGGGCTTTTTTCTCTCCTAACGGAAGTATGTTCTTGATCTTCTCACTGAGACTGGTCTCTTAGGCACTCGCCCTAGTGATACTCCCATGGATTCTAGTGTCGAGCTTAATGGTGAAAGCAGGAGACTTATTTCTGATATTGGTCATTATAAATGGGTTGGTTGGGATCCAAATATAACGTATGTCGTGGGTGTGGTCAGTCAATTTATGCATACTCCCTGCCAACCCCATTTTGCGGTACATGTCATATCTTGCAATACTTGAAAAGTGCTCCAGGTCAGGGTTTGCTCTATCGACCACCTTCCTCGCTGTCTATCACTAGCTTCAGTGATGCCGACATTCCACCTCGGGCTATTGTACCTACGGATGTAAGAAAAATAAAAAAAAAATGACCAAACCAACTATATCTGATCTTTTTTTAACAAGAATCGATTTGTGCAGTTTTTAAATTTGATTTTTTTCAATTTTCGGTTTGGTATCGGTTCAAGCACCTTGTGCACCGAACTAAACTAAAACCGACCGCTTCAACATATATTGTATTTATAATATATATAATCTAATAATATAATGATATTAATAAGTATAATAAATTATTAACCTTAATTAATTAACCTTATCATCTTTATAAACTTAGTTTGTAAACTCTTATTAAGTTATTATATATAATCTTAACTCATTATTCCTGAAATCTTAGTATTTTTTAACTTTTTTAATTTTTTTTATTTTGTTAATCTAGGAATTGAAAAATATTTATTAAATGGATGTATTTGATATGTTTGAAATGGTGTACAAATAACTAATTTAATATTTTTATATAGATTAGTGATTATATTTAAAAGTGGTTCAAGTTTGAAAGATCCTAGACCGATAAAACCGCACCAAACCATACCATTTCAATCGATTCGATTCGGTGCGGTTTGATGGAAGAAGCAGTCTGTATCGGTATTCAAAATAATAAAACCGACATTATCGGTTCGGTATAATTTTTTTCCTAAACTTTAACCGTACCAAACCGATTACATCCCTTTTGTACCTTTGTTTGTGGTAATCTTGTTACTTGACGTAGCAAGAAAAGCAATTTATTGTTGCTTTCGTTCTAGTACCGGCCGAGTACCGTGCCATAGTTCATCTTTATACGAAATGATCTGGGTTCAATCTCTTCTCCAGAATTTTGGCTTTTCTATTCCCACTCCTACGAGCATCTTGTGACAATCAGGCTGCTATCTTCATTGTCCGACATTTCATGAACGAACCAAACATATAGAAGTTGATTGCCATTTTATTTGTGATCTCTTCTTTGCGCAAGCAACTCGTGACTCCTTATGTTCATTCTGAAGATCAATTGTGTGATATTCTTACCAAACCTTTGGCTCGGCCTTCATTTCATCGTTTATCCATCAAGTTGGGCATGTTTGATCTCTATGCTCCAGCTTGAGGGGAATATTAGAATAGTTATTTTTGTTCTCTTGTTCTTACATTAATATTTACGTAAGTTGAAGGTACGATGGTCATATTGCAATGTTAAGGTTTGTATATATATTTTGCTGATGTAGAGTAGAGGATATTATTATTATTCAAGACATATAAAATTTCTCTCTTCTCTTATCTCTTATTCTTCCTAAATCCTAACCCTAAATTTCTTCATTTTACATCCTAACTGTCATTATGCATTATCATAACTTCCACCTAAATCAAAGGATACCTTTTCTAAACTTCATCTAAATTCTTGGAAAAACTTGGAAGAAAATGTGATGGGTGGGAAACATCTTTACAATCACTTGGATGCCATAAGTTTTTTGGGTACCTGGATTGGTTATCATTCACAAAAAATATATATATAATTCAATGCTCATCCATAATTAATAATTTAAAACCTGAACTGACCTCGCTCCAATCCAAGCAATCAATGGCCACAACATCCAAATGCTGAGAATGCTGAGAATGTTTCATCTGTCTAAATGCACGCCACATAACCATTGGCTCCCAACTCAAACCAGATGCATGTTTGAGCACATCGCTCACAATCACTGGCTCACCTTTGACCCAGTGCTGCTGGAAATGCTTTAAGTCTGCATGTTAAATGTCTCTAGCTGAAGGACAGAACAGATAGTTGTCATTGGAATTTTCTTAACAAGATGCTTTACATGATTTGCCACTGCCTAAGTTGATGACACCCAGTGAATTGAAACAGGAGCACCGTTGCAGGGAAGTTCTAGGCATGACATAAAGATCGTGCATTTTAGCTATATCCTCTGCTTTCTTCAGCAAGTCTGAAACCCAATCTTCAAAAAACAAGCACTTCAACTCTAGTAGGTGACGACCACAGCCACCCATTTTCTTTGTAGGACAACAAAGGCTACCATTTTTATTTGTTTTCCATTCATAAGTTGACTTTTCATGATCTGTGGAGCTTGTGCCAACAGATATATCCAAATCTCCTCCCTGATGGAAATCGATGGGGCAAAGACTGAAAGCTTAGCTTTTTCAGAATTTTATTTATTAGAGTTTTCTCAAGATTTGGTTACTTAATTTGATTTATATTAGGATTATTAAACAAGCATATAAAAGGGGCTGGTATAACTATAAGGATTTATTAGAGAAATGTTGGCATTAAATTAAAATGAAGTTTGTTGTGTACCTCTCTCTCTATCTGTTTTCTCTTTTTTCCCTTCTTCCCCTTTTTTGCTTCTTCTCCCCCCTTGTTTCTCCTTCCCTGCTGCTGCTTATTTCCTTCACTGGGCTGAATAACACCCTTTCTAGAAGAAACAGGAAATGCATCACCACCATGCAGATAAGATCGCCCATTGTCAATATACCGGAAGATTACTTCCTTACCACCTCCCTGCAAGTGACCATCACGGATCTCCGACAACAAGTAAGGCAAAGGAGATAAGAACAGTTTGGACAGCTTCTGTGAAGTCAACAATAAAAGTTTTACAGTAGGTGCTGCAAAAAATGTAGAAAACATTAACATTTTCAAAATTAAGAAACATTTAATATAAGGAAGACAAAAAATCTTAAAACCTACCAACACACACGCTCGTCATAATTGTAATATGCCTTTTGTAATTTTATTGCTGCCAAAGATAGCCCTGGCCAAATCCAACATCCAATTAGCAAATAATTAAAACATTAAGGGTGTTTTTATACAGTCCTTCACTATGCGCATCATAAACCCATCCTGTTCAAATCACCTGATTTATGGAAGTTTTGGATTAGAATAATAGTTAAAAGAACAAAAGTTAGAGCCACAAGGAAGAAGCATTGGTAACCTCAAAATTTTCACATAACGTACATTAAAATGTAATCCCTGAAATTTGGTTTTAAAAAAAGTATAAACTGTGATTAGTAATATGTAACTTACAGCAAAATCGAATCAAATACGGTGAAATAGAAGAAAAAGCAGCACTTCCATAGTAAATTTCAATCAAATAGGATGGCAAATCCATGTTATATACGTTAGCAAAGTGCATATTATCTTAATTCCATAATATATTTTCTCTGTTGTCATGTCATATCAACAAACCATGATTCGGTTATTCTACTCAAATCACTATACTGTAGTGACCTCAAGATTTCTTTCTCTCTTTGCTTGGAAACAAATTATAGAGTTCAAGCAACATTAAGCCAAAGAAGTACCTTGAACCTTGGCCTCTATTTCCTTCTCCATCAATTGCTCTTGATTGAATTGTTTCAGAAATGGAAGAAGCGCATGTAGTAAATGCTTGCCGTGGCGAATCCTATCATCATAACTGATATTCCACTCTGAATTATTCAGGTTCTACAATGAGTCATGAAGAGCACATAATACTATTAACAACTAGAAAGCTAAGGACATCGTGAACACCAATAGAGCATGAAATGACTGGAGCTGAAAAAACTGACATCATCACGTCGATCTAAGCATAAGCATGCTTTGCAATTGCAATTTCCCACGACAAAAAGGGCAAGCCTCAGCAATTGCCTCCTCCATCATACCGGATACCTATAAGCGATGAATTAATAACAATCAAGACAGCAACTATACATGAAAAGTATCAGAGAATAAGAAGACTTTTTAGCTACGCAAGTACTAGCTGCTGCTTGCAACCCATAATTACATTTTGAAATAGAGATTAGTGTATATCTAAGAAGCATGGATACTTCTAAGAAGATAATGTGTTGGACAACGGCGACCGACACTTGTTAGACACTTCTCAACACCTTAGGCTTCGTTTGGGAACAGGTTTTTTAGTAATTTTTGATTTTTTAACTAAAATATGAGATAAAAAAAACTAATATGTTTGAAATGACTTTTAATTTTTTACGAAAAGATGTGTAATTAGGAGAGTGAGTGGAAATGAATCTTTGACTATTTGGTATTTGTTGGCTTTTTGACTTTTTAGTGACTTTTAGGCTATTTTTCAATGTTTCCAAAGCGAGGCCTTAGACACTTATAAACACATTACAAGTTTGAATAAAATAATTAGTAATCTAATGATAAAACAAAAACAAAGTAAATTTGTACATATTTTCCTCCTTTAGACTTCAAAAATATTACTTTTGACTCAAAAAAAAAAAAAAAATGATAAATAAAATTTATTGAAGAAAGAGCATCAAGGAGATGCTAAAAGAATACAAGAAGGAAACCAAAACAACACAACTAAGCCAATCACATCATCAAGGAAAGCTAAAAGCGTCAACAAATCAGGAACCACACACCCCAACACCCAACCACCTGAACTTCGCAAAAATCTATCTTCTAACCAAGAAACTAAGCGAGCAACTCCGTGGAAAACACACGATTCGCTCCAACCAAAACAACCACATTAAGCATAGAATCTATCTTCTCAAGTGTATTCAATAATAGGACAAGACAGTTAAGAAAAAATTAAGAAAAACTATAAAAAAAAGAACACTTGATGACAATTAACAACCAACTGTGATACCCTGGCACATATTCACAGAAAAGAGCAGAAATCTTGTCCATTAGTACCAATATCATGATACTCGCCCACAGATGTGCACAATCATCTGAACTACCATTTCTGAACTGTCGAATCACAGTTTAGAGCAAGCGTCCCAGTAAAGTTTCTTGCAAACAAAGTCTCATATATAATAAAAGACAAAATTCAGCATGGTTAATCATGAAATCAAGGGTTTATGTGGATAGTGACATATTTCTCGGGAAGTTATAAAAGTAAGAATTCCTTTCAATTTCAAAAAATCAAATGTTTCGTCAATTTCAAAAGTTGTCTTCCTAGGCCACATAGAAAAGCAGCCACAATGATTTCACTGCCCCTAAATGAAATCCAAAAAATCTCCCCTTTGCAGGTCATCATCCTTAAAGCACTAACTCCCATTTTATAATGGAAAGATAAAATACAAAATGTTTTAATAATGGATGACCGCCAGTGCATCACTGTTGTCATAGGAACTACAATCCTGTTTTGTATTGAATGGAATAAACAAAGGAAAATAATGTGATGGTGGTAAATGGGGCAAAAATAACAAATGAATGGAAACATTTTAAAATTACAGCAACAATGGAAGAATAAAAAGATTACAAAATAAAGAAATCTTGAGACGGAAGGATCAAGGCTTTGTTTGGTTTACCTCTCAAATCATGATTCCAACCCCATGTTTGACTAGAATTTTCAAAATATGATTCCAAATCACATTTCAAAACACATTTGAAAACATGTTTGGTAAACCAGAGAGTTTTTGAATTTTTGGTCTACCCGTTAGTCCTTTCGGACATCCTTCGGACAGTTTTGAATTTTTGGTCTACCGGTCGTCCTCCCGGATGTCCGGCTAGTCATCGGCGGTTGACCGGCATAGTGCTCTTTTCTTTTTCTTTTTGTTGCAATTAGAAAAAATAAATAAATTTATATTTGTTTTGATATTTTTAAAGCACTAGTTGAGTATTTTTTTTAACAAAAATAATATATTTTTAATATTTTAAATAAAACAATATTTTCGACATTTTTTTAATTTTTAAATAAAAATTTATTTTTTCAATAATTATTTTTTGAATTGAATTTTAAAGAGTTTGGTTATGAACTTTGAATAGAATTTTCAATAAAGTTTTTGAGTTATGTGTTTGGTTATGAGTTATAAGTTTTTAATTAAGTTTTGAAGACTCTTTTTTAAAACTCATAATCAAACAACTTTTCTTATTTCAAAACTCATAACCAAAAGAAATTTCTCTTTTCAAATCATAATTCCCAAAACTTACAAACTCAAAATATAACTTCACACTCAAATCATAATTCTAAAACTAAACCAAGCTACCCAAATTGCCCTTTGTATCTTTCATTTTCTTCTCCAAACTACACCTAGCCATCCTCCACCCTCCTCACCACTTCCCCACCCACCCCCCAACAATCGTCCCTCCTTCCCCTCATTCTAGTTACTCCCACCCCTTCACCCATTCTTGTCACCCCCGCTATTCCCTCACCCACCTCTACCACCTCCATTTAACCCAACATCCTAGTCAACCCAAAACGTAGCCATAAGGACCACCTAAAACCCTTCAGCCACTCCCCGTTGTCACCCCGCACCCCCTCCCTTTGTTGTAGTTAAAACCAGCAAGGTGCAAGTCTAATATGTGCAGGGTGCAAATTGTGTGGGGTTGTACACACTTGTCACTTGCACCCTGCACATATTCCACTTGCACCTTACTGGTTTTTTAGCAGTGAGGGAGAGGGGTGTGGGGTGGCGACGAGAAGGGGCTAGAGAGGTTTAGGCAATTCTAGTGGCTAGGGTTTGGCTCAACTAGGGTGTTGAGTTGGATGGGGATGGGCTAGGGGTGGCAGAGGTGGGTGGGGTATGGATAGCGAGCGATGGGGCTGCCATAATGGGTAGGGGCGGGTGGACAAGTTTCGGGATGGATGGGAAGTGGTGGTGAGAGAGGCGAGAGAAATGGTGTGAAGGAGGCGAAAGAAGTGGCTAGGGTTGTTTGGAGAAGGAAATGAAAGAGAGAGCAATTTGGTCATTTTGTCTCCAAGATTCCCTACTTTTGTCAATTTGTTGATTCTTCCATTGTTGCTGTAAATTTTAAAAAGTTGCCACTAATTTTAAGCATTTTACCCAATTTACAACTGTCACATTATTTTCCCCAATAAATAACAACAATCCAATTTTCCATAGCTTGGAAAATGGCCCAAATCTAATTGTTCTCAATAAGTAGAGATAAAATAAAAAATAAAAAACATTTCAAATCAATTCGATGAATATACCACTCATTTATAGTACAAGCCAAAAAACAAAATGAAATATAAACTAGTCATGGTATAGGGATACAAACATCGCTTTATCATCTCCCAAAAATTGAAAAACCATGCGTAAAGATCCTAACTAAAGCCTTCAAAATCACCAAGCAATTTAATAACAATGACACCAACTAACAAACACATAATAACAATCAACCACCAATATATTGACAAAAATGAGATATAAACAAGTCACTAACAAGATTCTGTTGAATTTGGTTCAAATATCCAAGAAGACCGTTTTTGCCAAATTAAATACTTTAACTTGAACAAAGAGTTATGATTAAAGCTCATGGTAACTACATACGGCATTTTATAAATTAAAAAGTTGCACTACAAACATTTATTAGAGACCCAAGAACACTTGTTACTACTTATACCATCTAAAAGCTCTTCGAAACACACCAATTAACATGGAACTTTGTTACATGATTACATCTACGTGTTGTGTTTACGTGCATTCATGTCTTCATCTTTTAACAAACAAAATACAATAGAAACACACAAGCGAAAAGAACCAACATATTCTCATAGTCTATGATGCGAGAATGTAAGAAGCTCAAGAAAGGCTAAATTTAAAGAAGTGGAGATATTTGAACATTGGCATGATTTCATAAAAAAACTGATAGGAAATCTTATATAATAAAGTTTCTAGTATTTGTTAAAGTCTTTACTTTATGATTATTTTATGTTTTCTAGTATTTTTAGGTTAAGGAGTATTTTGGTAATTTTATATTTGCTGAAATGGGCTGCAAGGACGCCTATGGATTGTCTTAAGGGTCAAGTTATTTAATTGATTTTTATTTCTATTTCTTGTTTGGTCTTAAATTGGTTGTCTTAAGGGTCAAGTTATTTAATTGATTTTATTTCTATTTCTTGTTTGGTCTTTAAATTGGTTTTAAAAAGTCAGCTAGTTCTAGTAGTTTCTTTTTTGTTCTATTTAGTTTAGAAAGTCTCCTAATTCTATATATATATATATATAATTGATAAATAAAGAATAAATTTATTAGAAAAAGCATCAAGATGAAAAAACTTACTAGACAAAGCAACCAAAAACTTATTCTTCAAACAAGGCATCTGGGGAGTTTGTTATTCCTGAAAAATCAGCTTCCGATTACGCTTCTAACCAATCTGCTTCATCCACAACACAAAGGCACCAAAACCAAATCTTTACAAAGCGCCTCTTTTGACCCTAATTCACTTCTCCACACCTTGATGCAAAGGCCAAGACCGCTTCTCGCCGTGATCACACCCTCCTCTCCTTCATACCCCTATTGCACCCAATCCAAAACCAACCACCGCCAGTAAAAATCCAAATCCCAAAAGCTAAAAAGTCACCAGCGCAATGAAGAAGAAAGATGCTGACACAAACTCCTGCAGATTCTGACAACAAACACAAAACAACAAAAGTCATAGTATGATGCTTATAATTTAATAGAATTGATATTTTAGAGAAGTTTTAGTATTGAAGCTTCATTATAGATTGTGTGTGATGCAATCAAACT